>JAZEWT010000007.1:11914089-11928377 GCA_036362905.1 Mordacia mordax | reverse complement strand
ATTCGAACCCGGGACCTTCTTGCTGTGAGGCGTCAGCGCTAACCACTGGGCCACCGCGCCCCACTAGAATATAAGGTATGCTTTTCAAAATGAGTGCATCCCATCGTCCTACCATCTTTTGAACATTTTTAATACGAGATGAACGTTGTGTACCATAATAATTCTGTGGGCAGACTGCTGGAACGTTCTGGCCGGAATGAAGCGATGCAGTTTGTCTTCCACTAACAACTTATCACGGGATGAATTTTTCCTTGGCATGCTGTCAGTCGTGGTTGCTGTGTGACGATGCTTCACCATGCTCGAGCCAGTGCCAGCTGCCTGACCAGAGTCGGGGGTGGACCACTATCGTACGTAATCCCATTATCCGCAACTTTGCTCCTCTCATCCGCAGAAAAAACTACAAGTATTATGAAGCCACTTCACTAGGGATTATAGGTAATGTAACTGCAGATAAGATGAAATAGAACCAAATAACATTGACGTTTTCACACTTCCTGAAGCCGATAGGGATGATGACTTACAGGTCTCTGGATGGGAGTTCTCCTGCATGAGAATTGCTCTTAGGAGTTGCTCTTTTGGGATAGCTGTACCGAGCGTTCCTCTCGACAAGGCTTCCCCGAAAGAGCGGGTCTTAAGAGCGTTTCTCATACTCTAGGCTATTGGAACCAATGTCCGTACTTTCTCCTGTCTGGTTTAACGCCATGACCAATACGCATGTTCAGGCAGACGTGGGGTGTCGAGGCCTTCACTCAATGATTGACTGACAGTGTTATAAAGTATCATTTTTTATTAATTCATATTCACGTTTTACAGGGATTTAGTCTGTATGTCAGTCGGTTTAAGATAGATGGAACCGTTGAGTTATGTAGCTCTTTTTTTACATTTTCCAGCATGAAGGGATAAGCAAGTTTACAACATCTCAAGACAGTTAACTTAGCCAGTATGTCTTTGGGTCTATGGGCGGAAATCGGAGTACCCGACAAAAACCCGCTCGGAGACACGGGGAGAACATGCAAACCCCACACAGAAAGGCACCCGAGCCGAGATTCGAACCCAGGGCCTTCTTGCTGTGAGGCAGTAGCGCTACTCACCGCGCATCCGTGAGTCACGCTACCTGCTTGGTATTGGGTGATCAACTCGCTGCTGTTATGGCCACAAACTTCCAGTAACTTATCGTGTGATTCATAACGACTGTCTGCGCTATCTCCGCTATCTCCGGACGCTGGCTTTAGCTTTGTAGCTCAAACTTGAATAAGCTTGTATTTTTCTTACCAAAATATACTCGTCACACGAAACCAGTCGACACCAATATTATTTACTTGAAATGCTGTTTTGCTTCTATTTCTGTCTCCACTCGTATGCCACGAATCCTCTTGATCCACAAGAGGACCGTATCGTAGAGAATAAAAACTCAGCTCCTCCGGTGGTATAACATCTGGTATTTTCCTTCGTCTTGCCCTCAAATGATCGGTGGAACATTGCATTACCTGATCGCGGCGCAAATAATCAACGATTAACATTGCTTCTTAAGTTCCCGGCGCACGCATTAAATCATGTGTGTATGGGTTGATTATTTACGATTTGTTCTACGTAACGGGTCTTTGACGACCAGCTGCTAGAGGCTGCTAGATATTTTGTCATGTGCCAAAGATAAAGCTCGTGAATTGAATTGTAAACCTAACCGATGGCATTGAACCGCAAGGCAAGCTAATCATTACACCTCTGTTATCCGAGGCTTGCGTCTCCCTATTAACTGTATATTTCTGCATTCGATGATGGAAGGCTCCTAAGAGCCGCAACAAATTCGTCTTGTTATCTACATTTATCCGAGACTGATTCATCCATGAGCGATCTCCTGGGAAGAACCATAATGATCCTGTTATCCGAGGCAGTGCACAGATAACTGAGTCACCCGGATGAGGCAGCAAATGTGTTCATTTATCTGTGTTTATCTGCTTTTAATCACACGCCTCGCAGGAGTAATTTTTGTTTGAATGCAATCCTTCAATTATGTCCCTTCAGTTTATTCCCATCGCGCTGTTAAAAGTCTTTGTCTTGTTATTCATTTATTTGAATTATGGGTAACTTTTGTGCTGTCCAATTTTGTGTTACTGTTTACATTACGATTATGGTTAGGGTTATGTCTTTGCCCAAATTGGTGGTGTGAGTTTGTTTATGTATCTTTTATGTGTTGTCGCATTAGTCAATTCGAACGTTTGATGTATCCCAAGAATCCTGCATCGAGAGCTATCAAGCTCATTCGGTACTTTCTGCTGTAATAAGTAAGCGATCTTTCTACCCTACAATCACCACTGATAAGAGGTCTAACACATATTTAGGGCTGTGCTCTAAATTTTGCTAGTTTTTCAGTGCGTTTTTTTTCCTCCAAATTGAACATTTGGCAAAACACTGGCGCAGCCTACGCAAATACTAAATGGGATGTTTTCCTTCTACACGTCGACAGACAGAACGGAACACACAAAGAGATACCAAGGCACCGATGGTACATGTTTACTCCGCACAGTATTGCACTGTGTGGCATTAGACTGGCTGAGATACGGATTATTACAGTGGTGATCTAGGCTGACGAGCCCAAGGATTGGGGGTTGAGCCCTTTGCCACTGAGACGTCGCCACACCACTTGATGTCAAGTGAGTCCGCTAAGCGCTGCCTCGTTTACGCGTGTAGCTGTGTGAATGTGATGGCGTTGACCCATACGCCTTTTTTGCCAGCTTACGGGACTTTGAAGTGTTATACAGCAGCTTTCCCCTGCGACTTTCATCCATGCTTTGTGGAATCCAAAGGTGGTATCGTAAAGTCCTGAACTCCGGCAAATTGGCCCGTGAAAGCTCTTTTCACCGGCGCACCACTCATTACGTGCACATGCCGAGATGCAAGCGACCATTCGACCGACGCTCATCGCAGTCAGATGGTAAAGATACAGCGCTGCGATTCTTTGAGTCTCAACCACTGTTTGCCGCTCCGGACAATGCAATATCAATGCTTTAGTAGCTCAAGTCCTGAACTGATTGCCTTTTGGCAACACCTGGCTAACACTGAGAATTAGGCTCTAAAGAAAGCCATATCCGGTATGGGCAATATGAGTTTCAAGGACAATGCATATATTATCAGAATTTTTTGTTTGCATAATTAACCACACGTATGTGTGGCTCTTTGCAAACTGCACACATTGTGAAGGGTGTCCATTTGGTGCTATAAGATCTTAACACTTGTATGATTTCCAGAAATGTTAAAACCCTTTTCTCTTTGTTTACATTTGAGTGCTATTTATTTCATAGTTTCAGATGGGGTTTCACCTTTGTACAAATTGGTGTCGCGAGGTTGCTTATTTGTGTTGATGGATAGAGTTTCATTTCTTCAGATATTGGTACCACAAGTATATCTGCCGTTGATTTTATGGATTGCTCAATTGGTCATTTTCTGAAATCTGATGTGTCGCAGGAAATCCGCATCAAGAGCTTGCAAGCTCACTGGGTGCTTGCTGCTGTAATAATAAACATCTCTCTGCTCGTTGGACAACCATAGAGATTCAAAAAAAAGTATGAATAATTTCCACGCTGGAAGGTCGAACCCTATAGGTATTACAGGACCCCGTTTTGGCTATTACTCTCTAGTGGCAGCAAGTTGCATCGCATTGCCCTGCAGTGTTTAACTTGTGGCGGTTTGCATTCGGAACTTGATTTTCAGGGACACACCCTTAGATATGCACGGCACTGTACACCCTGTGTGCAGTGCCCTTTGGTCTGTGCTGTCGGTGCGTGCATGCTTGCATTTTGGATTAATCACACCAATGCAGCATCTTAAAAGAACATCGCAGAAGTTGTCCGTACCATCAGAGATAAGGTTTGCATGGTTCATTTTAGGTAACAAAGTATAGGCCCAGAGCCAGCATTGGGTAAAGCTCAGTGTGGATGTTCAGTGTTGCACTTTTGGAATTAGAAAAATGTCAATACCCAGAGCTTGTAC
The DNA here is from genome assembly GCA_036362905.1 of Mordacia mordax. Classification (NCBI taxonomy): domain Eukaryota; kingdom Metazoa; phylum Chordata; class Hyperoartia; order Petromyzontiformes; family Petromyzontidae; genus Mordacia; species Mordacia mordax. Next base: position 11,924,390 of record JAZEWT010000007.1, on the reverse strand, counting down.
AGAGCTGATCTATCGACTGGAAAAGAGGAAGTTTAGTGTTGTTGTTGAGGAAGCTATCTCTCGCGATGTTGGTGGAGCTGGCGGTGGTCTAACATAGTGTTACATTAGATGAATTACTGTAACGTATATATGTTAGGATATTGGACACATCGGTGATTTTGAATGTTGCTTTGATTTAAAGAAATAGGTTTCTCACAGCTTGGTGTACACTTTAGAAGCCTGATGATACTTTCAGCATGGGAGGCTGAACATCACTATCATAAGAGAATAGCAAATGTCTTCAGCAAAATGTTTCGATATATATTTGTTAGCCAACAGTATGCTTATTAATCTGAATTGACAGGCTGGCACAGTGGTAATAGACGCACTCAATAGAAATCGAGTCCTGTCTGAGACGGTTCGATTCCCGCCTCTCTGTGGGTTTTTGTGTGTGTTCTCCTCCTGGTCTCCGAGGGGTTTCCTTTGAGTCCGTTGGTTCCCCCCGCACAGATACAATCATTACAAACGGGATAATGGAACCTGACGACTGGCAATTCGATTCTTGAATCTAATCTTCCCACAGATTAAAAAAAAACACACTCTTAGTTAATTAATTGGCCGATAACATCGTACTTGTTAGGACGCAGTGTCTAGTAAATGTTGGCGCCAGCTCACTGCATGACTGCCTTCCCCTCGCGTCTCTCTGATTTCCTCTTACCTTCGTATTATATCTCATCCACGACCACATATTGAATCTGCACGCGTTGCCAATGGCATTACTCTTACGCTTGATATCATACGCTGACGTTAGGTGCCGTAGTGATCAAAGCCAACATTTAAGTTAGCAGCAAAGCCCGCGTTTGGATAAACAATGCACAAAGCACAGTGCAGCCCTGGTCTGAAAATGTCAGCGCATTATATTAGTCTGCAGATGTTCGCGATCCTTATCATGGACAAAAGCTTGCTCATCTCTCCCCGTGCTTGGAACCAGACAAGCGGCAAATACGGTTTGCTACAAACACCGTTCATGACGCCACATGTACACGTGGAAAGCCATTTGGTCAGTCCACTGTTGGATGAGGATCTTACTGTTGCTTACGGGTTGTGGCTGGTTATGTTCAACCGTATTTTGCTATGCCGGTCAGTGCGAGTTGAAGATGGAAAAACACAGATGTGGAAGCGTAGAGAGCACAGTACAGCAGTAGATTTTTATGTGCTGTCTTTCGCTTCTGCCTTCCACATAGCCCCACAGCAGCCTGTATTGATAGCCTGAGATGCGACGTGAAGATTGTCCATTCAGGCGCTTTCCAGAATCAACCCTGCTTGGCTTCTGAGAGCTGATGACATCAGGCAACGCGGTCATGAGCACGGACACGTAAGTGCCCAGTAAATGAAGTCAGAGCCGTGGTTTATAGATATATTCCCAATGGCACCAGGGTCCAAAATTAATAGCTGATTGTCGCAGGCGTAATAATAGGCCTTCCAACTAAGTCAGGGGACATGTCCTGCAAGTTGTTACTGGGACAACGGCATGAGAGACCTGCTGCAGTAAGCAAAGAAAATTAACCTGCATATAGAAAGTGGCAACCTGGTGCAGAATTTTGCCAAGAAGAAACAAAAATAAATCTACTAAAAACCACAACGGCGTAATAGGGATCCGCACTATAAATCGTGTGGACACCTCGTCTCGTAAGGGTAGTCTCGCACAACAGGTGACTCAAGATCGTTAGCCTGTGACTGTTCGCACTCAGGAGAAACAACTTAGAACATCAACTTAGAACATTTGAACTTTAAATCAAATCAGGGATTTGGAGATGTTAGCCATGAGCGAGAATCGAACTCGGGTCTCTGGCTTTGTAGCGCAGGGCGTCAGCCGCTACACGACCGCTCCCCACACACACACACATCCACATACACAAGCAGACACAGGCATGAACATCGCGGCATAACAATACACAAACGGCGATTCGTGTACAGACACAGATTGACACACATAGAGATTGATACACACACATGGACAAAGGTAACATCACAACTTATGCGTATAAAAAACTTTCTGCTGGGAAAGGGTCACAGGGTTGTAGGTGGTAACGCACCACCTGTCTGTCCCCTTGCTGTGAATGTCTGTTAATTCCCCCATACGTTTGTCGATAATTTTACAAGAACTGACAACTCGTAGTTTGCTGGTACCGAGATCTGTGGTCACAGTTTGACTTAACACCAAACAGCGTCATAACTTTTTTTTCATTTCTGTCAGATGTTCATATTTTTGCCTGAAAACGAAAACACCTACCACAAAGGTAGCGCCAGTGATTGAGCTTTGACGGTTCCACCGTTTAATTATTTGTGAGATAATTTAATAACGTGCGGTGAGATTCAGGTCGTTTTCGCAAGGTGTATTTGTGGTCATTTTTCTAAGGTATTCAGGTACAGCAGTAGCATATAAATTGTTTATAGTAGCTAGGCAGCGGCGGTGTACACACTGAGTCATGTTTAAGAACATTGCTCGCTGCTAAAACTTTATAATTGAGCTCAGAGGTGGTGTCACGGACAAGGCTCTACATTTATGTACGAGCGTGTGACTCGCTCACCGTGTTAGCCTTTACCTTTTCTCCTTGTATTCACACGCGGAGCCGAGCGTGAATATCTCCGCTAAATGTTAACGACATCTGTGGAATGGTTGAAAGTGGATTACTGTAATATGTAACAGCATTTGGCATGCTTCAGGAATGAAGTAATGATTAACAGCCCAAGCCAGTACAGTACTCTTAACTCTAATTGAGTGGGCAAAGGCAGCCTCTGCAATGGATTCATGGTTTTGTTTTGATGGCGATATTTTAACAGCAGCAGTTGACTTGAGCGAAGATTATTTTTTTTGGCCGGAACATTATAGCTCATATCTTTAGCTATTTGCCGCGAGTGATAACTGCCCCATTGTTGTTGTTCAACTTTCAAACGGATTTGCTTTTTTGTTTAGAAGTCAAGAAAAGTATCCGTAAAATACTACACACTCAGGTTATACACATTGATTTCAACTGTATTTGGTGACCAAATCTATTATGTGGCCTCTACAAGTCGAGGCGAGGTGACCATAGTGAGACACCTCATTGGCTAACAAATGCGAGGTGCCGTTGGTGGAAAAGCATTTTGACGTATCAAAGTTGTTCTCATCCGATTTATGTGGTAATCTGTGAAAAATATATGTGTGGTTTAACGCAGGTAATACGACGAATTTGCCACAAAACTCATCCTCGTTTGAACATTTACGGATGATTGAAATGTCGTACCATGGCCAAGCACTTCTTGATGATTCCCCTTGTCCTGGGAAAATGCACATAATGGGACGTTTTATTTCTCTCTCCCTGTACCATCTCCGCGTGAATCCTCTTATCTGAAAACGCATGCGATGAATATGGAGAATCCATCCTTCTGCGAGTCGTGAATAAAGGGTTACAGATTGTTATGAAACTGATAAGAAGAGATACTATACTTGACCTTGGCCAAAAGGCCGAGAAGAGAGTAGGCGTTTTCATAAATTCATTCCTTTATTATGAATACCCCCTTAATCCTTTACAGGGTCGCAGGAGGTCTGGAGCCTAACCTGCCCGACGGAGGGCACAAGGCGGGGGAATACCCAGGATGTGGCACCAGTACATCGCAGGGCACAATTTTTGGTGCAATTTATGCAACAGGTCAATTAACCCAGGCGGCAGTATGTCTTTAAGCGGTGTGAGGAAACCGGAATACTCAAACGAAAATGCACGCGGACACTGGGATAACACGCAAAACTCCACACAGAAAGGCACCCGAGCCGGGAATCTAACCCTGAACTTTCTTGCTGTGAGGCCACAGCGCTACCCACTGCGCCACTGTGCCGCCAGGTGTTTCACTACTTGAAATAAAGCGTCCATGTCAAGTTCACGTTAAGCACCTGCTCGTACATAAGAGATAATTGACATCCCTTTATACTTTATAATTCCACCGCCGGATGACGCCATCTCTACACCCTGTGCCGGTTATGGGGGTCGTGCCATTACTTCACCGGTGCGGTTTGGCGTTGGGGAGGGCAGGACCGTTTCTGACATCTCCCTCCACTCACGTTGTGCTCTTATTTTAGAAAAATACGCGTTTACAAAAGCGTCTCCCAACATTCATTAGGACCTCTTTTTATTTTGCCGCGTCAAATGTAAATCGATACCGAAGAGGATGAAAGGAGCCTGGGAAGTGAGATGGTGAAGATGAAGAGCGTCGATAGGAAGATGTTATCAATTGACGGCGTGCAGGACAAGACACGAAGCAGTGGGATGTAAGCAGAGCAGATGAAGTCAGCGATAAGACGCAGAGCCAGACATATCAACCGTAAAGGTCTGGTTACACTCTGCATCACTCTGCTTGTTGGTCCCCTGGCGTCTGGTCTTCACAGACCTGATGGGACTTGTGGCCCACTGATTGGTCACACGACCCACCGGTTGAGAACTTTCAGCAATTCAGTTATTCTCATCCACCCGTACGAAATATCTCATCTCATCTCATTGTCAGAAACCGCTTAGTCCTGTACAGGGTCGCGGTGAGCCAGAGCCTATCCCAGCAGACACAGGGCGCAAAGCAGGGATACCCACGATGGGACGCCAGTCCATCACCGGGCACTGCGGGCAATTTAGTCTGCAAGCCAATTAACCTATGCAGCAGCATGTTTTTTTCGACTGTGGGAGGAAACCGGAGTGCCTGGCGAAAACCCACGCGGACATTGGGAGAACATACAAACTCCACACAGAAAGGCATCCGAGCCGAGATTTTGCGCATTTCAACCGAGGGTCACAAAGCGCTGCACAGAGCTGTGTGGGGAGAACAGCATGTCATCAACATGAGACTAGATCAATTAAAGTAAAATAACGACTAAATCAATGGACATCAAATAACAGATAAAATAATTGTTAAACAAATAAAGGAAGGAATAAGTCTCATCTCATTGTCTGAAACCGCTTAATCCTATATAGGGTCACGGTGAGCCGGAGCCTATCCCGGAAACACAGGGCGTAAGGCAGGAATAAACCCGACGACGGGACGCCAGTCCATCGCCGGGAAGGAATAAGTGTTCCTGGGAAAGCGCAGGTCAAACATCGGGCCATCATCCAAGCACAACAATAGTGAGCAGCATCAACAGTCCTTGCCAGAGGACTTCAACAAAAACATTTGTAATTTTATGCTATACAACAAACAGTAATTAGCAGCTGCCGATTAATGCCTTTACGCGTATGACAACTGTGTTTATGTTAGTTTTACGATAATTAATGATAATCAGTTTGACGTTCCTGCTTTACAGGTCAACCGCGCTACTGCCGGTTTTACCGTTGAGAGTTCTCCTCAGTTTGCCACAGCCAATTGTCATCGGGTCACCGTTTCAATTCAACCTCTGGGCGCAGGAGATGAAACGACCGGCAAGTTTGTGTGTGTGTGTGTTACCTACGCGGTTGCACTCGAAAAATCGAGTTTGGGGCGGTGCACGCTGGGAATTATAGACGGTATCTGTAAAAGATGACCTATAATGTCAACGCAAGATATAAACTAGCAATTCTTTCGTGTGCTGTGCTGTCCTTTCTAGGTACTCTTTAACAGTACTTGACTACGGTCTGTTTAGGCTATGCAGGGTATCTTTATTTGGTCGTTAAATAGGAACATATTTTAGTAGCACCCACGCGGCTCGACAATGTGGAAAATTATTGGATTGATTGCCATCATTCTGGTTGATGATTGATGATCCAACGTCGACATATTCACTCCAGTCACTCGCACTCAGTCATTTACTGCTCTTCCAGCGCTACTGCCATAATCGGCGTGAACTTAACCCACTGAGAATGGCTCTTAAAGAGCTGTTCTTTTAAGATAGCCGTGTCGAGCGTTCCTTCTGAGCGTTATTTCCCTCTCCTTCGAGACGCTTATTCCAAGAGAGCAGCTCTGCAGAGCAAGTAATTGATTCCTCTACTATATGTAGTTGTCTCGGTCGACCAGACTGTTTTGTCTCATCCGTCCTGTACTCAACCACCATAAACAACAACAACCATTTGCCACTAAGTGGCGGCAACGTCACCACGACGCCTGTGCCAGGCCAGGTGCACCTTGAGACCACGCGAAGTGTCGAAGGCTCACCACCTGTTGTCCCTACTGTGCCAACTTGCTGTGTTTTATCCACCCGATGCTCCCGTCTGTTGTTGTGAGCATCGCTCCTCTGTTCGCCGCTGTTGTTGGAGGGTCACGGTCTCCAACTGTTCCGTAGCGACCTTCACGACCCTTCTCCACAGAGGTCCGATCCTGGCACTGCTGGTACCAGTCTTTAGCAAGTCCACTCAACTCCAGGCCCTCCTGCTACAGGTCACAGCACTTATCTTTTGTCGTCTTTAATCGCACTGCTCTACTTTGGAGTTCCCTGCCATTGCCTCTCTCCCCAAGTTCTTCCATCATGTCAGATTTTAAAAGGTGCTCGATTTGTTACAACAACCACATTGTTCTCGAGACCTGCTCTTTTCGGATAGCTATGTGTAGTGCTCCTCCTGGCTGATGCCTGATGATGTCTCCTGCGTGGGAGGCAAAACGTCGCAAAGGATTTAGGAGGAAAGCTCGACACGGTATCCCAAAAGAGCATCCCTACATCCAAAGTCGTAGCTGGAATTCTCACAGTCTGATATCTGCCTGGCTCGATCACCCAGTACAATACATTGTAATATCTCAAGTGAGTATCCATAAAATAAACCTTTAACATCGGCGGTACTGTCCGCTAAAGTGAGTAATAACTTTCCCAGGTACCCGGCCAACTCCATGTGTCTGGGAATTAAAATTTTCATGGATGTAAAACAAAATATCAGGCTGACCTGACGGAGCAGTTTTATCTATGTTCAGGTACATCTGCGATTTAGTATCGCAAGTCAACTTGACAAACTGTGAGCGCGGAAACTTTACAGTTCTTCTTAATCTGTATCTGCTGGCAGGGCAGTGTAGCGGTAACGTCGGCACTTCACGAAAAATAAAGTCTTATCCGAGGTGGTCTTTCCGTGTGGAGTTTGTCTGCTCTCCACCTGTTCTGCGTGGATTTACTACAGATTCTCCAGGTTTTCTTTCCCATGAATTGTAATGACGTAGGTTTTCACGGCTCGATGCACGACGATTGCTTTGGAAAGCCGCTCTCTCGGGACAGCCGCGTCGATCGCTCCCTCTCTCCACCTCGCGACGTTTCACCCGCACGCGTTCGAGGCATCCTCAGGCGCGGGGAGAGGAGGTGAATCGAACGACGCGGCTGTCCCGAGAGAGCAGCTTTCCGAAGCAGTCCTCATGCCCATTAATTAATTGACCGATAGCAGCGCCTGGCGGGTTGGCGCCAGCTTACAGCGTCGCTGACTCCTTCCCGCTTTGCGGATTTCTGCCACCTCTGAATTGTTCTCTTTCGAATGAACGCCTTTGCAGTCGAATGAATATGTGCTCCGCGTTTAACATTGTATTGTTATTTTTTATCCATCTGCTGCCAGAGGATTTACTTCCCAATTGAATTCTGCGCGAGGCGTGGAATAATACAAATTGGCCGTGGATATCATTTGACGCTCAAGTCGAGATGACACGAGTAAATGTCACATGGCCTCTGACGTAGTGCATGCTTGAGCGTGTCCCATAACACAGTGCAAATGAAACCTTTAAGAAAAAAATTCCCATTCTCAAGCTGCTTTATTGCTCGTAATAATGATACGTTTCCCAACTTTTACGTGAAGTCAGTGTGAACGATGGCGAACGCGAAGCAATCTTATCGATGATCTCCCCAAACATCCAACCTCGCTTAGTTCATTGGCTGTAAACTGTTCTTAAGTAGAGGGTTACAAGGTGCTCTTGAGTATATTGTCCAAGAATGCCCTGAGCGAAGAGTTATTTATAGGATAGGACAGTTTTTTTTTTACAGGCCGCACTTTGTCGCTCACTTGAACGAATAAGCGTCTCGTTCACGTAGCCGAGCCTGCCAGTGATGAACAAAACTCTAAATACACTACATTCACTATACATAGTAGAGCGCTTTGAGACCCCCGGGTGAAAAGCGCAATTATTAATATTAACACTTGCTTGCTTGGCCAATATAAGCACAGAGAGAGAGAGAGAGAGGCATCTGTTTACAGTGCCACAATGCATAACTCCACAGCAGCAATGTGTGTGCAGCGTGAATTGAAGGAGCAAAGGTTACATTGTGCAAAATGGAAATGTTGCACAGTTAACAAAAAAACAAAAGACTGCTGTGCCTGCCCAGGTTAATACTGTACCATTGTTTATTGCCTGTGGACGCCGCATCTTATTCGCGTGTTAAAGAGTTGTTCGACTCTTAACATCCCTAGACTCGAACCCTGATTCAATTTTCAGAATCAAATGCTAGTCCTAACGGATCGTAAGATTGGCAGAATGTTGGAATAGTGTTGGGACGTTGGACTGTGTAGAGCAGTGGTTCTTAACCTGGGTTCGATCGAACCCCAGGGGTTCGGTGAGTCAGTCTCAGGGGTTCGGTGGAGGTCAAGACACACACCTCACTCATATGATTCGTGATGACACGCCCCGCTTGGCCATCACTGGCTGCAGGTGATCACATTTTATTTTTCCAATAAAGAAGGGTTCGGTGAAACGCGCATATGAAACTGGTGGGGTTCAGTACCTCCAACAAGGTTAAGAACCACTGGTGTAGAGGCCAGCATAGATAGATAAATGATAGGTTGACGATTATTATCACAGCAGAAAGTGCCCAGTGGGCTTGCAAACCCCAAATGCAGCATCCCGGCGACACAGCAAAAGTCAGAAATGGTAAACGTAACGAAGCGTGAAACCAGATGGCGAGTAAATGACATTCTGGTGAGAAGGCAAGGCTCAGAGGGACTGTGGAATCTCCATTGAATGGTAAAGCGAATCGCTTGCACGAGGAATTGTCCGAATTCTTTCTGGATCCCGACACGGTGTTCAGGTAAGACCCGTGGCGGCCTCACTGTGGGAATCGGTCGTTCCAGCGCAGGCCTGCTTGAACGCTGCATAGAAGCTCTTAACCTGTTGCCCGAGCAGCAATAGTGGTCCACAAATCGATGGAAAGTCGTCTGCGGAACCATTACAAACACGATTTCTTGCACAAAATGCCAGATTGGTATCCACGTAGGTGGCCCGTGAAGCACGTTGCGAATGAGACAGTGGTCGATGGGTCCAGACTCCTCAAACGAGTACCTGGCGCGGTGTCAATATCGCGACGAGGCAAACAAAGGTGTCCGAGCGTGGTGCTGGCCAATCGTGTCCGCAATACTGGCCTGAAAAGGTACGCGCTACCATCACGTGTCCCAAACGTCTCTTATATGATCTGCAGAGGATATTTGTCTTTCCTGGGTTCATAATGATTGGGAACTATTGGTCTAATGGTTGTTTACATTGCACAATAGTGTTTCATGGAGATTAACCTTACGGTGGGACTTCAGTCATAACGACGCTCACTTTTCTACATTAGATTTCCAGTAGAATCTCAATAGAATCCAATTGTATAGCACAAGTCTACCCTGGCATAATCCCTGTTAACATCCCATTGGTGTGTTATTTTTTACATGGGAATCACCCCCCAGAATAATTGTTATGAATTGCAGAATCATCCAGAGTGGAATCTTAGAGACTAAATATGATTCCTGCAGGAATCTTCCATCTTCCATCCAGAGCAACAACGCACAAAACTCCTTTTTATATTCTATCATCCCTGGAGATGATGCGGCAGTAGGGATGACCAATCTTTTCAGCGTGTTGCTTGCTTTGCTTTTGGAATTCTCGCAATGTGATGACCCGCACTTGAACGTGGCAGAACATAATGTGTCAAGAATGGAAAATAACACAACATTGTTGCTGATCAAAAACACACTTTTGGCAACGGAGAGTGACCCTGGCGGCTTTAGAATGTACCGACGAACCACCTTGACGGAGGGATTTCTCGGCTATGGCCATGTTTAGTACACAAGCAGTTTTTGGCATTCCCAGGTTTAAAGCGTGCAACGTTCTGCCTGTTATTTGTGGCATGCACATACATCATTCGGCTGCCATCACAATCCACGGTTTTATTTTCCGCGCAACTTTTTGCCCAAGGTGAAATTCGTGGAGGGGCACGGTGGCACAGTGAGCAGCTTTGTCGCATCACGGCAATGCGTGCCTGAGTTCGACTCCTGGCTCAGGGGCCCTTTGTGTGTGGTTGCATGTTATCCTCGTGCCCGCGTGGGTTTTCGCTGGTGTACTCTGGTTTCTTTCCACAGTCCAAAGACACTCTGACTTGGCTGATTGTCCTGATG
>JAZEWT010000007.1:11872626-11890993 GCA_036362905.1 Mordacia mordax | reverse complement strand
ACACTAACCAGCATCGTGATTCTTCTCAGATGACCGAGCAGTAGCTCAACAAGGATGGCCGTACTCGCGTTTGTAACGATGCTATTCCTCACAGGGTACATCCGATCCCTCGCCGGATATTTACGCTAATGGTCACACTTTAGATGCAAAGAATGTGCTAAATAAAGAGCGGTGAGTCCACTGTAATTACAAAAAATTCTCCTCTGAAATACCCAGGTGTTTGTACACGAGGGTTAAGTGCAAAATTAAACCTCATTATGTGCCATAGCGGAGCGGTACGCTAACCGTGAACTAGCACGTGAAATTGGGTCACTCTGCGCAACTATATATAGAGTTGTATATATGGATAACGTGTTAATTAGCCAATGGGCTATTCAGGGAAATGTTTTTTACAAGTTTTTTTTGTTTCTGATTGCCACTGAACGTTCGTCTGGGAAGCCCTTCACGCGATGGACTAGAAAACCAAAATGCAGTGCCCACTTTTTCTCCCTGACTTCCTCGTGGGGTTACGCAAAGTGACAGCGAATCTTCATAGCAGTGCTCGCACGCCGGTGAGAGTCTACGTTTCGCAGCAAAGCGGCGCGTGTCCAATCGGTCACCGCTGTCTTACGAGCCACGAATACCCGTACCAGCCGCGGCGGTGCAGTGGGCTGTGTATGCATCGTGCAATGGGACCTGGGTTTCATTTAAGGTTGCCACATCATAGGCACATGCAGCCGCGTATAAGACGGAGAGCACTGTGTGCGTAACTGTCAAAAGACTTTTAACGACTAGATGTGAGATATCTTTCGTGGGAAAAACGGCTTCAAATAGCAGGACGATTCTGGGAAATAAAACCGCACAGGTGGCAACCCTAGTTTGATTTCTGACCACAGCCAATTTCAGTGGTGACGTTATATCTAATCCGTTAGTTCAACTCAGCCTTAAATGGATATATGAATGGATGGTATGTCAACGATATGACTGGAGAGAAGACAAAGGTGGCGGGGCATAATTGTGGCCACGCTGCCATCCTAGGTACCTTGTCATCCGTAATAGATGTTGCGGGAATCCCGCATCTAGAGCTTGCGAGCTCACTGGGTACTTTTTGCTGTCATGAGAAACGTCTGTGTCTCTGTGCTTATCTTTGTGGCGCACAGGAGCTGCGTGGGTTGCTCACCAACCTCAAGCAGGACCTGAGCATGCTCGGGGATCTGGCGCTGGAGGGGTCGTTCCGCCTGCACCGGACGCGCAAGGAGCGAGCGCTCTTCCTCTTCGACAGCGCTCTGCTCATCACCAAGAAGCGCGACGAAGGCACGTTCATGTTCAAGACCGAGATCAAGGTGAGGCCACCGCCGAGGGTTCATCGGCCGCCGGTGTCGCCGCCCTGTGCCGACCGTCTCCGCCGCGGCCGTGCGCTGAGCGCGTCGTGATCGCGAATCCCGGCACGGGGTGGCGGCGGCGCGCCGGTTCGCGCCATGCGCCGTGAGTTTGGCGACCCCGGTTTCGGTTCCCAGCTGCGGCCCGTAGCGACAGTGGAGAGTGATGTCCACACCGAATTTGGCGTCGCGCCCTGTGCCGATCGGCGCTCGCTGACGTGGTGAGGTATGGTTTAAAAACAACCCAGTGATGTCGCACGGGTATGTCTTTTATGTAAAACTAAGTAAAAATCCTAAATCCTGTGGTGTGTTTTCCCCCCGTTTCATTGCACAATATGCCACATTATATATGCATGAATGAATATATATGTATATGCATTAGAATGTCTGATATATACATGCGTTAGAATGATCGATATTAGCACGCTTGGGAATTAACGATGCAATCATGTGTTTATATCGTCAGCGTTCTGTTCATGAATTGCTTTGCGAAGCCATACTCCACTGTTTGTTGGGATAACGCAAATACAAAACGTGCACATTTTAGACTTTTGTGTTGCAAGGCTCCGTTTGTAATAAGTCTACCGCAGTGCTTCATGCATATAATGCAGTTGCTTACTATGTGTAATTAATACAAAGCTCTAAAGTTAGAGCTACATGTGTGACGTCCGTGTGGCTCTCGGTATTAAGTATGTTTCTCTTAATGTGTTGTTTATTTGACATGTATTGGTGTGTGCGATGTATGTCGCCCTGAATAAGGGCGCCTGCTAAATAATAATAATGATTGATCATTTTTATGGATGCATTGACGTTTTCAATTACTTCAATTGCAGTGCCGAAACCTCATGATATTGGAACAGCCCCGGGAGCTGGAGTTTTGTGTGTGGCATTACAAAAAAGAAAAGCCACGATACACATTCCAGGTCAGTTGTTAATAATAATATTAAATTATCGTTATAAACATGTCCTGGAAATACAGGGGAGAATAAAGCTCTCTTGAAGAAGATTCCTGCTTTTGTGAACAAGACAATGGAAGCCTTTCAAATGGACCCCGACCTTCGTTCATTGATCCTAGAATGGAGCACCTCTGTAGAAGAGACTTAACACATACATGCTACCCACATATAAATAGGAGTCACACACACGACGCACGCACAAAGAGCCTGAGGATGCCTCTAACGTGTGAGGCGAAACGTCGCGATGGCGAGAGAGGGAGCGATCGACGCGGCTGTCCTGAGAGAGCAGCTTTTCGAAGCGTTCATCATGCATCGAGCCGTGAAAAAAACCATCATTACACTTACTGTGTTATTGTTTTTTTTGTGTATGGGAAGTAACTCGAATGCACAAAGTCTATACGGATCGGCCAAACATCTATTCCTTATATGGCCTTGGGTGTCGCCTTATCACCGTGGAGAGGGGAACTTGATTCATCTATCAAATAACAAAACCCGTTCATGCATTCATCAGTAACACTGCTTTGTCACAGACATATGCCGGATGGGCAGAAATAACTGACACTATCATAGTTACATAAGTTCGAAATCTGTCCCATATTTCTGACCCAGCTTGCATGTAATGTATTGGACAGGCTGATATCTTGGCCAATGGCCGTTATTCAGATAATGTGTGTGTTACCTATCGAGCACCACTTTTAAAGCATCGCATCATAATCCTCATAGCCACAAGCGTATTTTGTGTTTTCTAAAACGGCCATTCTCGACCGGTGGGATGCAACCCCTCGTGGTCCACGAGCGCCAACTTGTGGTCCGTGGAGACCAGACCTGAGTGGTCCTCGAGGTGAAAATGGCTGAGAACCTTTGTTGTAAATGTGTCGCGCTAATGCAGGCGCTGTCTCGCTGCGCTGTGTGACTGACCCTCTCGCGTGCGTATGCTCTCCCGAGTGAGAAATTCGTGCCACAATCTGTGGGGACATCGGCCAGTGGATATGGTGGCCCTTCGGTGTCATATCACGGTGCGCCCTGTTCACTCGGCAGGCGAAGACTCAGGAGGAGAAGAGTCAGTGGATTCACCACATCAAGAGGCTCATTCTTGAGAACCATCCCTCCACTGTGCCGGACAAAGTAAGTGTAGTCGGCTGTCTGTCAACTTTCTGCTTTTGTCCCAAATAAGCATTGGGTGGTTATGGGTCAATTAAGGACATTTGCTATGGTGGGAGCAAGTTTACTCACAGCAGAACCTGTTTGGCTTCCGGCCAGGTGGCAGTGATCTGGAAGGATAATAATGGTTGAGTTGAACCTGCTGTCTGTTAATAATTTTGTAATTCGTTTATATGGGAACGCCTTGATGGGTGGCTTATATACAATGCATTGGGAAGTTTGGCGGATTCATATTAAGTAGTGTTTTGAATGAAGTGGAAAGGCGACCGAGGTGTTAGAACACTGAACCAGAAGTGCTGGGATACTGAGCTTGAATCTGGGTAGCAGCCACTCACCGTAGCAAATTTCTTTCCTCATTCTGGTCACGAATGACAGCACATTTTTTCAATCAAACAGTTTTTTTTAATTCGACAAGTTTCAACAAAGAAATTTTTTCATGTCAGTTTAACTCATTCATGTGCATTCTGTGTGTTTTAAAAAGCGTGCTTCTTAGTGTGTGGACGAAATCACTTTAAAGGAATTTCAGAAGTAGTTGTTTGATGTCACCTTCCACAGGGTGTTGTCTAATACCAGAGTGATGAGCTGCCCTGCACGAGTTCTGAGCAGACACTGCCGCTGTAAGGCATAATGACACCATTCGTACAACAGGCATACAATTGTGGAAAACATTTCAAAGTAAAAACGGACACGTCACGTCTGCGATAGAAGTAATCAAATTACCCAGCAAAAACACACGCTTATGCAGGGTAATCACTGAGAGGCCAAGTGCAACTTTACAACCTACTTGCTGCATTGCCACCTGGTCAGTCCTGTAAGAGCCCAGCAGGTTTTTGAGTCTTACTAACCCACCCACGCCTTGTCTTAAAAGTGCTAGACTATTGGTCCGGCCCAGCTCAATTTGAATTCACGGTATGGTAATCATGGCCTCAATGCTTAGAGCAGGCTATATTGCTGCCACATGCTATTATTGCTATTTTCTGACAATGGAAATAAAAGATGATGTATTAAATGCTTAAATTTCAATATACTCACTCTGTAAATAAGGTGGCAGAAGTACCATTCGTTCTATATTCGAGATGAATAATTTAAGCTAAAGGTGCATTTTGTATTTAGGCACAGTGTACATTTATGTGCAATTTTACGAGTAAATCGACAATAACAATAGTAATTGCATTTATAAAGTGCTTTTCACCCGAGGGTCACAAAGCACAGCAATGATGAGAGAGCCCCTCTGGCGGATACAAAGTTACATGCTTTACAAAATGTTGGTTATCGTTTCATCTGCGATATTTGTAAATTCCAATGGTGTTATCACAAAGCAGTCTGCTGATGTGATAACCTCTTAAGGTGTTCAGCAGACATGGTGAGAGCTTTTAAATATAAGCGTGTAAAATAAACACCTTAATAATGACCTACTCAAGACGTGATGTAAAACGTGGCCTGACTTTGTGTTTGGTGTTATTGTGTCATTGTAAAAGCGAAACACGTGCTGATTACAATTGTAAGGATGCACTTTCACTGGCTGATTTGTCACTAAAGCCTATATGTTTTTGGCAGGCAAAGAACATAATACTTGAAATGGACCCAGCCTGTAAGTATCCACACACTGCAACATCTTATGGAATTAGTGGATGGGCCCATTCCCTTTCATAGCAGCGGGCCAATAATTACACATCTAGATTGCTGGGTAATTGTTCTATAGCAGTGTGAATGGCTTAGGCTAATGGCAGTAATATGTTTCCTTCTAATGAAGTTGTCAGATCTGAAAGGTTAAACAAAGTGGGCAGACAACCAAACTAATATGCTTTGTAATGACTTTTGTTCCGATTTTGGATTAGATAAATCCGCGTGCAAAAGCTCTACTAATATGACATATAAAGGGATGTTGCTTATTGTACAGTGTTGTACACACAACCAGTTTAAAGGCCGCTATGCCTATTTTTCCTGGGGTTGGTCGGTTGCCCTCTAAATCACCTTGCTCCACCTGTCTCAATCATGAGCAACCTTAAGGTTGAGACTCCCGCCTTTCTGGGTCTCCCTCTGTACATCATTGCCCCATCCTCCGTGGCAGTGCTGAGCTCTTAATCCAGTTGTCATTTGCCTTCAGATGCCCTTGCCATATGATGTACATTTCTACATTGTACAGCATATACACGTAGGGTGATGCCGTCCTGCTCAAAGGAACTAATGGACAAGCTCACCAAGCGAGCCGTCGGTTAACAACTCACCACCACCTCGAGCCAACTGTACCCCAAGCACTAGACCTGACAAGACCGCACGCCATCGCTGAATTGGCCCTCGGCACCGTGAAGTCCAACAAGGCACCGCGATACGATCGTCTCTCGCCCGCGTCCCTAAAACACGGGGCGAGATGTGGGAAACAATCGCTGATGAACCGATTCACCGTCAAACACAGGGCAGGGCAGAATTCTAGGAGTATGGATGCAAACAAAAGTCATCACCATTCTCAATCCCTGACAGCAGCAAGACTGATCCAGCAGGTTCCGGGAAATATTCCACTTGCTTTCTACCTCTAAGCTGATGCAATGTGTCAAACTTGGCTGACTTTTGGTCAACTGCCTCCCAAAAATGCCAGGTTTTGAACTGGCTGTAGATTGTTGCCTTTACCACCTTCATAGCAGCTGGTGTTCAATGTCAAGGGAAAGCCGGCAAACACAATGGATGATCTCTCTGTGATCTGTGACCGTATGGCATATTGACCTGCTGCTGAAGTGCGCCAAAGTCAACAGATGTCCGTTCTACTTTATACCTAATCATTGCAGTGCTCAAAGTCCCTACTTTCAGCATGTATCCGCTCTGAATGGAATATGTGCGTGACCTGCCTTGTGCGTCATCTCACAAGTGTATGTAAGTTCATATATATATATATATATATGCCCAGCGCACAAGCACATGGCTTTGACTTTCCTTGACAGTGCTGGTCGAACCGTTCACTGCATCCAACCAACAGGCCGATGCAGCCATCGTCCTTGTTCGTGGAAAATAGAGCTGTCGTCCATCCACTGTTGTGCCACTTATCTGGGTCTGGATCACGAGGCAACAGGCTATGCAAAGCAACCCAGACATCTTTTTCCCGAACAACTTCCTCTAGCTTTTCCAGGGGGATTGGAAGGAACTTCCAAGCCAGCTGAAAGATTTAATCCCTCCAACGGATCCTGGGTCCTGTCCATGAAAATCACGAACAGAACAGGAGACAAGGCTCACCCTTGGCAGAGACCAACGCCCACTGCAAATGGGGTTGACTTCATGCCAATGATGCGAACACAGCTCGCACTCCGGTTGTACAAGGACCGAATGGCGTGCAGTAACTACCCCGGTACCCTGTACTCCTGCAGTACCTCCCACAGAATACCTCGTGGCACACGGTCATAAGCCTTTTCTAAGAGGGAGGCTGAGCAGTGTGATCCCTCGGATGGTGGAACACACCCTCTCGTCTCTTTTTTTGAAATTGGGAACCACCACTCTTGTCTGCCAATCCACTGGTACTGTTCCCAACACCTGTGCAGTATTGCAATGGCGTGTCAACCATGACAGCCTCACAACATCCAGTGCCTTCAGTATTTCCAGGCAGATCTCGTCCACTCCTGGCACTTCGCCACTGTGTAGCCTCTGGACTTTCTCAGTGACTTTCATCAAGATGATCTCTGACCCCTCGGGACACTCCAGCCCCGCCTCCTCCACCGAGGGTACATCTGTTTGATGAGAAGTTACTCAAAGTGTTCCTTCCACCTTCCGACGATATCCTCAGTCAAGGTCAGCACGTCTCTGCCCTTGCTGATAACAGCCTGAGCAGTGCCCTGGTTTCCCCCTCCTATTCCGTCGCATTGTTTGCCAGAATGTTTTTGAAGCCAAGTGAAAGTCCTTCTCCATAGCCTCGCTGGACTGATCCCACACCCGGGCATTCACTTCTACAACTACTGCAGCTGCAATACTGCTGACCTGCCGGCACCTGTCAGCCGAATCAGGAGTCCCCCGTGCCAACCAAGCCCAGAAAGACTTCTTTGTCAGCTTGACAGCTTCCCTCACTGCTGGTGTTCACCAGTGGGTCCCGAGGTTTCCACCATAACAAGCACCGACCACCTTCTGTCCACAGCTCCTAGCAGCCGCTTCCACTGGTATAACAGTGGTTGATTATTTTTAATTATTGATTAGCAATTTTTTTTATTGATTTACAGTGATACATTCATCCTTAGAAATGCACTGTTTACACATTGGTGTACCTGAATGTAATATGCGCACTTTTTGTAGAAATCGTAAGGGATTCCTTTCCATACACACACTCCGATGCAAGAATCGATATTAAGGGATGAATATCATTAACAATTGACACGTTAATAACCTGACATTTAGACGGTAGTGTATGCACTCTGCATAACGCACACAAATCTCAAAACATATCCATAGCCGTGGCTGTTGAGAGTTTATTAACAGTTCAAATAAAACATATTTTTCTTTGATCGCATTGTACCAAAAATAACCTCATTAATTTACTTTCCCTTCGAAAGCAGTTGAAATTCATTCATGAGACATAAAAAGGATTCTGTTTTTTTTCCCATCAGATGTTAACCTTTTTTAATTTGAAAACAACCTTTCATCTCAACGGGCTTATTCGTCGCAGTCATTTGTGGTACGACACGAGAACATCTGCACGGCGAACTTCAAATCATGCCCTGCTCAGTTCCATTGATATCAAGAGGGATGCGTAAGGCTCCGGAGTGGTGTGATGCATAATTAGGGACGTGGCTTACCGCTCGATAAATAACTGAATGTGCAGCTGTCTGTGATCATATGGAATCACCGTTGGCATATTCGTCATTCTCTTCACAAAGCTGTCAGAAATGTGGCACTGGATCTGCAATGTTTTTTTTCCCCTCTTTGTCGGGAGACTAATTGGCTTGAGTGACCTTGCTCGTAGACGATGCTTTCAATGTGTATCTTCAGAGAGTGCCGCCCGAAGATCCCCATCCCCCCCGCCCCCCAGCGTGGGGAGGCGAAACGTTACGAAGAAAAGAGGAGAAATGCTCGCTTTTACAATCGTAAAAAAAATCTGCTCTTAACAAGCAATCGTCATCTGCTTAGCTGTGAAAACCTACATCGGTTGACTTCATGTGTGGTGTTCATCGTGCAACATTGACTGTGGAAACGTTAATACCTCGTTCAATGTGGACCATTTCAAAAAGCACCCCCTACTCGTTATTTGCACTATTGATGATTTGTTGTTAGTTTTGTTGTCGTTGCTGTGCTCACGCAGCACCACGGATCTCCCTTACAAAATGCCAGGGAAAGGGGTCCAAATGGGACCTTCAGTGTAACAAGTCAAGTTCATTACATATTCAAAATTTGAAATCAACTGTTTCTTCTTCTTGTTAATGTTCCTGAAAGTCAGCCTGTCTGTTCAAACGCACAATGCTGTGCCAGTGGTGAACGTTCCATTAATCGCAGGTTCCTTGTCACACTATAGGCCAACTGTTATTGACTTGTTGCACAGCGGTGTAACTGTTACCAACCTTACTCGTAACTAAACAAGTAAATAATTGCCAGCCAATTTAAAGGAGAAATGTGTCTTTTTTACACATCTGCTCAGTCGCTTGGCATTTTGGGAGTGCATCTTATCAGCTTTATAGGTTCAACACTGTTGACACCATACGATCCATTCAAAGGAACAGTGTGGCTTCTTTAACGAAAGCTGGTGAACACAACTAGAGGCTTAACCGTCGCTTTGACAAATGAACTCACTGCCACAATGCCTTCAAATCTCATCTCATTGTCAGAAACCGCTTAGTCCTGTACAGGGTCGCGGTGAGCCGGAGTCTATGCCGGCAGACACAGGGTGCAAGGCAGGGATATACCCACGATGGGACGCCAGTCCATCACCGGGCACTGCGGGAAATTTAGTCTGCAAGCCAATTAGCCTATGCAGCAGCATGTTGTTTGGACTGTAGGAGGAAACCGGAGTGCCCGGCGAAAACCCACGCAAACACGGGGAGAGCATGCAAACTCCACGCAGAAAAGCACCCAAGCTGAGATTCGAACCCCGGCCCTTTTTACTGTGAGGCGACAGCGCTACCCACTGGGCCACTGTGCCACAGTGCCGCCCATCTTCAAATCTAATCATACATAATAGAGCCATTTGCTGAGAGTGCCATCAGTGTGATTAACTAATCCCGGTGGCATTAAATTTACTGTTTTGTGTGTGATGATTGCCAAGAAAAGCTGCTTATTTCGGGATAGCCGCATCGATCGCTCCTCTCTCCCTCAAGCGACCGATGCATATATCCCGGGAGAGCAGCTTTTCGAAGTAATCATCATGCATCGAGCCGAGAAAACCTACATCATTACGCTTTGCGTTTGTCATTTTTGTAGATCCCTCCGGTATATACAGCCCCAACCGGAACAGACGGCCCGACTACCGCGAAGCCAAGGAGCGGAAACGTCGGGGGCAGGGTGAGTACCCTCGTACACTGAGACTTAAGGTGATGTAATTGTGCATAGCATTTGCTCCATCTTGAGCTCGATGCTATAAGCTCCCTGGCTCTGCTGATGCTTTCCAGCAAGGGTCCGAACCAGTCCAGTGATCGCTTGCTTAAACAAAGGGTGCTTCATAATATTGGTCTGGAAATTTTAATTGGCTGCAGGATTCTAACACGATCGTCTTTATAAGTCCATGATTAATCCTGTGGCGGGTCTCCTGGGGCCAGAGCCAATCCCGGCAGACAGTGCAAAGCAGGGTTATACCTGTGATGCAACACCAGTCCACTGCAGGGCACCGGGGGCAATTTTAGTCAGCAGGCCTATTCATCTGGGCAGCATATTTTTGGACTGTGGAGAGGAAACAAGAGCATCTGGCAAAAGCCTTCATGGACACAAGGGTAACGTACTTTAATTCAAAGGCTTTCATGACCAATGTTATCGATGGAATCCATTTTTCTAGGTCAGGTCACATAAAAAATAGTGTCGTTTAACCCTCCAGCACCCGACACGGCCAATTAGTAAGGTTTGTCATTTTAATAATTGGCCGTGTCAGGTGCTGGAGGGTTAAACGTTACCTGACTGAGACAAATGGATTTTATCGACTTGCAAATTTTACACACAAAGGCAGCTGAATCAGGAATCGAACCAGGGTTATTGCAGTGCTACCCACTGTGCCACCCTTCCAACCAGGACGAAAAGGTATGAAAATATAATGTGGAAAAACAGAATGGGATTTTGCTTCCAGATCCCTTGGCTCCCACTAAAAAGCGCTCTCAATAACAAGGGATAGGCACTACTTTGGATTGATTGGACAAATTTGAGATGAAACAGCGGCCATCGATATCCCACGTCTGAAACGCCACAGGCCACAAGTCATTTCGAACAACAAGACAAGCATGTAACACAATAAATGTTTTTATTTGGTGGGTCCTTCAAATCCTGCTGACTCGTGATCAATGCGGTTGTCTTTAGAGAGTGTCATTTGTCAGCTCGACTACACGTATTTGTGCAGAAAGTCAAGACTAGGCCATTTCAAGACCAAAAATACAATTCTGTTGCCCCAGCAGATTTTAAAGGCTTTATTTATTGTAGCAGCGATTGATGAGCATTTGAAATGATCCCATATCCTCCTTGTAGTGGAATTACGTACAACCTATTTGTGCCGCACTGGCATTTGTGACTTTAATGCATGGGAAGGTCGTGCAATTTTCCGAATGTCAAGACGGTATTGTACGACAGTTAGGTGAGATTAGAATCCGGCGGGAAGAGGCAAGGCAACTGAATAAGTACGTTTCTGAATCCGATCACCTCTGAAACATATGCAATGGCTTGTGATAAATTTTCGAGGCTGGATTGAAGGCTCAATATCGGACTACAATACAGTGCATTTAAGATTATTTCTCACTGTTTCAGGCCCTGTTGCAGAGCAATGGAGGTTGGGATTAATGGTCACGCTTCATACACACGTCATGACAATTTGGCAGGATGGGCAATTTGTAAGTGTTACGCATGGCAGCCAGAGCTTTGCCTGCACAAACATCGGCATCGAGGCATTGGAGAACGTACTCAAACAAGGATTCAGTGTCAGGCAATTCATGCTGCTGTGCAAACAGAGCATGTGCTATTATTGCACTGCCGCCGTTTGTCATGTCTCGTTTGTATTGCTACATTACGCTTTTACACAGCATGCATGCAAGGTGGTAGCCACTTGGCAAGGTGGCCATGAGATGATAGTACAGCAGTATTCTTGAATCCACGTGTGCGAAGCTTGGAATGTTACCCACCCACGATGTTTAGAGTTCCTCGCAGTATGCTGGCTTCCTCCCATCTGTAAAATATTCGCTAAACATTCCATTGCAGGATTCACTTGAAAAAGTGCCCTGAGACTCCTGCATAAGGATATCTTGGACGAAGGGCTTTGTTGTTCATTATAAAAATTAAACGTTTGAATAAAAAAAGTACTCTTGTTGGGCATGTTTAATAATAAAAATAATTGCATTTTTTATAGCGCTTTTCACCCGAGGGTCACAAAGCGCTGCACAGAGCTGCGGAGATAACGGCACGCCAACAAAAACGGCACCAGAACGGAAAATCAGAAACAACAAACGTTTTTTTAAATATACACATGGCTGCAGAACAACACGTTTAGGTATACGATATCAGAATTGACTAACAGCCTTATGTCACACACCATGTGCAGATGTTTAAACATGAGGTGAAAACCAAAAGCAATCACACGATCGTTAAAACCTCAGGCATGGTGACGATAAACTGGAAAAGGCACAGCATTAATCCCTGGGCAATGGCCCCCTTGTGGTTGCCGCCCAATAAATCAAATGCTTGATATAGGGATGATGTTTTGCGCTGGTCTGCTGTTCGGCTTTGCACAAATTGCTGCGATGAGTTTGTTTGTTTACCTTTTGATTGTAGACGTTGTTGCGTTGGTCAGTTCGCGTGTTTGTTGTGTCGTAGGGATCCCGCATCCAGAGCTTGCAGACTCACTGGGTTTATTTTCTGCTGTAATAATATCTATTTATGGGCGCTAGTCAATTGTAGTGTGATTTTATACAGCACGTCTCGAGAATGGGCGGCTTGGTGGCCAAGTGGGTAGCGCTGTCGCCTCACAGCAAGAAGGTCCCCGGTTCGAATCTCGGCTCGGGTCCCTTTTTGTGTGGAGTTTGCATGTTTTGCCCGTGTCCGCGTGGGTTTTCGCCGGGCACTCCAGTTTCGTCCCACAGCCCAAAAAACACGCTGCTGCATTGGTTAATTGGCTTGCAGACTAAATTGCCCTCAGTGCCCAGTGATGGACTGGCGTCCTATCGTGGGTATATCCCTGCCTTGCGCCCTGTATCTGCCGGGATAAGCTCCGGCTCACCGCGACCCTGTACAGGACTCAGCGGTTTCTGACAGAGAGATGAGATGTCTCGAGAATTATGGCACTTGCCTTTGGTCTAACGCAATGCCCCTTTGTATTTTTGCGAATCTTTGCCCCGTGTGTTTATTTTTTCCTGCAGCCCAATTGAACGTGGCGTTCATTCATACTTTGTTGACTGGTATGGTACGTCCATTGTGAAAGGTCACCCAGACTCTTAATGGAGGCCACATACTATTTAATCAATGACCCTTTGTGTTGATGCTCGTGGAATACATACATTGAATGGGTCATTGACCACTGTTTGTTCAGGGATACTGGATTGCTCAAAATATATCACCACCGTTGCACTATATAAGAAAAAAAATACAACTTGAGCATGTAAATGTCATCGTGATTTTGACAAAGGCGTGGCGTTCGTAATTTTTTGAAATGGAAAAGTTCACATTGGTCACAATTGCAGCGCTAGGTTTTATGTTTTACATTCACATTTTCTTAACACATTCAAAGAGACAGGGTTCCTTTTAAGATTTTCATGGTAGATTGACACACCGTTGAAATTGTCTCCAGGCAAAGGCTAAATGTGCCAAAATAAAATTGAGCTTGCAGTGAATTCAGTTCATCATCAGTACCTGCTTAATCCTGTACAGGGTCGTGGGGGGCTAGATCCTATCCCGGCTGACATAGGACGCAAGGCGAGGCTCGACCCAGGATGTGACGTCAGTACATCGCAGGGCACTTTTTTGGGACAATTCATGCTTGTAGTGAATTCTTGATGTTAAATATTTATTATTACAGCAGAATATACTCATTTTTCTTGCAAGCTCTAGATGTGGGATTCGTGCTCTATAACAAAAGTCCAAACTGAACCATCGATGCATCATTGTATTCAGTACAAGAGTTGGTTCATTGACTCAGTCCCTCTAGATGTCCTTTTTTTGTTTGCCAATTCATAAATTGTTTGCCAGGTATATCACAGAGTTTGATTTTGAACCTTAACATTTGCAGCTGATTATTCATCAGGTCCTAACGGCAATGTCGCTTAAAAATCTGTGAGCACAATGTGCGGTCGTATTTCATCGCCTGCTGATATTTCTGCCGAGATAATGCATATGCCTGCCCTAAATTGCATGAACTGAAGATTCATGCTGTGTGTTATGACACCAGAGGGATTTTCTGGATGCACAAAGTTATCTTACATCGAGTACTTACTCCCAGATGACTTTTAAAGGCTTGTAATAGAAACGACACATGAATGCGAAATGTTATCACAATTCCAGGACGTTTAATATTGTCCTTGAAAAATCAAAGTATAACATTTTGTGTGCTTTTTATTTGTTGCATAAAAATGCAAGGGTTATTTAAAAGCAGGCTTTTGAAGACATTTGAATGACTTTGAACCGTTGACCCCAGAGAGGTGCCCGTGAGCTTGCTTGTTGATAATGCCCAGTATTTTGTTACGATGCCTCGCGTAAGAGTGCTTCTACGATCTTAAGAGACGGACGTAAAAATGAGCACTCTGCTGGTCCACCCGCCGTCTCTTTACAATGAGATTTCGTGACATCAGCTTGGTCAGTGACATTTGCTTCTTCTTCTTCGTCTTCTTTGCTCTACGTCAACAGGGTGTCACCGTCGACACCCTGGCTGTGGGGGTTTTCATGGCTGTGGTCGCCGAGATGACCGACTACTGCACGGTTTGCCAGGCCACGTGCAGGCCCCGCGATACTCCATCCGCAGTGCACTGGGGGATGATTTAACCAACTGTCAATTAACCTGGAAGCGTTTTTGGGACGGTTGGAGGAAACCGGAGTACCCAATGAAAACTCACGCAGACATGGGTAGAACTCGCAAACTCCACACAGAAAGGCACCCGAGCTGGGGAACCGAATCCGGGGCCTTCTTGCTGTGAGGCGACAGTGCTACTCGCTGCGCCACCGCGCCACCCACGACATTTGCTCGAACAAAACAAAAAAGGTCGCGTAATTTGTTGTTGCGCCTGGTACGGAGTGCGCTTGCCCTCTGAGATCCCTTTTGGCGGTGGAATTTATTTTCAGAGGTGCTCCTTCAATCTCGTGACCGATGAATTATCGTGCACCCGTGTGATACTTGAAGTTATTTCTTCAAGTCAGTGTCAGGATCCAAGTTTGTTTTGTTGAAATATCCAAGGCTACATAGTTTCCAACCTTTGCCCCCAAAAAAATCAATATTTGGCCAGCACAGAAACTATTGAGCCTGCCTCTTAACTTCCTGCTATTCCCAAGCATGCCCATCATGTGGGCCTTGGTCATTGCTGGAAATGATTACCTTCAAAATCCTTCTTTATTAGCATGTAAGCAGAGCCCCATAATTACACACACCAAGATGCAATTAAGAGATATATACAGAACACACAAATAAATCTAAAACACTCGTACCTAATCTCCCGGCCATGCGGGTACATGAACAAAACACTCGTTTAACTGAAAACCATTGAGGCAGAACCCCTGAAATCTGTGCATAAATATTGTCATCTCTTGAGCACTTATCCCGAGACAATATTATCGTTACAGAGACAAGAGAGGGGAGGAAAGAATATCACGGACATTTCCCAAGGGCAAACAATTACATTGCCTTATTAAAATCAAGTGTAAATTGCTGTCTAACCCTTTGGGGCTGCCAACGCTTAGAGATGCACAGTGAAAATATTTGTTTGTGTGCATAGACGCCTTGCCTTTGGCTGGCAGTCCACATCTGGATAATAATAATTGCACTTCTAGAGCGCTTTTCACCCGAGGGTCACAAAGCACTGCACAGAGCTGTGGAGAGAATGGCATGTTAGTGACTAAAATTACATAACGTCAAATCAACAACAATAACTTTTTTGTTTTTTGTTACAAATCTGAGCGATTCGGAAAGAACGGCACGTCAACAACAACAACAACAACATCAGAGCAGTTCCAAAGACAGGGTACTCTTGAGCAGCTCAGCTGGCTCAGTCGATACAATCTTAATCTCAGGGTCGTGGTTTCGAGCCCCACGTTCGCAACAGTTATTTCTGTGTTACATTTTGATTAAAATTATCCTCAGAATTGCGCTCGTAATGAGTACATCGGACTGCGAGGACTGTCTGACCTTACGCTAATACCTCGATTCACGTCTCACCACGCTACGCCCTATTGCAAATAAGTCGTTGCTCTGCCAATGTCACCACCTGCTTTGCGTCGCCTCATGCCTCAATCATCGTCCCTTCCTCATACCTGCCGCCTCCTCGGCCTTCGCCTCCATCTACCGCGCGCACCTACCGGTGCCCCCGGGGTGACAGCGTCTGTCACGGGCTCACCTCTGATGACGTCACACCCGAACCTTTACCCACCTCCGCTCACATCCGCGCCTCGCGTAAAGAAGCTCCTGCCCCGAGGCGGGCTCAATTACCACCTCAAGACGCCCTTCTATGTCTCATCTCATCTCATTATCTGAAACCGCTTAATCCTATATAGGGTCACGGTGAAGCCGGAGCCTATCCCGGAAACATAGGGCGTAAGACAGGAATACACCCGACGACGGGACGCCGGTCCATCGCCGGGACACCCTTCTATGTGGCGTTTGTGTATTCTCCCCCCTCTTCTGCATGGGTTTCCTCCGGGTTATTTCGTTTCCATTTAGTAGTCAATGACATCAAAATATATATGGGATGCAGTAGTATCTGGCAAATGTTGCCTGCTAGATGCTTGAATGTCCCCCCACACCTCCCCCTTGTCCTTCATCGCTTCTTGGAGTCATTCTCTCTTCCAACGAATACCATGGGCATTGAACATTTACTCTGCGCGTTATGAATTTTTATAGACATTACTATTACGTATGATGAATTTCTGCTAGTTTCCGAGGTCAGGTGCGTTCCAGGTGATTCGGTCATAGGCAGGTGCGTGTATATGTATGTGCGCGCTATTGCAAAGCCGTCAGAATGTATTATTATTATTGAATGGATATTTAATACGATTAAAAAATGTAGCCACGAGTGTATCTGATTGTTATTTGTAATGTGAACTGCTCAATCAAGGGCTCAAGAGGGCCCACGTGTGCCCTCTTAATTGTTTTGCAAAATCAATTTGGCTGCTGTTTGTCTCCGGCGAAATGGGTAAATAGATTTGACAGGAGTTTACAGGAATAGCTTTGCCTCTCGTCTCTGCGTGTGTCCCTTCTCATGCATCAGGCATTACGCTAATGCGATCATCGCTATAGGTCAGCGATGGTGGCTGTTACTCTTTGATTAGATTTGCATCGTCACTTGCACGTACAGACCAAGTACAGGCCAAGGCAAGGGGCGGCAGGTTGGGGCACAGAAACAACCTTCTGCCGGATGTGGTTCGATTCCCACCTTGGGCACTTTTCTGTTTTGGATTTAGTGTGTTCTCCCCCTGTTCTGTGTGGATCGCTCCGGATTCTCCATTCCCCCCCCCCCCCCCCCAAAAAAAAAAAACCGCTCAGATAGGTAGATAATATATAGGATGCAGTGTCCGGTGGGTTGGCTCCGGCTAACAGTGTGGCCCACTTTGCCCCCCCCTCCCCCGGTTACTTCGTCTCAGCAAAGTCTCACCGAGTCCCCAGACTGTTTCCAGGAATGTCCTGTTAGGGTCTCACAATAGGGGCTAACGATTGTCGTATTTCCCTCCAGTGGCCTTACCACGCTTCAATTGAGGTCGCGCTCTCTATATTGTCCGCTTTGGAAACCAACACCGCGTTTAACGTGGTTGCTATACCCGTTAATACAGCGGCAGCATTAAGCACGGGCCCTATCCCATGCTGACAGCGGGAAACAACATTACCTCTTTTGCAGAGGCATCCGGGGTTGTAGGATTCTAGAATAATCCTCCAGAACTGCAAGAGATTCCTTTCCAATAAATTTGCTTTGATATCGTGTGCTCAGCACGCACATGAGTAACCATGTTAACATAAATTTGAGTGATAAAAAAAAACGATGTAGACACTAATGTATTTTTTTAGAATACTTAAAGGTTATAAAGAGTACAGCTTAGTGTAGGGGTGGAGCAATACAGTGGCGTTTCATTACCGAATTTGGGGTGGTAAAGTGGCGCAGCGAGTAGCGCTGCCCCATTATAACAGAAGGACCTTCGTCCGATTCGTCTGCTGGGGTTCCTTTCTCTGTGGCGTTTGCACATTCTCCTCGTGTCCGCGTGGATTTTCCCCTGGTACTCCGCTTTCCTTTCACGGCCCAAAGATATGCTGTCTGGGTCAATAGGCCTGCTGACTCAATTTCCCCCGGTTCCCTGCGATGAACTGAGATAGCCTCGTCTCGGGCCCTGTGTCTGCCAAGATAAGCTCTGGCTCACCGTGAACCTGTGCATCACGAAGCGAGTCCTGATAATGATGATGATTATCAAGTCTTAAGTACACGGTGGCGCGCATATCGAATTGTATGTGATTAGTGACGCAGTGTGGCTTAGGCTTGTATTTGCCAAATGTTAATGTCTCATCTCATCTCATTGTCTGAAACCCGCTTAGTCCTATACAAGGTCACGGTGAAGCCGGAG
>JAZEWT010000007.1:11760300-11773392 GCA_036362905.1 Mordacia mordax | reverse complement strand
ATGAACCCCAGGAAAGTGTCGTAAATCTCAAGGTCTCCACCAACGTGCTTGAAGGAGCCCCTGGGCCAGTCGACGGCATCACTGCCCATGTGACAAACATGTAGGCTCACTAAGATTTGTTTTAATGTAATGAGCCGTGCCTTTAATCCTGGCTTTTACAGCCGCTAAACTTTATATTTCGGCACAGCTACGTACAGTGCCAGGTCCACTCACGTCTCTGAATGTCAAGGTGTGGTTCCAAGTGCGACCTGAAATGCTACATCAAGCCCCATTATCGTCATCACTGTCCTCCACGAAAGGAATTTCACTCCATAGAAACTGACGCAGTCATTTAAACTGTCTCAAATGCGAGTGTGCAAAAAATAAAAACACATTTTGAAAATACACAAAACAAATGACATGGACATTAGCACATCCAAGTCATACAGGCCACTGCCAAAGCGAATCATTGGCAGTGTCTCCTGACACTGGCAGTGTCAGGAGACACTGCCAGAGTCAAGGACCAGTGCTAGTCACCGGTAAAATTCACAATCACCCTGGTTCAATTAACATTGGCGAGGGTCACAACCTAGCCACTTCGGTGTGTTTCTGCCAAGCACCTGCGCTTTCGCACACTTACCTGTTGTTTTTTAAAATAATTTTCATTCTGTTAAACATAGGCGGCGCGGTTGCGCATTGAGTAGCGCTGCTGCCGCGCAGCCAGAAGGTCCGGGTTCGATTCTTGGCTCGCGTGCCTCTCTGTGTAGAGTCTGCGTGTTCTCTTCACGTTCCAGTGTGGGTTTTCGCCGGGCACTCGGGTTTCCTTCCACAGTTCAAAGACACGCTGTTGCCAAGGTTAATGGGCCTGATGAGTAAACTGCCCGAAGTGCCTTGCGATGTACTGCCGTCACATCCGAGGTTTAAACCCCGCCTTGTGCCCTCTGTTTGCCGGGATAGGCTCCACCCCCCCTCTCCCGCGACCCTGAACAGGATTAAGCGGATACCGAAAATGATGATGATTCTGTTGAACATAATTAGGCCTGGTGCCCATACATGCCAAGGGGGCAGTAGGGTGGGTACGAATCTTAATTAGTGGAAGTCGGGCTGTGACATATAAATTAATACTATTATTCTCAAGGGTGTAATTTAAGAACAATTATCTCGATGCCTTCGGCTGACGAGGCATATCTTATAAGGTTAAACGAATTACCAGAAAAAAAAGAGGCCCTTACATTGTGCGATCTTGTTCAACCATCCGCAGGTTCAGAGTCTCATCTCATCGCTTTTTCCTGTACAGGGTCGCGGTGAGCCTGAGCCTATCCCGGCAGACACAAGGCGCAAGGCATGGATATACCCACGATAGGACGCCAGTCCATCACCGGGCACTGAGGGCAATTTAGTTTGCGAGCCAATTAACCTATGCAGCAGCATGTTTTTGGACTGTGGGAGAAAACCGGAGTGCCCGGCGAAAACCCACGCGGACACGGGGAGAGAACACGCAAACTCCACACGGAAAGGCACCCGAGCCGAGATTCGAACCCGGGACCTTCTTGCTGTGAGGCGACAGCGCTACCCACTGGGCCACCGCGCCGCCCCAGGTTGGGAGTCCAGGTGGAATTTCGCGTTCATTTGGCAAAGGGCTTTACACATTCTAGACATTGCCGATATTCCCGAAGAGGAGATTAACATTTCTCTGTAGCTTATACGTGGCGTATCTCACATCACAAGGCTAGCGTTGTGCACTGTAACTGCCAGATTAGTCTGGTCAGAAATATCTAACTGTAAAGTTTTGGAGATTACATTGTTTGCGTGGCCTCCCCGTGTACGCGTGGGTACTCCGGTTTCCTCCCACCGTCCAAAGACACGTTACTGCCCAGATTGATTGGCTTGTTGAGTAAATTGCCCCCCAAAAAGTGCCATGCGACGTATAGGCGTCACATCATGGGTATAGCCCCGCCTTGCGCCCTCTCTCTGCCAGGATAGGCTCCGACCCTCCCGTGATCCTGTACAGGATTCAGCGTCTACAGATCTTGCCTGACAAATTCTAAAAGAAGAAACTTTCTCAATGACAAACTGCTTCATGAGGTTCTTTCCTCGACGTGTGGGCTGTTGGGATTTTGACTATACTTCATCATTTAACACGAAGCTTGCCGTGACCAATGTTACCACTTGTAAAGCCCTTTTGGGTTGGGTTACGACACGTTTTTTCTTACGTGACCTAACCCAAAAGGGCTTCATTACATACCTCACCACGCTGGTCAGCGTGAAGACAGGCAGCATATATGTGGGAACATAGAAGTACAGTGCAACAATGGATTTCGCTCAAGTCCTCTGCTTTTCACGTATAATTAGCCCTGTAGCTATCCAGGTTCAAGTATGATTAGCTTCCGACATGATGAACTCTATTGTGATGGAAGAACGCCGTTATTCTGTTTGAGCCATCAATATATGTCACCCACGATCGCTTCGAAAAGATGCTCTTTCGGGATAGCCGCGTCGATTGCCCCCCGGAGAGAGGGGCTATCCCGAAAGAGCAGCTTTTCGAAGCGATGTTGCACACAGCTGCGGAGAGAACGGCATGTTCTCTCCGCAGCTGTGTGCAGCGCTTTGTGACCCTCGGGTGAAAAGCGCTCTAGAAGTGCAATTATTATTATTATTCAGCTATATTTGTTTTGTATAATATCACAGCCATTTGCTCACATATTACTATTGAATATCAATTATACAGCTTTTTTTTCATGCGGGAAACGCTCTCTTGACTGCAGCAGACGCGTTACAAAGAGTACTTTTACCCTCGCAAACAGTACTGTTACCCTCGCATACAGTACTTTTACCGTGGCACGTGTTGTGGCTCGACGCTTAATAAACAAACGAGTGCGGGTAGATACAATAGTTAGAGACAATATTTGATTTAGCCAAACGGCTAGATGGAATTCAATTCCATCTAGCCGTTTGGTTACGAGAGGACCATGTCTGAAAATTGTGGGTTTTTTGGTCAACGTATGATCATCATCGTCAATACCCACTTAATCCTATTATACAGGATCGCGGAGGGGGGGGTATCCTAACAGAGGGCGCAAGGTGTGACTATACACAGGATGTGACGCCAGCACATCGCAGAGCACTGGGGGAAATGTTCTCAGTAGGCCCCATTAACTTAGGCAGCAGCGTGGCTTTGAAAGGTGGGAAGAAACCGAAGTACCCGTCGAAAAACGACGCGGACACGGGGAGAGCACGCAAAGTCTACACAGAAAGGCACGTGAGTCAAGAATCGAACCCGGGTCCTTCTTGCTGTGAGGCGACACTTCTACTCGCTGCGCGACCACGCCGACCTTATCTTTATGTTGCAAAGTCGGTTGTGATTTAGTGAGAAAATAAGCATTGAGGCAGCACTTCTCTCCTGCTAACAGCACTGAGCCAGGAGGGAAAACTCCACATTCCTATGACAAGGATGTCTTCCAAGAACAGCCACTGTTTATTGCCTAAAACATCGATATTTATAACCACAGCTGCAAATACCCAAGTGAACTTGCAAGCTCTGGATGCGGAATTCCTGCATCCAGAACTTGCAAGTAGTACTCAGAGTTTGCAAGCATATATGTCGATGTGTCATTTTTAAAAAAGAGTTATCGCACCGAGCCCTGGTAATATCCATGATTCCCACGGATAACATCAGCGGTGAATGATAGCTAAACTCTTTTACCAAGCGATACTTACCAACGAAGGGGAAGTATGGCGAACCACCCCTCCCCCCTCCTCCATAATCGATAAAACATGAGTTGCCTTTCATCTAGCAGTGCTGTAAAAAAAGTAACGGCTGTATGTATGGCCATACAAGAACACATTCCTTCATTAAGTAAAATGTGGGGTTAATTTACGTTTGTAAGTGGCATTGCAGCTTTGTTTTAGCCCGCAAAGTTTACGTATTTACTTGGTGTTCCAAAGTGTTTTGCAAATGTACATATCGGCTACATTTTAAAAACAAAACTTAATATTAGCAGACACAATGTACATAACACTTTATACCTTTTCAAATATTTATATGCTATGTACAGAAATGAAAATTACGAAACAAATATTTGGTTTGGTATATCCAAATATTAAAAGTGACTTCATGTAATGGCTTGCTTTTTGAAAGAAAACAATCATTCAATCATTCATAATTGTCCGACCAACGGATTCCTTTGTAATACAATGCAATTAAATCTGAGCAACTCTGTTGAAAAACATCGCTGTGTTATGCAGTAAAACTTCACATGTTCACCCTAATGCAGTTACGACAGATGGAATACATCACATGGAGCCTTATACCTACCTTATCGAGCCATCCAAAATCGACATTTCGTTGACTTTATCAGATTCAGGTGATCCGGGTCAAAGCCGCTATTTTTTAAAAAACTCTTAATTGTATTTACACGTTTGTGATCCACTTAAATTCCTCAAGAAATAATGTCCACGTCATTGATACAACAAAGCGAATGGTTTTCAGGTAAAAATGATTGGTTCGTCTAATTTACCACGGACATAAATTACGAGCAGATTGCGATGTTAATAATCATTGGGATCATGGTCAAAACAAGCATTACGATACACTGATGTAGGTTTTCACGGCTCGATGTATGATTGCTCACAAAAGCTACTCTTTCCGAACAGCCGTATCGAGCGTTCCTCCTCTCTCCTCCGCGATCTTTTGCCCCCCCTACGATAGGAGACATCTTCAGACGTTCTTCAGTGTTTGTGACCGAGTGGCTGTGCAGCTTTAGGATACTTTCTTTTCCATTGGTGCCCCTTGAGCAGCGGTCGAAATGTTCACATTGCCATGCAAGCTGCCATTAGTCATCTAACATCAGGAGATGAGAGGCGAGAGCGCTTTTTCTATGTTCTGTGCGTCTGGAACCCATCTCATCTCATTGTCTGAAACCGCTTAGTCCTATACAGGGTCGCGGTGAGCCAGAGCCTATCCCGGCAGACACAGGGCGCAAGGCAAGGATATACCGACGATGGGACGCCAGTCCATCGCCGGGCACTGCGGGGCAATTTAGCCTGCGAGCCAATCAACCTATCCAGGAGCATGCTTTTGGACCGTGGGAGGAAACCGGAGTACCCGGCGAAAACCCACGCGGACACGGGGAGAGCATGCAAACTCCACACAGAAAGGCACCCGAGCCGAGAGATTCGAACCCGGGACCTTCTTGCTGTGAGGCGACAGCGCTAACCACTGGGCCACCGTGCCGCCCCCTCTGGAACCCCTGCAAGTTATATCACGATCGAAGCTTCTGCATAACTGAACGGTGACGCGGTAGTAACACTCACGCAGTACAACAAGGCCCTGTGTTCTCTCACCGTCTGCATGGGTTTTCGTTCGCTATCCCGTTTTAATCCCACAGGAAAAACTAAAATACCGTTTGGCCAACAACGCCTTAATCTACAGAGGATGCAGTGCCTGGCATATGTTGGCGCAGGGTTGCTGCATGACTGCCTTCCCCCTGCCCGCCTCTCTACGTTTCCTCTTGCTTAAGTCGTTCTCTCTCTTCCATGGTTGAGGCGCCCGTTATAATTGATAGATTAATAAGAATTATAATTGCGCTTGCAGAGCGCTTTTCAACCGAGGGTCACATTGCCCCGCACAGAGCTGTGGAGAGAACGGCGTGCCAACAGCAACAATAACAACGACATATGAACGTCAAACCAACAATCTTAACGTTCACGATTAAACGTAAAGCGTAGTACAGTCGCGATCACACTTTTGAGCGGATTTAGATTCGCAAGCGGATCGTTACATTGTTTTCTCGCTTAGAAGCCATGCCCCCCCCCCGCCCGCCCGCCCGCCCGCCCGCCCGGCCCCTGCAATGTGTCCACGTCACGGCTCGGCACGAGCATTGCTGGCGTCGCAAGCGACGGCGCTAGGCGGGCTCGCAGACCACGCAGACCGGAGCCCAAGGCACGTCTCTGGCTTCACCTCACTTGACATTTCGCGAGGCGACTTGGGGGAGGGAGCAGAGCGTGGGGGCCACGACCCCGCGGCTCTGCGTCCTCTTACCGTGACTCATACCGCGCAGCACGTGATCCGTAATTACGACTTGCCAGGTTTTCGTATCGGTCCGGTTTATTGTCCCGAGAGCCACTCAGTGACTTTACGGTCGTTGTTATCCTTGCAGCGAATATACATATACTCGACGCGGGTCTTCCCTCGAGCCACAGAACGTGCGTCGACTGTGCTTCTCCTGTGTGCTGTGCAGCGTTCCCTGAGGACACTGCCCCCCGCATTCGCTGCAATGTTGATGTTTGTGTCTTTATATCCTTTCTGGTGTGTTGTTCGAGGGGCACAGCAGATCACCCTTGTTATAAGTAGCCGGGACACGAGCTGAATGGGATCATCCGTGTAAAAAATATATGAACGAACGTAATGAAATACAATGAAAACTTACGATCACCGTAAATAGACCCAAGTTAAATTCACGCGACGAGTGCACGGAATTGTGTGTGCAAAAACCATTCATTTGTTGGAAGGGAAAAAATGGGCCCCAGGGGCACCAACGCAGCCATCACAGCGGTTCCACGATTCAATGAAGGTATTTCTTTAAACGAATCTCGGCAACTGTGACCCTCGGGTGAAAAGCGCTCTGGAAATGCAATAATTATTATTAAGTGCCGGTGGGTGCGGCGGCGTGTGAATCATTCCACCGTCAGCCTGCACACACAATACAACACACACTACAGTGAGCCGATTCAAAACACACTGCCCTTACCGCTTCACCTCTGCTCCACCCCACAACCGATTCATGACATCGGTTGTAAGGGAACACAGTAGTCATTGGATTATCACTCTGCAAACAATACACTTGGACGGATTTGCAGATTTTTTTTTCTTCGCTGCTATGCGACCTTTAGGATTGCCGATATATTCCACCGGGCGGCACGGTCGCCCAGTGGGTAGAGGCTGTCGCTTCACAGCAAGAAGATCCCGGGTTCGAATCTCGGCTCGGGTGCCTTTCTGTGTGGAGTTTGCGAGTTCTCTCCCCGTGTCCGCGTGGGTTTCGCCGGGCACTCCGGTTTCCTCCCACAGTCCAAACAACATGCTGCTGCATAGGTTGATTGGCTTGCAGACTAAATTGCCCGCAGTGCCCCGGTGATGGACTGGCGACCCATCGTGGGCATATCCCTGCCTTGCGTCCTATGTTTGCCGAGATAGGCTCCGGCTCACCGCGACCCTGTACAGGACTAAGCGTTTTCTGACAATGAGACGAGATATAGTCCACCTTGGGAAAGCGTGGCAGGCTCCGGACTGAAATCTTTTCATCAGCCGCGGATGAGTTTGCGCATTAATCTCAAAAAAAAGTGTAAACCTCTCACATTGTTTACTCGAGGGATAGACCTCCTCTTGCCAGTCTAAACAATGCGGCAACGTGCTTGAGCCCAGCCGTCGATGAAGGCGACATCAAAGTGGGCCCCGCCGCGTGGCACTTGGCTTACACAGCGGCAAGCAGCCAGTGCCACTCCAGTTCATTAGCACGGTTCACCGCGCGCAACTGTTGCTTTTGGTCGAAGCGTACAACTCGGACAGCAACTGTTGCTAATACTGTAATAAACAAAGCCGGCCGCGCCTGGTGCTGGCGACCGAACCCCCTTCGTGTGCCTTCATAGGCGCTCGCGAACCGCACTTTTACCCTAGAGTCTGTTTAGGCTGTGATTAGGACGAGAGCGCTATGGCTATCGTGTGACCCAATAGCGAAACCGTAACAGTGCGTGCCACGAATATACAACAAAATGCACAACCATTTGGAGGAAATATAAAAACCGCACAGTAAAAGTTTGTGAGGTCAATCAAACCGCCGCTTTGTAGCTTTATACATTTGCTATACTTGGACTGACGATAAAAAAAACATTTCGTGAGCATCCCTTTTCGACAATGCTGGGTGACAGCTTTCCCATGCCCCGTGGAGGTCATAAGGATTGTTTGACCTTAATTAACTTCGCTACGCTGATCAGTGTAGGTTATAGAAGGAGGCGGCGCGGTGGCGCACAGAGTAGCTCTGCTGCCTTACAGAAAAAAAACAATCGGCTCGGGTACCCATCTGTGTGGAGTTTGCGTGTTCTCCCGTCGTGTTTGCGTGGGTTTTTGGCGGGTAGTCCGGTTTCCTCCCAGCGTCCAAAAAATACGCTGCTGCCTAAGTTAATTGGCCTGCTGAGTAAATTGCCCGCAGTGCCCTGCGATGTACTGACACCACGTCCTGGTTATAGCTCTGCTTTGGTCCCCTCTGTCTTTGTAATGCTGTGAGAGGCTCCGCCACCCCCGCGACCCTGTATAGGATCAAGCAGGTAGGGATACTGAACTGAAATACATCGCCCCCTTCAAGCCCGCCATTCTAAACTGATTCGCCGCGATGCACCAGTGGGCTGCGAGTGCCACCTGATAGTCCGTAGAGAGGAGACCCAAGTGAGCCAGGTGGGCCCTGGTGTAAGCCACGACGGAAGAGTCCCAATTTTATGGAAACCTGGAGACCACTCCCAACATGTTTAAGGAACTTGTGGGACACGCTGAATCTCTACTGGTGTTGATATTTTAACTGCTTGACGCGCGATGATTGCGTTGCAAAGCTGTTCTTTCGGTATAGCCGTGTCGAGCGCTCCCTCTGCAACGTGGGAGGCAAAATGTCACGAAGAAGAGAGGTGGAGCGCTCGACACTGCCGTCCCGGAAGAACAACTTTTGAAAGCAATTCACAAGAGTTTTATGAAAAAAATACTAGTCTAAAGTTCATCGTAAAAAGAGCTAACATGTTTTTATTTTAAAATAACACCAGTATGGTCCCTACGATTATATAACACTTGTGTTCGCCTAATTCAAGCAAAACCTAAAAATCAGCATTTGCAGTTTGCCCCTGATAGATTTGCCCAAGCACAGATCAACTTCAACAAGGCAGCATAACACGGCCATGACACATTAGTTTTTCCACCATCTGCCCTATTGTGCTTTCATTTACATTTATATGAGTTTATTGGGGGGGGGGGGCTGTTGTTGTGTAGGTCTCCGTAAGGTTGTCCCAGCATTGTTTGTGCCATGTGCAGGTTAACTGCTTTAGGGGCACCTCTGACAGACTGCCGTTAACCTTTGCCTATCAGCCCACATGCCCCAGAGCAGTGGATGCAGAGGTCTCGCCATTGGAATGTAGGTGGTCCTTTTCACTGCCAGCGACTGTGTAAATCTTCTCGGGCTACATGGTGGCGGAACGGACACACGTCCGTTCAACAGACTCTTTACAAGGGTGGCATACCACGCCTGCCTGCTCATCCCTAAATCGTTTCTTTTCTCTGCTTAGTTAAACAAGCCATTAGGGGCATTACAAAGCCACATTCCGCTTTGGTTTGCAGAGCCCTTTCAGGCAGCCTGGCACGGCAAATGGGTCCCCTTGCAGATGGAGAATGTGCAGGCATCAACCTTACAAGGCCTCAATCACTCAGGTCATGCCCTGCCTCATCCGGATCACCTCAACGATAACACAGGGTGACCCGTTTGGGAGACAGGGGTGTCGCTCTCTAAGCTATTGGAGCTTAACATTTTTTCGAGTCCTTTCGAAGCCATTCAGAAGAGCAGCTGCGTAGCGTGGCTATGGCGTATATGTGCACACTTGACAACTGTGACATAGTGGCCTTCCATTGTGGTGACAGAAAGGAATGCGAGGACCTAATTAAATTTGCTTTAAATGCGCAATATTTGCAACCTATAATTCAGTGAATACAAATTTATCGTCGATTTCTAAAATAACTCGCCGTCTTAATGTCCGCAACATGTTGCAATGTCCCAGCTCACATCGCAATGTTCTTTCATGGCTATTTTAGAAATGTTAATTGCACAATTGTAATATCGAGCGTGCAGGACAATGCATTACAACCAAACCATGTTTGAAGCTCTTGCAACATAATGCAAGCTTTGAGTGAGCTCAAAATTTCGTGCAGTTAATTTTAACGTCCAAATTGTTTATCTGCCGATAACGTGTGCTTCTCGTCACGGCCCATTCATTATGGCACACGTAGGAAATCGAATCCTCTCTTAGCTCACAAGCTGCCCGTGAAAAAAGTTAATTTAACAGCGATCCTTCCACGGACGTACGTTCCATGGAAAATGTTGGGGCTAATTTTAAGCTTTGAGTGTGCCTTCTAGCTTTATTCTTTCACAACTTAAGTCAGTGCTGCAGTAGAGGACCTGTTGGTAGCTTGAAGGGCCCTGGGAACAATACTTGTCTAGGAGGTTGGGGAGACTAGTGGCTGGGGTGAGAGGCTATGGGGTCTGGGAAAGGCTTTGCTGGGTGAGCGGACAAAGCGGAGCAGGTTTACATGGACGTGGTGGATTTGGGGTACGGCTGGATTGTGAATTGTCTGCTTTTTTGCGGTTTATTTATTGCTTATTTAAATTCAATTTCATCTTCTTTATTTTCGGGGTGCTCTTGGATGATTACTCTCGAGTTGACAGAAGGGTTTTGTCTTCATCTAATTCACTGCTTTGTCATCATAATCAAGCATAGTCAATTCACAGCCGCTGCTGTCATTACTCACTATTCAAGAAACGAAATTATCCACCGAGCAAATGTTCGCAAACTGCTTTGATCGCTCTTTCTCCTCGATGGATGTCCCCTCGCATGCGTTCCTGGATTATTTTACAACTTGTTTTCCCCCCAGTTCCGCTTGTAGTTGAAGGCAGTTTCATTCGCCGGAGTCTGTATATTCTGTTAGCAGAGCTAAGGTCCAGAATGCATCCCAGTGGTTCTCGGTGCCCTCTGTGTTTTCACCTTTCAAGCCCTTCCCAGTCCATATAGTGCCGTCAGCTATCAGCTGTGGGGGGGATGGGTGACTGTTTGATTATATTCCACCATCCTGGTCAGTACGGGTCGGTGATACAGTTTTGCCTTTCATCGACCACCTACCTGTCTGCATGGTGTGCGGGCCCCAACTGCTGTAGTCAGGCCTACAGAGCCCTAACGCGTCTTTGCAATGAAGGTT
This sequence comes from Mordacia mordax, assembly GCA_036362905.1. NCBI lineage: Eukaryota > Metazoa > Chordata > Hyperoartia > Petromyzontiformes > Petromyzontidae > Mordacia > Mordacia mordax. The sequence continues at coordinate 11,762,417 of JAZEWT010000007.1, read as the reverse complement.
AGCTACTTAATGCATATTAAAATAAACCAATACTTTACGCATATTAGTTAGTCCATGGCTGAAGGCCTCCCAACGCCGTGTCGTTCGTGGGTGGCTGTTGCACCGTACGTGCTGGTAAAGGGGACGTTCGGATATCACGTGCTGCTGATGCTAGCCTTGGCTGGGAATTACTTCATCAGCCTGATAACCAGTACTTGGATTGATGCAATGCATTAACATGATAGGTGGCAGTATAGGGAGAAGTAAATCAAGCGGTGGATTGATCATGGCTGAAGAAGCATTTTAATGTGGTTCCTTGCCCGCCTCCAGTGTTCGATGCTCAGCGGAGAATAACGCTTCCTGTAGAGCAGTAGCTGGGGTTGCGGCCCCACGCTTTACACAGAGCTGTTTAATGGGGCTTCTTTCTCATGCCTCTAATAACACACTCGAGGGGTTCTCGACCTTTTTGCACCTCGAGGCCCACTTGGGTTTTCACAGATCACTGGGTGGCGCTCACGGCCCACTGATGGGTCGCGACCCAGCGGTTGAGAATGGCAGGTGAACTGTACTCTTCCACACACCAACCAAACGTCTCGAGATGAGTGTACGCACACTTTACTCCTCCACACACCACCTGCGTAACCCTTCATGCTAGTGGACTGACAGAGACGGGAGATAGATTTAAGAAACCATTATATATTTTTTTAATCCCACGAGATAGACTTGAAGAGGCGACCTGGATTGCAAATCCGCCGTGTTTGACGGCATCGTGACAGCTCCCTTAGTTTCTCTCAGTGACGACGGTCGAGGTTTTGAGCGTTACTCTGAAGAGCTGCTCTTTTGGGATAGCCGTGCCCAGCATTCCTCGTCTCCTTCGCGACGTTCTGCCTCCAACGTCGGTGACAAGGAGCAGTTTGCAATATCAATTGTCATCAACATAAATACGTTGGGGGCGGCGCGGTGGCCCAGTGGTTCGCGCTGACGCCTCACAGCAAGAAGGTCCCGGGTTCGATTCTCTCGGCTCGGGTGCCTTTCTGTGTGGAGTTTGCATGCTCTCCCCGTGTCCGCGTGGGTTTTCGCCGGGTACTCCGGTTTCCTCCCACAGTCCAAAAGCATGCTCCTGGATAGGTTGATTGGCTCGCAGACTAAAATTGTCCCGCAATGCCCGGCGATGGACTGGCGTCCCGTCGTCGGGTGTATTCCTGCCTTACGCCCTGTGTTTCCGGGATAGGCTCCGGCTCACCGTGACCCTATATAGGATTAAGCGGTTTCAGATAATGAGATGAGATGAGATAAATACGTTGTGTTGATTGCTCTAAAAAATTTATATTAGTGCCGAGCAAACGAGTAACAACTTTTGTTTGCGCCACAGAACCTCCTCTCGCTCACCCTGGCCGCGCACACTCACCCCAGACGCTCACCCCACACGCTCACCCCACACGCTCACCCCACAAGTGCACCCCTCCCGGCGTACGACATTAAACACGAACACGACACACACTGTGGTGTTGTGCGAAAATTAGTCTTCCAGCTGTTATGTGCCCCGCATAGCAGAGAATCACGGTTTGATGCCAAGTAGATTATACGCTCCGTGCGAAATACATGTTATGAATGTTCGCTGTTCATGCGTCAACTGGATGGAGCGGTGGTGCTGCGGTGTGCGCACTGCACTTTTAATCCGGACACCTGACTTTGATGAAGCACACAACGATTGACGATGAGCAGTTGAGACACCTCGGAACTGGTCACGAGCGCTTGCTTACTGGGCCAGTGTGGTGAAGTATGTCTCGACAAGGCGTGGGGAGGCCGTAATTGAGTGGAACATCAGGCACTGATGCAGGCGAAGACTGAGCGCTGGCTGTGTAATCGTTAAGTTTAATCGTGCGAACGGCTCAGTGTGCTATCTTAAACTGTCAAAATATGTTGTGTAGAATGTGTGTTGGGCGGCGCGGTGACCCAGTGGTTAGCGCTGTCGCCTCACAGCAAGAAGGTCCCGGGTTCGAATCTCTCGGCTCGGGTGCATTTCTGTGTGGAGTCTGCATGCTCTCCCCGTGTCCGCGTGGGTTTTCGCCGGGCACTCCGGTTTCCTCCCACAGTCCAAAAAGCATGCTGCTACATAGGTTCATTGGCTCGCAGGC
>JAZEWT010000007.1:11743151-11753613 GCA_036362905.1 Mordacia mordax | reverse complement strand
GGCTCACCGCGACCCTGTATAGGACTAAGCGGTTTCAGACAATGAGATGAGATGAGATCATCAGTAATTCGCACCAATTCTGGAAGAGCAGTGTCCTCTAACCCAAAAAATGGATTTTATGGAACACATTGGTCACAAAAGTCTTGGTATTAAAGTTTGTTATAATCCATTGATGTTTCTGATCTGATGAGAATAGTTTTATGAAATATAAAAAACAAGTAGGTTTTTTTTTTATAAAATACATTGGTTTTTACTGCGTTGGTTTATACGTAAACATTGCCTTAAAGGTATTTAGAGATGCCTCAAATCACATGCGGGAGGGTTCCACGGTGCAATGGTCAAAACATTGGACTTTAAAAGTCACAGGTCGACAGTTTAAACAGTGGCAAACACGCCCCCTCCCCCACAACCTGTGTCCACCCATCAGTGTACATGAGTGCACCGCAGCCAAATTGCGCGTAGTGGGTTAGAGCGTGTGCTCCTGGATAGGTTGATTGGCTCACAGACTAAAAATTGTCCCGCATTGCCCGGCGATGGACTGGCGTCCCGTCGTCGGGTGTATTCCTGCCTTACGCCCTGTGTTTCCGGGATAGGCTCCGGCTCACCGTGACCCTATATAGGATTAAGCGGTTTCAGATAATGAGATGAGATGAGAGGTTTGAGCGTGGCTGCTCCGACCCGTTCCAACACTCGCGAGAGAGCCGCCCAAACACCCTCTAATGCCGCCGTTGCCAACCGGTGGGTCGCGACCGCCCGTGGCGCACAGTGGGCCGCGAGCACCACCTCTTGGTCAGTGGTCAGACCCAAGTGAGCCAAGCGGGCCTTGAGGTGCAAAAGCTTGATGACCATCGCAGAATCAAATCAGAGAGCTTCGTTTCCCCAGTCCAATGCTGAACACACCGTGTAATGAACAGTTTTTTTTCTCATACTGTTATACACGTAGTAAAATAAACAAGACGTTATATTTCTGATGATGAGTGGTGCGGTGTGTGGTGTATTCCCCATTATAACGAACACTGGAGGTGAGTAGTGTTAAACCAGCAAGAAATACAGTAAAACCTCTGCCAGAATCCAAGTCATGTATTGAGGACTTCACCAAGCAGCGAATTCACAAAGGGATTAACAACATTTTATTCGTATTACTATTATCTCATACTTTATGTACAGTCAGCTGTTTTGCTTGTTAAACCCACGATGGCATACATTTCAAACAATATATAACTTTAAATCTCGATTACCCTCATAAACACAGAACATAACCGCTGGCGCAGGCAGTCACCCGTCTTGGATCTTTACAATCTCTCTGTGACTTTTCAAGACGCATGAGGGCAGTTAGATTGTGGCAAATCCCTCTGCTTTGAAGGCAAATCGGGCTAAGCCTGTTTGTTAACATCTTTAGATTAAACGTTCCATGAAAACATTGAATTAATTCCTTGAGGCCAGTCAAATCTGTATCAAAACCAAGGGCGCTTTGATTTGGTACAATTACAGTGTTTATAGAACAAAATTAGCTCTTCATTTACTAATGAAGTACACATTACCTCACTATACTAGGGGTGCTAAATTATCAATATTTAATATTCACCTGCAGTATTTTAGTCAAATTACGATAGTTACTTTTAAAATATATTTACTGCAGTTTCAAGCAAAAATTGCATTATTTCATACACTCCAGTTTGGTGGCCTTTGAAAAGAAATACTTAATAGGCTTTCCCATTTCTAGGAAACGTTAGATTAGTTTCATGTGGCATTATGCTTGACAGCAAAATGTGACGTGATTACATGATTACAGAAAGGATTTACTGACTTTTTGGTGAATAATCATTTTCGTAGTAGTTTGTGTTCCACGCCATTGTCAAGAAAGTGCACGTATATGCAACTGTCAATGTCACAAAAATGCTACTAATTACATGTCGAAGAACTACACGCACAATAGTACGACAAATGTTACATTAAAACATTTCCCATATATATGTATTATAAACACTGATAATTTTACAGTGTAGACTGAGAAAAAAAACGAATTTTTTTTTATTGTTGATAATTTTGTGTTCTTTATGTCGTCGTTGTTGACGTGGCCGTTCTCTCCGCAGCTCTGTGCAGCGCTTTGTGACCCTCGGGTGAAAAGCGTTCTCTAAATGCACTTATTATTATTCAACTTTCTTTTGAATCCCACGGGGTTTTTTTTAGAATATTCACAAATTAGACTTGAGATGTGTACAGAAATACGCTGAAGTTACCAACAATTTCCATTAATAAAGATAATGATCGTTATGATAACATGAGTAAAATAAATAAGCAATGTACACCTTCACATATCTATCCCTTTGCATAAACAATACCATTATTATACATCCCATCAGCCGCATAGCCGTCTGGGAGTGCATTGTGTCATCGGTGTATTTTCAAACACGGCTAATCTTATACAGGTTTCACTGCTAAGTGTTTCATTTTTATCTTATCACCCCGATCATCTTCTACTCAAGTTGCTGAGACTTTAAATCTATTTGCTAAAGGCATGGGAAGAGCAGCGCTTGGCAGTAAGAGCTTCCTCAATCTCCACAAGAGCCCCTCCAACGTTCGGTTAAATCTTCTTGCTTGCAGACCGCTCCAAGTTTAACACAACAACACTATACTACGATGCACGTCTCTGTGTTTACCATAAGCAATTTATTATTTCAATTCATTTCTGTCTTTATGCCATTTTTTTTCAGTTTCGTTCTCCCATGAATTTATGGCATAAACATATCGGGCACATTGTACACCAGCTTGCACGTGGCTTGGAAGATAATAATCAGAGGCTTAGTTTCCTTCAAACACGTGTGCAAACATTTGTAAACTATTTGGATAATAATAATAGCATTTCTAGAGCGCTTTTCACCCGAGGGTCACAAAGCGCTGCACAGATAAACAAGTTGGCTACATTTCAGTCACAGGGAGCTTAACCAAAGCCCATTTCGGTTTGTCCAAACTTATATCGGACATTTTAGTAAATTGAAAACACGTTTTCAGCAGCCATGCATACATGACGAAACCACACACACACACACATTTCATCCTGTTGATAATTTGATCCGTCGTTTATGTGAATTTGAGAACAATTTGTTGAAACCGCACATTTCACTTCATTAAACATTTGCCCTTTTCGATTTAAGACGAACATTCAAGCAGATTAAACAAAATTAGCTGCAATTATTTACTTAATCTTCGACAAGTGTACCATTTTCCCAAATTAAAAAAAACACACAATTTTAAAAAGTTATTCCATCCACTGTTTGAGAGTTTTCACAGCATTTACGTCATTCAAGGGCAGGACAGATGCCGTGTCAGCTGCCTTGGTGGCAGTTCTACTGACGGCTAGTTTTCTATTCAGCCTGTTTACTATCCTGACTCATTCTGGGCATAGCGCGAGTCAAAATAATTAATTTGCTTGGATTTAATGTTTCAAGACAAAATGTATTTCGTCTGCCGATGTAGGGTCAAAGGACTCTGCAAGACACGATGGCGTCTGGAGTGCGTGTAGCGCAGCCTGGCAGACTAAACCATAAAGCACTTGTTGTTTGAAAGCAAGTAAGTCCTTGGCTTAGTGTGTGGTAGCCTGTGGCAGAATTCATACCATGGAATTTGTATCAATGTGTACACTCGCAAAGGAGCACGAAAGCACATATTTTACATGAACACTCATGTGTACGTACTGGTCTTTGTCAGCCTACTAATGGGGGAAGGCCTCCCCACGCCACGTGGGGCGTGGGGAGATATTTGACCATACTTCCCCTCGCTGGTCAGTGCGCATTGGTGGAGGCAGGAAGCAAGGACAAATGAGAATGAGCACGGGGCGAACTGAATGCCACTATGCCCGTACATTGGTGTCGTACGCTGAGAATAGTGACCGGCTTGACTTCTGCTGTTCATCAAGGGTTCCCCCACCCAATGCATCACAGAGGGCCAATTAGCCTACTCGGGTCTGGTTTCCATGGACCACCAGATGGTTGCTCGCGGCCCACTGATGGGTGGCGACCGACTGCTTGAGAACGGCGGCCGTTCTGTCTCTGCTGGGCAGTGCCGTCGCGAGGCGACACCGAGGGTTAAAACCAGCGCTTCCTCCGGAACGAACGCAGAGCCAGGGCACGACGTCCAACTCCGCTTGGTTTGACGAAGACGCGTGACTTGCAGTCGCTTTCACGCGCTGCTTTGCCGCAACTCTAAACAAACAACAAAGAGGGTAGTGAACATTACTGGAGTAGGGCCGGCGCGGTGGCCCCAGTGGTTAGCGCTGTCGCCTCACAGCAAGAAGGTCCCGGGTTCGAATCTCTCGGCTCGGGTGCCTTTCTGTGTGGAGTTTGCATGTTCTCTCCCCGTGTCCGCGTGGGTTTTCGCCGGGCACTCCGGTTTCCTCCCACAGTCCAAAAAGCATGCTGCTACATAGGTTAATTGGCTCGCAGGCTAAATTGCCCCGCAGTGCCCGGCGATGGACTGGCGTCCCATCGTCGGTATATCCTTGCTTTGCGCCCTGTGTCTGCCGGGATAGGCTCCGGCTTCACCGTGACCCTATATAGGACTAAGCGGTTTCAGATAATGAGATGAGATGAGGTTTCAGACAATAAGATGAGAATGAGATTACTACAGTAATGCCAATCAATAACATATGCCTCTACATACAATTCGCTACAGTTCATTAACTGCACCAGAGCCTCTAAAGGAACCACACTTTACCTATCACCAACGCTCGACAGCATACTTGTTAGAAGATATGCAAATTCCTGCAGATATCACTACGCCTGTTCCTAAATTTGTTGTCTTATTCTCAAGAAGAACAGAAACAAAAATACAAGCATGTCTGTTTAGAAATTTTGTGAACTCGCTTATCACCAGGTGGCTAGAGAACAAACGTTAACATTGTATCCGATTCATCTGTGTACAATATCGCTTGTATGATTCACCAACTAGAGATGTAAACAAAGAACAAGACGTTACAGACGATGCTCATATATTCCCGGTAAACACGACTTCTTTAAGAGCGTGAAAACACATTGCTCCTTATGACATTATTATTAAAACACCAAGCCCCTAATATCAATTCGATCCACCAAATCGTTTACCACATTTAATCTCCCATTGCATTGAAGTCGAATATCCGTTCTCAATCCGTGGGAAGCGATTCCCAGTGAGCATTTCGATTACGTAGTGTGTATAAGCACATGACAGAAATTGATAAGTCAGGATCCGCGATGACATGACCTCCTTAACGAGCTGGAGCAATGAGGTTGCTCCGCAGGGTTGTTGGGCTCACTCTCCGCGACGAGGTGAGGAGCACAGAGATCCGGGAGAACCTCTTTGAGTAGAGTCGCTGCTCCTCCGGATTGAGAGGAGCCAGATGAGGTTGGTTCGGGCATCTGGTAAGGAGCCCCCCTGGATGACTCCCCCGAGAAGTCCACCAGGCACGGCCCACTGGGTGGAGACCTATGGGCCGACCCAGGACACGCTGGCGGGATTTCATCCTTCGGCTGGCCTGGGAACGCCTGGGAATCCCCCGGGAAGAGCTGGAATCATTGCTGAGGAAAGGGACGTCTGGTCCCACTCTCCTTGGACTGCTGCCACCGAGACCCTCACCAGGACAAGCGGTGTAGAAAATGGATGGACGAGCTGGAGACACTGCTTGGCGATATGAACCCACAAAAGACATAACAGTGACTATACAGTATAGTCGTGCTAGCCAACGATCAAATAACCCCAGACTCATCTGATCTCATCGCAGAAGCTAAGAACGAGCATGAATAGTGCTTGGATGGGCGAACAAAATGCACAGCAGGTGTTATAGACCGTCTCGTTTCCATTGAAGGCAATGTTGCAACATTCGCTTTTGCGCTATATTACTGTTAGCACCACGGGTGGTTTCGAAAACAAGATGCGGCTATATCGAGACGAATCATTTTCATATTTGGCTGCACTTTATTTGGCAACGACGATTTAAATACGCCTAGTGCAGTAGGGAGTTGACCACCTTGCGTTTTAGTAGAAATCCCATCCTATGCAGTGTTACCACTTGGCTTGCAGGGGTCGCAGGATGAAAAGAATATTTGAAACCGAACAGCGCGTTTACTTCTTCTCAAAACGTGGCTGCAAACGGGAATTCAACGGCAGTTTTTGAAGCTTTTGATAAGTAGTTTCCGGATGCTTTCCCCCACTGAGCGGGCAGGTGATCCTCAAGTTGGGAGAGACATTTGTGGAAACAGGAAGCGGGTCCGATGCAAAAAGAAATCTGTTAAACCCCTTGTACGGCACCCTGTACATTTCCAGTGAAAATTCCAAAGCACCACACACCACACACCACGGAGGAGGGGGTGTGGGTTGGCAAAAGTAAAAGTTTTCCGTAAGTAATGTAGAAAAGACGCCTAAATGGGTTCTGTGGGATTCGGGGTCTGCGGTTAGCAGCATCACATTGTATCGTTAGGGGTGGTCTACTGCTAATGTTGAAAATGGGGCAACGTTTGAAGTGCGTTGTGGGGGGATTTTCTCAATTACAAAAACATGCTATGTGCAAAAGGTATGTTTTATTATACACTGAGGAGGTGCTTAATAGCTGACTGCTGCAGCTTACTCTACAGGTGTACAGATAGATTTATATTACTTGACTTGCAGGATTATAATTATACTGCCGGCAGAGCAGACAGCTTATTAGAACACATGTTGAATAATAATAATTGCATTTTTTTGAGCGCTTTTCACCCGAGGGTCACAAAGCGCTGCACAGAGCTGTGGAGAGACTGGCATGTCAACATCGACATAAGAACGGAAAATCAGCAACAATAACGCTTTTGTGTGTTTTTTTACAAATCCGAGCTGTGGATGAAACGGCATGTCGACAACAACATCAGGGCAGTTCAACTGAAGGTCAAATAGTAGCAATAAATTATAGAACATAAAGTAGGTGGAGAAAAAAAAAGTAAGTCAACAACTCGGGTGAAAAGCGTTCTATAAATGTAATTATTATTATTCTTAGACACTAGAGCCTCAAGACTACTCTTCAGGAGGGTCCTGCTGGGAAATTACAGTCGGGAAACGACTGCTATGTGTATGCAAATTATTTTTTTAATGACCAAATTGGATCAAGATGCTGGCATACAATAAGCTTATTCTTCAAAAAACGTCAAGCAGGTGGCGCATAGTATTCTAAGGTTAAAACACTTACAGTCTTAATTATTGTGCGGCCTGCCAGATGTGCGCCGCTTTGTAACCCTCGGGTGAAAAGCGCTCGAGAAGTGCAATTATTATTATTTTAACCACGAGCCTCTACAACAAGCATTAGTGCAGGTCCGCAGCCCACAAACCGAAGCTGCAACGCTAACTGCAGAGGAGAAACGCACACATCACATGTTTTTCCCAGTCTATGCACGCTGTTGCTGGTGTATTTCTGAATATATTCATCTCATCTCATTGTCAGAAACCGCTTAGTCCTGTACAGGGTGGCGGTGAGCCGGAGCCTATCCCGGCAGACACAGGGCGTAAGGCAGGGATATACCCGCGATGGGACGCCAGTCCATCACAGGGCACGCGGGCAATTTAGTCTGCAAGCCAATTAACCTGTGCAGCAGCATGTTTTTTGGACTGTGGGAGGAAATCGGAGTGTCCGGCGAAAACCCACGCGGACACGGGGAGAGAACTCGCAAACTCCACACAGTAAGGCACCCGAGCCGAGATTCGAACCGGGGCGCTTCTTGGTGTAAGGCGACAGCGCTACCCATTGGGCCACCGTGCCGTCCCTGAATATATTCAGGCAGGCAAATAAGTAAATAAAGATGGATAAAGACACACACATAATACAACACAGGCACAGAGTCACAAGAACTCGGTCACATAACGCCTGAGGATGCCTCCAGTGTGGGAGTTCGAATTGTCGCGAAGGAGAGAGGAGGCGCACTGGACACGGCTATCCCGAAAGAGCAGCTTGTGAAAGCAATTATTATACATCAGGCCGTCAAAACCTACCAGTACAAAACCTCAGGGCATTTTATACTTTCCGCGGTCAAAGTTACAAGCGCTGCATTTTGTTTTGTGTACGGTTCAACACGTGTGTTTGCGCTCACACCATTCTCCTTTGCTTCAAACCCCCCACGGTCGGTGGGCTTAACGGCAACACTGAGAGAGCTTGGTCGCTGGCACATGCCGGCGATAGTCTTAGCAGTTGTTGCGCCAGGTGACAAGGGAAAGCTCCTCGTGCAGAAACGGACATGGCTTAGGCTCGCACCATTATACAGTTGCGTTGTGATAATAATAATAATATTTGCGTTTCTAAAACGCCTTTCACCCGACGGTCACAAAGCGCTACACAGAGCTGTTGAGAGAACGGCATGTCAACAACATCAGAATAGATCAATTAAGTGAAATAATGACGGTAAATCAGCGAAGATCATCAAATAACAAACAAACAAACAACAAGTGTTTTTTGTTCGTAATATCTCTATGGACTCTTGCATTGCCAGATTAATGGCTTGAGATGGCCTGGGCAGGTATTCATCCAGCAGTTGATCGTGGCTAAAGATTATGCCTGTTAAGTAAATTCCCGATATAGAAATGTAAGCCAATCCAACACCCAGAAAACTCAGTATAAACGTGTAGTCTGAAATCTTGATGGCAATGCGTGACCCCTGCAGCCAGCACCTGGCCAAACAATAACACCACACGTTAATGAATTGTGACCAAAATCATTACTTGGACCTCTTCAAAGCACAAGGAAACTATTACACGCCTACACAGTAATTTATATGTAATTTAATATACTAGGTATGCTAGTTATCTCATTGTCAGCAGATAATCAACACTTATTAAAATATTCTTTGTGGAGACTGATATGGGTGTCCACAGCTCGATGCATTACGATTACGTCTAAAAACGGATCTTTCGGGAGCGCCGTGTCGATCGTTCCTCCTCTCTCCTTCGCGACGTTTCGTCTCCCACGTTGGAAGTGTCCTCTGGCGTCCCATGACGGTCCTGCGACGGCTATCCCGAAAGAGCACTGTTTGGAAGCAATCATCATTCTGAGTGAGGCGCATTGGTAGTCTGCTTTCATTAAGTCCCGTTTCCCAAGATCACTCTGAGCGGCTCTCCTCCGCTTCCTCGTGGAAGAACTTTGATTGAAATCGATCTCAAGTACTGCCCCAGGCTTACAACCATATGTTTTTTGTCCAGTTTTGTCACTGTAAGAGATATCTTTCATTGTTTAATAAAAACCTGTTATAGCCTAAATTGTTATTTATGATTGGATATTATTTTTCATTAGATAGGGCGGCACGGTGGCCCAGTGGGTAGCGCTGTCGCCTCACAACAAGAAGGTCCCGGGTTCGAATCTCTCGGCTCGGGTGCCTTTCTGTGTGGAGTTTGCATGTTCTCCCCGTGTCCGCGTGGGTTTTCGCCGGGGCATAACAACAACAACAACATATGAAGGGAAAATCAACAACAAAAGAATTTTTATTACAAATCTGAGCTGATAAGAATTCTAAACAATGATAGACAATACTATAAAAGCATAAAGTTACTTTATGAATACAAAGTATTATACAAAAACGTTCTAGAGATAATGCCATTCTGTATGCAGCAATGACACCAACCCTTTGAAACGTAACGGAAATTAGCGCTTAAGGCAATGTTTCCCAACCTTTTGCACCTCAAGACTCACGTGGATCTGGTCTCCTCGCGCCACTGGGTGGCGCTCACGGCGTACTGATGAGTCGCGACCCACCGGTTGGAATTGTCTTGTTTTTACGAGACGCGAACTCTGTTAACACGCGCACTTTGATTGTGAGGACATTCGCGCCTGATGCCATTTTGCAGCAGGTGTGGAAACACACTGGCGCAGGAGAGTCACACGTGCCGCACACGCGCGCATCACAACCACGACTTCGCAACGGGCGCCCATGCGTGCATGTATTAGTTTGACGCTTCGATGGCAATAAATGACAGCAGATGTTCAACTCCAGCGTTGAGGAAGGGGCAACAGCGGTGACGGGGAGTTATCTTCGGCGACCTTACTTCTCGGGACTTTCAGCGAGGAAAAATCGCACCAATTTGGTGGATGCTGATGCATTTTCACCCCGAAGCGATTGTTTACGTCTGCGCATGCTGGCTTTTTTTTAATGCCACGTTTATTTTCACAAGGCCAAGTGTGTGGTTTCAATCGCCGGGCCTTTAATCTTTGCAAAAAAAACCGCAGCACGTTGTTGCGACGCAGCCCGTTTTCTTATACAACAGGGAGCAAAGTGAACGCGTGGAGACGCCTCCGAAATGTGAGTCAAGATGAGACGAGCAAAACAGAAATCCTGAAATGGTGACGCAGAGGACAGCCTCGGGAACGGTTGTGCAATGTTTTTAAATGTCTTTCATATCATGGAAACACGTGTGCTTTTAAAATGACAGACGTATCTCATCTCATTATCTGAAACCGCTTAATCCTATACAGGGTCACGGT
>JAZEWT010000007.1:11714256-11732360 GCA_036362905.1 Mordacia mordax | reverse complement strand
TAACCACTGGGCCACCGCGCCGCCCGGTGACAGATGTGGCACAGTGGTTATCAGCCTGCATCATGAACCAGGTTAGAGTTAACATCAGTGGCAAATAATACCTGACTTGGTTCATGGTGCCCCATTCAATTACCCGAACTCACCAATGCGGTGATGTATGGTCAAAGGTCCCCCATGGCTTGGGGAGGCATTCATCGAGCAGTGGCATTACAAAAGGCCATTTGAATATCGTTATTGATAATCGATGTAGGTTTTCACGGCTGGATGTATGAGAAGTACTCTATAGAGCCTTTGTTTGCAGGTTGCCGTGACAAAGGGAATGGGAGAAATGCTCAGCACGGCTTTCCCGAAAACGCAGCTCTAATGAACAATTCATCTCATCTCATTGTCTGAAACCGCTTAGTCCTGTACAGGGTCGCCGTGAGCCGGAGCCTATCCCGCCAGACACAGGGCGCAAGGCAAGGACATACCCCCACGATGAGACGCCAGTACATCACCGGGCACTGCGGGCAATTTAGTCTGCCAGCCAATTAACCTATGCAGCAGCATGTTTTTTTTTTGGCCTGTGGGAGGAAACCGGAGTGTCCGGCGCAAACCCACGCGGACACGGGGAGAGAACATGCAAACTCCACACAGAAAGGCACTCGAACCGAGATTCGAACCCGGGACCTTCTTGCTGTGAGGCGACAGCGCTACCCACCGGGCCACCGTGGCCTCAAACTAGTAAACAAACATTTAGTTGACAGGGATCACTATATTTTTACAAAGTTTCCATGCGTATATTCCTCTCCGAGCCGTTGACATGCAATCTGCATCTTTGCGATTGAATGCAATTGATAATTACATTAACACGGTCTGATCTTCAACGCCCATTGAGATCGTACGCAGATGCACGATGAGTTCGCGAAACCGAGACCGGCTACGCGCCACTGTGTCGCACCCACAGGGAGGTCACGACTCCACTGCCACCACGTGTCTCGTTGAGACGCCTGCGAGCGCTCTTATCTCGTGTTGTTTCATGTCGCACAACCAGCACTGGGTCTTCACTTGCGAGTGACTGAGCCACCGAAATGTCTTTGCACACTGTAGGCTTCAAACGAAATGTGCAGAAGAGACACGGATCTGGCGAAACTGCAATCAGAACACTTTGCCACAGAACGGCAATTCTCAAGCGGTGGGTCGTGACCTATTTGGCCGCGAGCGACACCTAGTGGTCCGAGGAGACAGCGCCCAAGTGGACTTTGAGGTGCAGAACGTTGAGAAACCCTCAGTTCAGGGTCAGCACCCGCTTCACCCGGGGGGCTGTTGCCTATCCCTGCAGACAGAGGGCACAAGGCGGGACTATACCCAAGATGTGACGCCAGTACATCGCAGGGCACTGGGGGCAATTTACTCAACAGGCCAATTAACCTGGGCAGCAGAGTGTTTGTGGACGGTGGGGGGAAAACCGGAGTACCCAGCGAAAACCCACGCAGACACGTGGAGAACACGCAAACGCCACATAGAAGGACGCCCGAGCCGGGAACCCAACTCACAATGTTGTGAAGCTGCCGCGCTTCTCGTTGTACCACCGTGCAGCCGTTTAGAGCAGGGGAACCAATTCTCTTCACAGAAGTATTTCACGAGTGCGCTTCGCTCCACATGCGTCGGACCCAGAAACCGTGGTCCCGGTTTACGGTAGCGCATCTCCACGCTGACACGCAGCGGTTCTTGACTCCTGGCACGCGAGTGAGGATCGCCAGCGTTACGCGGTGCAATCCTCTCAACGCCGCGCCACCTCAATGCCACCCGTCGGGCAGCGCCTGCGGTCTCTGGCAAGCGATGGCACAGATTTCCGCACGTGTACTCAACGCTCGCTCGAGAAAGAACGCACCGCCACTCTGGCTCCACCGGTGCGTGTTCACTGTATACGTACTGTATGTGTATACATCTGCGTTAAGCAGACACCGGAGCGTGCAGTGTGATCCTGACTGGGCAATTGTGGTGGAATCCCACAGAAGTGCTTGGACCTGTGTAGGGAGGGGAAAAGTAATTTGCTTGGTTTGTGCCAAAATATTGCATTTCCTTTAAATACCACCCTTAAGGTTCACGCCCAATTACATACTCTGAGTGTGTAATGTTCCTTCTACATTGAAGTTAAATGATTTGCAACTTACGTTTGTGATGTATGAACGGACGATACACGGCAAAGTAACAACACCGTTGTATGCTGTGTGCCAAATTTTCATTCCAGTTGACATAGAAATGTTGTAAATCACAGCCGCATGATTGTATTGGCACACGCAGCCAACACTGGGAGAAAATAGATTATGTGGAACCTAAAGAGGAAAAGTAGTTAAACTATTTGCTTTCAAAGCATTTTCATGTGGAAAATCCGTGACTTAAACCGTGTTTTCCTCACAGCGGTATTAGAACTCCACTCGAGTTGAAAACAGCTCATCATCTGGGTGCAATTTTCACCGAGAGAGCCACTGCTGTCTGACGAGCCCTGGCAGTGGCGTTTGCGTAAAATTGCCGCGTGCTCACACGAAACCAAAGCAGTTGGTTTCAGCACAAAAATGGGTTCAGAATCACGTGTGAAATTAATCGCAGCCGTGCCTCGTGCGGTGCCACAGCCAATGGCGTTAAGTGGGCGACGTGTCATTCTGCACGGATCAACTTTCGCCACCGTTCAGGCCTGCGAAAGTAATAATTCACACCGCGCCTGCACGCCAGCTGATTTCATGGCTTTTTCTGCACGGTTAAGGTCCTCTAGGGCGAGCTCGTCCGGTTGCCTGCCGCTCCGCCGTTGGAATTAACCATCGGCCTTTGTCCATTCTCGAGACTGCCCAAGCCCATCTCATCTCATTGTCTGAAACCGCTTAGTCCTGTACAGGGCCGCGGTGAGCCGGAGCCTGTCCCGGCAGACACAGGGCGCAAGGCAGGGATACACCCACGATGGGACGCCAGTCCATCACCGGGCGCTGCGGGCAATTTAGTCTGCAAGCCAATTAACCTATGCAGCAGTATGGGTTTTTTTGCACTGTGGGAGGAAACCGGAGTGCCCGGCGAAAACCCACGCGGACACGTGGAGCGAACATGCAAACTCCATGCAGAAAGGCACCCCGAGCCGAGATTCGAACCCAGAACCTTCTTGCTGTGAGGCGTCTGTTCTCCAATTCACAAACGATGGGTCACGACCGACCAGCGGGCCGCGAGGATCACCTAGTGGTCCGTGGAGGCCAGACCCAAGTGGATCTGAGGTGCAAAAGGTTGAGAATCCTACTCGGATGCGTGCGTTCCTCTTTGTGCCCCGATACATTTGGTTTACTGATGTAGGTTTTCACCGCTTTACGCATCAATGTCGCTTCCAAAAGCTCTTCTTTATTGATATCCGAAAGGAGAAAGCGATCGACACGGCTATCTCGAAAGGGCAGCTTTTGGAAACAATCATCAAATGTGCTTCAATCAATGAAAAGGACCTCTAATGATCAACCAGGCTCAAAAACATTGCTACCAAAAGCTTTGAGGCTACAACTATTATCAATTTGTACGAACCGCAAATAACAGCCAAATTATATTCTGACGTGGTTATAACCAATGGAAAAACAAACGAAATATGTACCAGATTCAGCTCGAGGCGATGCGAATTATAAGTATCAAGAACATTGACTTTAAGATGTCATATTGTACAGGGAAATATTCAAAATGTCCACTTACAGACAACATGCAATAATCTCATCTCATCTCATTGTCAGAAACAGCTTAGTCCTGTACAGGATCGCGGTGAGCCGGAGTCTATCCCGGCAGACACAGGACGCAAGGCAGGGATACACCCACGATGGGACGCCAGCAGTATGTTTTTTTGGACTGTTGGAGGAAACCGAAGTGTCCGGCGAAAACCCACGCGGACACGGGGAGAGAACATGCAAACTCCACACAGAAAGCAGCACCCGAGCCGAGATTCGAACCCGGGACTTTCTTGCTGTGAGGCGACAGCGTTACCCACTGGGCCACCGTGCCGCCCACATATAATAATAATAATTGCACTTCTAAAGCGCTTTTCACCTAAGGTTCACAAAGCACATGAACTGGCGTGAACTGTGTAAACTTAATATAAAGCAGACAGATGGGTTTGTTGCAAAACATTGTGCATATATAACAGCACGTACACTTTGCACCAATGCGTTCTGTATATCATAATGATGCATGAAGGGCTACTCATACAGCGTTAGCTCTGGTTATTATTTGGCCAAATTTCACGACACCACTCGTTAACTTAATTTGGGGTCACGATTGGTTCAGATGCGCGGCACGGTGGCCCAGTGGGTAGCGCTGTCGCCTCACAGCAAGAAGGCCCCGGGTTCGAATCTCGGCTCTGGTGCCTTTCTGTGTGGAGTTTGCATGTTTTCTCCCCGTGTCCGCGTGGGTTTTCGCCGGGTATTCCGGTTTCCTCCAACAGTCCAAAAAACATGCTGCTGCATAGGTTAATTGCCTTGCAGACGAAATTGCCCCGCAGTGCCCGGTCATGGACTGGCGTCCCATCGTGAGAATATCCCTGCCTTGCGCCCTGTGTCTGCCGGGATAGGCTCCGGCTCGCCGCGACCCTGTGCAGGACTAAGCGGTTTCTGACAATGAGGTGAAATTGATTCAGATGTCACGGCTCATGAAGCCAGTCGCGCTAAGCACTTCACCACCAGACCAGTTTCCTGCATCATTTATCGCCTGCAATCTAAGTGTCGGACGCTGCTCAGTTATTTCAACTTGAGTTTGAGACTAGTCGAGGGTTCTTTCTCCTTTCGCTAGAGGCAGCCTCACCGTGACCTTGCCGAGAGAGCACTCCTGCCCCAGTTCACGTACAGTACACACAGCTGCAAGCGTCGCCACCATTGATGACGCACGGAGCATTGATCAAGTAACTCACAATTTGTTTTAGTTAACGTCGCCAGCCATGCTTGTCGAGTCGGTCAGTGTATACAGATGTTGGCTTTTTTTTGAAAAATAAACAAGGACACAATCTTAATCGCAGGTTATCCGTCGTGAGTAAATGGGCATAAATGCAGATAAAGTCACAGTACATGACAAGCTCTGCGTGCGGAAAGGTGGGCCCTTTATTTGTACTTTGCTTTGTCGCTTCCATTGCATAACACCATCGCCAAAATTAGTATGGAAAATCTTTCTTGTATTTGTGCAACAGCCTATGAACAGCCACAGTATAACTGTACACTCTTTGGCTGACGGGGATGCGGTGGCAATGTACTGTCTCTTCATGCCCTTACTTGACACGGGGTGACCGAGCAAATGACCCAGTGAATTATTATAATCTCATCTCATTGTCAGAAACCGCTTAGTCCTGTACAGGGTCGCGGTGAGCCGGAGCCTATCCCGGCACACACAGGGCGCAAGGCAGGGATACGCCCACGATGGGACGCCAGTCCATCACCGGGCACTGCGGGCAATTTAGTCTGCAAGCCAATTAACCTATGCAGCAGCATGTTTTTGGACTGTGGGAGGAAACCAGAGTGCCCGGCGAAAACCCACGCGGACACGGGGAGAGAACACGCAAACTCCCACACAGAAAGGCACCCGAGCCGAGATTCGAACCCGGGAACTTTTTTTGCTGTGAGGCGACAGCGCTACCCACTGGGCCACCGGTAGCACTTCTAAAGCCAAGCACTGGGGCCATTGTCACAATGACAGATAAATAAATAACTACATCCACCAAAGTTCGTGTCTCCCTGCGTCAGTCTTCCATTAGATGACTGCTGGGTTGGTCGATCTCGAGTTATCGCAAGCATGAGCAAGCGTCTCCCCGTCCAATTTGGAGTGCGCCTCTTGGGAGCAATTCAAGTGGAAAGCTGGCAAAGGTGGCCCGGACCACAGCGTCGCTCCGCAGCGAGACGCGAGGAATGGTAATCCCCATGCAGACAGCCAGCACTCCCTGGGCATGCCGTCTCTGCTTTGCTATCTCATCGTTTAAAGCAAGACATAATAGGTCCACACAACCAGGCAAATAATCACAACGGTTGACACATGACTTCGAAGTTATTTTTAAGTGCAGAGGATTGTATTGTCTGAACCACAATAGGCTTAAAATGCCTATTGTTGCATAATTTATTATAAGTTGTGCAAATGGTATTGCAATTTGTGATATTTATAGCGGGCGGCGCGGTGGCCCAGTGGTTAGCGCTGACGCCTCACAGCAAGAAGGTCCCAGGTTCGAATCTCTCGGCTCGGGTGCCTTTCTGTGTGGAGGTTGCATGCTCTCCCGTGCTAGCGTGGGTTTTCGCCGGGCACTCCGGTTTCCTCCCACAGTCCAAAAAGCATGCTGCTACATAGGTTGATTGGCTCGCAGGCTAAATCGCCCCGCAGTGCCCGGCGATGGACTGGCGTCCCATCGTCGGTATATCCTTGCCTTGCGCCCTGTGTCTGCCGGGATAGGCTCCGGCTTCACCGTGACCCTGTATAGGACTAAGCTGTTTCAGACAATGAGATGAGATGAGATTTGTGATGTTTATAGCATGAAAGCATGCTTTTATATGACATAGGTTCCAGTCATGGGAATATTTATGTAATACATTCGGGTTTATCATGGCGAACTTGAAAAAAAAGGTTCCTTAAAGCAATTCTCATACATCGATACGTTAAAATCTATATCGGCACATTATCATCACACTCGTAAAATGAATTATAAAAAGCCGAACTTGGCTCTACCCCTTTATTAATATGAAATCATCAGCAAACCACAGCTTCAGGAAATGGTTATCCGGTAAATATAGCGTCAAGACCAAATCCCAGCCCTTAAGCGACAAACATACAAAATTGCCATAATCTAGCAAAATGGCTAGCACACCGTGCAAGGGCATGTACGTAGTGTCCTGCTTAGGGTACATTAGACTACAACATACATGACTCGTATATCTGTTCATTACCGCACTTAAAACCTCGTGACTTGAATAATAAAGCACTTTTGAGTTGGGGCACGCAATAAGCAATTGTCGTAAACCCACCTCCACTCGACAAAGACAATTGGTAAGGTTTGTGACGTCGATGGAACATGATATTTTTTCATTACTTCAGCTCACCGGTGTGTTGGAGAGTAGCACATTGGTGCGGTGGAAAGCATTTTGCCTGAAACCGCTCAGTCCTATACAGGGTCACGGTGAAGCCGGAGCCCATCCCGGCAGACACAGGGCGCACGGCAAGGATATACCAACGATGGGACGCCAGTCCATCGCCGGTGGTGGAAAGCAAACCCATGAAATGTACAAGGGAGTATGACGTTTCGCTGGTAAATGCAAATAGCTTCGTCAAGCACCTCGAATAAATCTTCATTGTAAACTTTGTGAGTTCTCCTACATGCCGGTGTGCTAAAGTCGTAAACAATTGGCAAAGTCTGTTCACGTGATAACACTTAATTGTTACCTGGCCCAGCGCAAAATTACTTTATTGCGAATAATATTGGTCGTGAGAGCCTTGATGTGAAACTCGTGACCTAAGTTTGTTTTTGGCCTTGTTCTGCAATATCATGGTGAAGTATGGTCAAACAACGCTCACAACTAACACAGCGCGCGAAGAACTTCATCCAGAAGTGGCTTCACCAAAGGGTGTTCGTTCATCATTGTCCATCCATCCACTGCTGGATGAAGGTTTCACCACGCAGCCCCCATTGTCCATGGTCTAGTGCTGCTATCGTCCTGCCAATCCGCACAGAATAACCTCATTGCAGCGGCTCCACAGAAGGCGATGCTTGGACACGTTCTTTGTTTCCATCACCAATCTCGTCTGTCACCAAATCAACCACGAACCTGTCCCGCCGAGCCCATTTATTTTTTCTGAATTGCATTTCCATAGCTGCACTTTTGGGCGGCACGGTGGCCCCGTGGGTAGCGCTGTCGCCTCACAGCAAGAAGGTCCCGGGTTCGAATCTCGGCTCGGGTGCCTTTCTGCGTGGAGTTTGCGAGTTCTCTCCCCGTGTCCGCGCGCGGTTTTGCCGGGTACTCCGGTTTCCTCCCACAGTCCAAGAAAACATGCTGCTGCATAGGTTAATTGGCTTGCAGACTAAATTGCCCTCAGTTCCCGCTGATGGACTGGCGTCCCATCCTGGGTATATCCCTGTATAGGATTAAGCGGTTTCTGACAATGAGATGAGATGAGCTGCACTTTTAGGGCAATCATGTCCAGTCTTCCTCCCCTCTCCTTTGTGATGTTTCCCCTCCCACTTAGGAGGCGTCATCAAGGCATTGTGGAATGCTCAACTGACTACCGAAGCAGCAGTTATTGTAGAGTAAATTTCCATGGCGTCATCAGGCATTGTGGAATGCTCAACTGACTACCGAAGCAGCAGTTATTGGAGAGTAATTCTCCATAGCCTCATCAGTACATTTCCTAATGGTAAATATTATGTCTCTAAATTTTGCTTGTTCCCTGTAATTTCAAGCGTGCGTTTTGCCCACACGTCTCTGTTTGCTTTTATACTTTTTCTATCTATTTCCTGAAGCAGTGGCCATGTTCCTAAGCAATGTCATAGCTGATTTATGCTCTGATTGAATCGCTCCGTGGTGTGTTACTTTTCATTTTAATGTTAAACTTGTCAACTACCCTCCATCTCGCGATTGTCCTTCTCTTTGATCTGCCATCAATAATAATAATAATACATTTTATTTAAGGCGCCTTTCTGGGCACTCAAGGACAATAACCTCCCAGAAGGCTGTTACGTTACACGTTAGCAAATACGGTCAAAATTTCAAACTTTGTGCACTTTAAATAGCTGCTTTGCTGGTGAGTTTAAAGGCTCTTAACACATTAGTAGTACTGTATATAGGTCATAGAATTCATCACAAGACAAGGCTTTGCGGTGCTGGATCAGCATGATAATGCCTTCCTCTTGTGGGGTAGGGTAATGCTGCCAAAGTGGTCCAATTTAATAGGATTACGTTTGAGCTGTCTTCAAGATTTGCAAACACACAAAAAGTGGGAGAGCAACGTGGAACCCAAAATTCATGGACAACTGCTGTAGCTGCTCCAGTGTGCAGTTTTTCATCAATGTTATTGATATTCATTGCTCATGTCGAGCAGTAAGAGAGGACATCTGATCTCTCATCTCATTGTCTGAAACCGCTTAGTCCTATGCAGGGTCACGGTGAGCCGGAGCCTATCCCGGCAGACACAGGGCGCAAGGCAGGGATACACCCACGATGGGACGCCAGTCCATCGCCGGGCACTGCGGGGCAATTTAGCCTGCGAGCCAATTAACCTATGCAGCAGCATGCTTTTGGACTGTGGGAGGAAACCGGAGTGCCCGGCGAAAACCCACGCGGACATGGGGAGAGAACATGCAAACTCCACACAGAAAGGCACCCGAGCCGAGAGATTCGAACCCGGGACCTTCTTGCTGTGAGGCGACAGCGCTAACCACTGGGCCACCGTGCCGCCCTAAGAGAGGACATCTCTCTGCAGAATGTACGCTCTCCCACGTTCAACTCATTGCAGCCGGTACACTGTCAAACAACCGTTGCACTGACAAACGTTCACACAAGTGAATTTAGCAGCTGCATGTGCGATTTGCACAAGCAGCTTTCCAAAGTTCTGAGACTTGGAGGGATGTCTCCAACGTGAGAGTCAGAACGTCGCCAAGGCGAGAGGGGAGCATTCGACACGGCTATCCTGAAAGTATGGCTTTGGAAAGCAGCTGCCATGCATCAAGCCGTGAAAAACTACGTCGGTAAATTGTGACAGTTTGCGCATTAATTCCACGGATATACAATTGATACAATAATGCCAAGAATAGTTAGCTACCTATCTCCATGTGTTGGGCCGATACTAGTTGTGGACTACGAGTTGTAATGAAAAGGATGAACCCAGCTGTGTTGTGATTTTGTTCTGAATAAGTAACAATAATGTCAACAACGTATCCTTGAGGGCCTCGCTGAATATGAATACTTTTTGTAGGAAGGTCCGAACTGCAAAATGTGGCCAATTAATTTTTAAGGAGTTTTTTTGTGAACGTTATTATCCACCATTGTGCGTCGAGAGAGAGAAAGAAAAAACAGAGCGAGGGGCATTCATCATTGACGCACGTGACATTTACTGAGGTGCAAGTAATAGCACATGACAAAGTCGTCTGTTCCCATGCCTCGTTGCAGAAGTGTGTGGAGAGGAGACCGCCCCCAAAAACTACCGACAGCTTTGGCAAAATTCCACCAAGTTTTTCTCTCAACTTTCTGAAGGCGTCAGCACTTCTTATATAGCCGAGAGCTGTGGCGTTCTGAGACGCATTAGCTCTTATTTTGTGTGTCATTGCCAAAACATTACAGTACAGAGTGAGGCTAATTGCAACATTTCAGTGTGTTAAATGCTAAGCATAACGCAGCGTGTATCAACTGATGCATATACAGCACACGTCTATCTTATACTTCATTTGAATTCTAAACATTGACCGGGATGTGGTATTTCATGGGTCCTCCTAAACGCGAAGGTATTGAAGGTCACGTGCAAGATTGTTGGTATAACACACGTCATGCTTCAGACTTGATAAAAGTCCACATGGGAAAAATAACGTTTTAAGAGATTAAACAATAGTTCTCAGTTAAATTAATTTCAATACATTATGTACGTTGCCCAAAAGGCTTCATCCAAATCAGTAAAAGTGATTTAAAATGTCACGATATGTCAATCAAATCGACATTTGAATGTCCTTATATATAAACTGAGGAATTGCAGATCATTCATCGAGGTGTCGCATTCTGTTTGCGCACATGAGCCTATGGAATACAAATTGAAGTCAATTGTTCGCGTGAAAGACTGCATGAATAATGTCTGATGCCTATTCATTGCCGAGTGGAAGTGGGGAGATGGCAAGCAAGCAGACACGTCGGGAGGGCAAGAAAATCCATTGCCCAATTGTATTTAGCAATTTGATCTTTTAATTCAGTCTCATTTATAGTCCGGGACAAGGATGGCACGGCGCATTCGCTGCGGCGCCCAGAGTCGGCGAGGCGTGACTCGGAAGCTAGCTCACCATGAGGCGGGCTAGGGCTACATGTCTGCTGTCACGTACCGCCACCACAGCGCGTCAGAGGAGGGTGGAGGTCGTGGGGAGATGGGGGGGGCAGCCCAGCGACCGCGGCTCGTGGCTGCGGTGATGGGGGGAGGTTGGCGGGACCCGAGCAACTGGTGCTGCTCGGCTGTTGGAGCGGTGGAGCAGAGGAGGGGGGTTGCATGTGGAGGAGGTCTGGCTTCAGGGGATAATGGAGGGAGGCGGTGGAGCATTGGGCCAATTCGTTTCTCGTCGAGGCCCCTTTTTTTTATTGCAATCCTGTCGGCTTCGCACCACCGCGAGGGGAGAGACAGCGAGAGGACGCGAACGCCACCTTGTGGTCCGTGGAGTCCAGAGCCACAGACCCAATGGGCTTTGAGGCGCAAAATGTTCAAAATGACTCTTACAGGGCATGCCACAAGTTGTCATCGTTGGATACGTTTTTCAGTTTTTTCAGTAATGCCAAAAAGAAAAAGTCAGCCTAGTCCTCAAAATTGCTGTTATGCTCACCAGTGTTGCAAAGATGAAAGTGCATTTACTGAACGGTTCACAAAAGTAACGTCTTTTCAAGGAAAGCCACCGAGTCACTGTACCGCACTCTCATCTGTGTGCGCATCAGCAAGAATTTAAAAAACATTCTCCCGCTTACTTTATGTCCTATAATTTATTGCTACTATTTGGCTCTCAGTTGAATTGTACTGATGTTGTTGTTGACATGGCGTTCTCTCCACAACTCGGATTTGTAAAAAAAAAAACCCCAAAAATGTTATTGTTGCAGATTTTCCGTTCTTATGTCGTTGTTGTTGACGCGCCGTTCTCTCCGCAGCTCTGTGCAGCACTTTGTGACCTTCGGGTGAAAAGCGCTCTATAAATGCAATTATCATTATTATGTGAAATACATTGGGCTCGTGATTAAAATTAGCCTTCATCTCCAAAGCTCTCGCCAATAGCCACACGAATCCGACTCGAATTCCTGTAGACTTCGGTATCTGACATCAAATTAACAAATTGTGCGTTCCAGCAAAGCCTAGTGAACCTATTAAGCTAAGGAAGAAAAAATGACTTCAAGACTCCTCACCGGACGAGTGTGAGACACAGGACCGCAGTGCCATTCAGAACGGCTGTGCGAGAAGTGGGGGCCCTCCGTGAAGAGACTCCTCTCCGCCGGGGCTCGTTTGAAGAGACGCGTCAGGGCGGCACTGCCACCTGTTGACACCGAGCGCGCGCTTGTTTTGGAAGTGGGGTGCGTTTTCAATGGGGGCATTGCCCACTGGTGAGAGAGAGAGAGACAGAGACGCGAGTGATGATAGGGCTGGGAATCTGTAAGACTTGGCCGCCGTTCGTATTTTATGGACAACGGAAAAAAAAACTCGTTTTAATACGAACACAAGCTCGCAAGAGTCAAGTCATGAGAATGAGCGGAATGCATCTTTACTGCAGAATGTACTTTGCAACAAAACACTTCTTGACGGAAGTAGAGCTTTATGCCTTAAATAGTACTTAATAATAAATACATGTACTCTTTTGGTTGAATGGACATAAAACAGCCTACAGATGACAATCCTTTTCTGTGTTCTTGCTGGAACGATACTAAGTCACCGCTTTTACTACTTACATGCCCACTTAGTTATCTGATGTGGTTCAATTAAAGTCCATCTTAGTTATTTAGCAAATCGACCTTGGGTGCATAATAATGGAAAACCCAATTCCAGCTTAGAGCTTAGCTTTCTCTAAAAGGCATTCAGTCGATCGAATAGAACTGTAGCTTTGATCACTCGCGATGAATACATCATTGGTCTTCAATGGAAGCGGTCACAATGACGTGCTTCTGACAATGGTGCGCTCACGTCAGTGTGCGTACACCTAGTCTCTACGGCGCTTACCATCGGCATACCTTGCCGTTATGTAAAACCGATTGAACCCAACTGCATTGTGAGCGTGGGTTGCGCTAGACTTACGTTACGTTAATTGGAAGCTTCCATTGTGCGGTGTAATTATTTAGCCGAAGGTCCTTGGAGAAGGGGAGAGGGGAAAAAATGAGAGAAAATGGAAGTTTGGCCCTTGCCCAGCCACTTATCCCCAACAATATGCAATCTCCTACATGTGGCCTCTTAGCCAATTAATTTGCAAAACCTTTTGTGTCAGATTCTACTTTTGCGCAAGCAACAGAGCGCGGAGAAAAGAAACCCCTCTCGTATCAAGTGCACCTGATCGTGGGCACAGGCATATACTTCCGTGCCATGTCGCTATGAGCAATGTTTCGTTAATTACAATGGTAAGAATGGATGTTATTGAGGTGACATTCTGAAAGAAAACGGCAACCATGCAATGAGAAATGTTTCCTTCTTTCGAGCCAATGTATCAAATGTGTTTATTTTTGTTAATGAGTCATGCACTTCCTAATAACATCATTGCACAGTTTGAAGACGATCTAATGACATTTAAATGCTGCGTAATGTAATTAAGCAAAACACTGTGGGCAAAACGGTCGAGTAATTTCACATGATAAGTAATTGCTCCAAACCAGATTAAGCTAAAATGTTTCTCGAGAACAAATTTAACTCATTCATACTTTATGGGAGAATTTAGATCATGCGCACAAAGTGATGATGCTGAACAGGTAGCAGTCCCGGAATAACGACATATTTATATGTTTCTGGGTTCTTTGTTCTGACATACAAATCTACATTCACGTAAAGCTGTCAATCAATACAGCTGATCTTTGCATGTCGTCTTCACTGTCAATTGTGAAGGGCTGGCTCAATTCCAAATTATTAAAACTGAACGGTGACAAGACAGAAGTTTTGCTTGAAGGCATCCCGCAGCAATTGTGAAGGGCTGGCTCAATTCCAAATTATTAAAACTGAACGGTGACAAGACAGAAGTTTTGCTTGAAGGCATCCCGCAGCAATTGTCCAAGGCTGAATTTATCCAATTGATAACTTTACGACCAAACCATTTAAGTTGCTAAAGCAGTCTGGAGTCAAGAAGTGATTCTGGATTCCTCACTCACCTTGGAGGAACACATCAATCTTAGGAGGCACGCATCAATCTCAGAAATATAGCCAAACGGCTCAATATTCTGTCACCCTCCAACACTGAGAAGCTGATCCACATTTTTATCTTTTCACGAAACAATTATTAAAATGTACTACTTCCTGGGATCCCAGCCTACCTTATCAATCGTCTCCAACGTGTGGAATGCGGCTGGTAGAGTCCTCACCCGCACTCCCATCCATGATCACATATCCCCAGTGCTGGCATCTCTGCACTTAGCGACTGGTTAAATACGGAGATGAATTGAAGACCCTCCTTCTCACCTACAAGGCTCTTACTGGTGCTGCTCCAACAAACATCCGTGCACTATTTCAGGCACCCTCCTCAACACGACAAATTCGATCATCCAATATGGCCTTGTTGCATGTGCCCAGATGGCATCTTTCTTTGCTCGATGGGTGACAGAGCCTTTTTGTGTGTTGCTCCCAGACTGGGTATCTTCAAATCTTGTCTCAAGACTCACTTGTTCCATGAGGCCTTGAGGTCCTCAGGCTGGGATTGTTGATGCTGCTCACTGTTGTTGTGCTTGGATGATGGATGGCTGTTGATCTGTGCTTACTCAGGAACACCTCTTCCTTTATTTGTTGTAACAATTATTTTATTTGTTATTTCATGTCCTTCACTGATTTGTAGTCGTTGTTTTGTATGATTGATCTATGCTGGTATTGATGTTGACACGCCGTTCTCTCCATAGCTCTGTGCAGCGCTTTGTGACCCTTGGGAGAAAGGTGCTCCGGAAATTCCATCGTTATCATATCAGACAAAAAAACATTTCAAAGATGGGCTAGAACATTTAGAACTGGCACTACTCAGCAATGGAAACACCAAAACAGAGACCAGGAATTGAGGATGAGGACACCAAATCCTGCATGCTAAGGACACGATGGACAAAATCAGTAAATATCTCGAGAAATACGACGCAAAAACATCTTCACAGCCCGTCAGAAGATAAGGACACGATCAAATCACCTAAAGACTGACTGCCACTGCAGTGTATTGCATTCCATGCAGAAATTGTGAGCAAGTTTACATTGCCCAAACTGGTAGAGTGAATGCCACATAAAAGAAAGAACACGAGGCTGTAGTGTGTTTGCTGCACATGGAGAAATTGGCAAGGGTGGCCCACACTGCAGGCAAACACAAAACCAATAAAAAATATACCTGTGCTGGCTACAATCCCCCACAATGACCGGAGATTACTCCACGAACCAATAAAGAGTCACAAGACACACAAAAGTATGAATCGCAAACAAGAAATGAGAACAAAACTCAGCCAAACATGGAAACCAGCTTTAACATTAACAGTAACCAGGTCTAAAAATTAACTCCAGGTAACAGTAGTGAAATGGGACTTTTAACAGAACCCCGAAACACGACCAAATAAGCCAGCCTTGTAAACAACTCAACAGACATTACAAACATCACAGGACAGTGGTTTTCCTCAAAAGAGTAGCGGCAACCCTCACACCAAAGGGTACGGGGAAGACTTTGAACTCCGGACATCATAGGACGCGGGAAAGACAATGGACCCCAGGAGACACTATCAGCGGACAGGAAGGCATTACAAAGATTCAAATGAATACGGGCAAGAAGGTGAACCACTTTTGATAGCAGTGAACATACATAGCCCGACACACTTATATTTTGTAAGTTACAGCATGCCTGACGATGCCTACAACGTGGGAGGCGAAATGTCTCATGTTGTTACTCTAACATATATGAACTCTCAAATATTCGACCGAAGACACTGGCGCTCTGTTACCCCATTAGGGTAATGGAGCCATATCTGGCCTCTGACACAAAGTGTATTAACACGTGATTCAGTTGCTATGAGTGCACCGAATGCCACGGATACGCAAGATTAAACAAATACCTTTATTCGTAGAGATAGTAAAATGCGCAGTGTTTATTTATTTAAACAAGCATGCATTTTTAAAAGTACAGTAAATATATAGCCGGAATACTTTTATTATTATTAAAAGGAACAATGCTTTTTTTTCTTCCCCCCATGAATAATATTGGGTGAACAGTATGTTTTACTTATTCTGATAAACGCAAATGGGCTTTGGCAGAATAATGTCCCGTGATCGAAACTAATGACGGAGTGACGGCCAACGATGCACCATTCCGGAAAGAACATCGCACGCAGAGATGGAGCGATGGAACGAACTCCGTGCGCAGGTGCTTCGGTGGACAGAGAACCGCGAGACGCGGTGACAGCTCGAGGAAGCCATCCATCGAGCAGTCGTGGTCGTGGTTGATCATTGTCGCACAAGCAACTCGGCTTGATGATGCGCTCACCCGCTACTGTACGGCACTGCAGAGCTCACAGCCAGCCTGTGCTCTGACCAGGAATAGCCCCAACAGGAAATGTATCGGTTCTGCGAAGCTAATCAAGTAGGTAAATAAATAAATATACAAAACTAAAGTCACAATAATTTGACAGGGCGGTAAAACCCAGGCCTATTCAACAAAGACTCTTATCGGCCCGTTCCATTTGTCACTGTCATTGATTTTAAGTAACCACCAAAACATATGCTGTGTTTGCCAATATATATGTAAGCAAAACATTGTACGTTGGAGAGAAACATTCATTCCACAGTTGCAATTCATCATCTCTGAAACAAAAAACATCCACAGATATTTCTCGTTTCAAATTCCCAAGCCGCTTAGAGGTGAGCCTGCGCAGGCTTCTCTAAAGACCATAAGAGCCTCTCCGCAGGACACAGCTAAGGTCATCAAGCTGACCATTGACTTACCTAACGGAGCCCCCAACAGCTGATGGCCTCGTTGTGCATCCCATTTGGAGTTTCACAGAAGCAAAGTCTGGAGCAGCAGTTCCCAATCATTTTGTTTTCATGCAGGCCACGAGATCGTCATCAAAAGCTTCTGACAGACCACAACGTACGCGAGCAGTTTAATATTTTAAAAATGTAACTTGCAGCTGACGGGAGTCATACTTTTCCATCCCACGAGTGTTAAAACGCTGGCATTTATAATAATGTCTCATCTCGTCGCCAGAAACCAGCTTAGTCCTGTACAGGGTCGCGGTGTGCCGGAGCCTATCCCGGCAGATGCAGGGCGGAAGGCAGGGATACACCCACGATGGGACGCCATTCCATCACCAGGCACTGCGGGCAATTTAGTCTGCAAACCAATTAACCTATGCAGCACCGTGGTTTTTTTTTGTGTGGACTTTAGGAGGAAACCGGAGTGCCCGGCGAAAACACACGCGGACACGGGGAGAGAACATGCAAACTCCACACGGAAAGGCACTCGAGCCGAGATTCGAACCGGGGACCTTCTTGCAGTGAGGCAACAGCGCTACCCACTGGGCCACCGTGCCACCCTTTACAATAATGTATTATTTTTTATTTTACATAACAATCTAATATTACACCTTTTTTTGTCACAGACCACCTTCAGTACTGCTAGTGGTCAGAAAACCATAGGTTGAGGGAAACCTTCTTGGCCTAGAGGGGAGTGTAGATTCCCTGAAGGGAGAACAAGAGCTATGCACGGATGCAATGTGACACTCGAGCACAGTATCAGATCGGATACTTCTGCCAGGGTGTTAAGTTTAGCCTCATTAAAAAAAATATAGCCCCACACGAACTAGGCGGCATGACTCTATAAGCACAAAAGCAACAGATCAACACTGCGTTGCTTTATCGAGGTAATGCGCCTCACAAAAGGGAACGCATTCCTTGCGTGTTGACGTAACCGACATTTATTGTAATAAGAATAGGATGTGAGTCAATTGCTGAGAACTTCGCTTGAAGACCCAGCGAACAAAAACAGTTCAAACCTCATTTCCACGACCAATGGTAACCTGGCGTTAGTGACCCAGAAGTGTCCAGTAGGGCCCTGGATCCGGCCCCTGTCACTCAAATAGGCCATGAAGATCTCTTAGCTACACACTCCTTTTTTTTACTTAAGATGTTTTCAATCATCACATAAAACACATCTCATCATCTGAAACCGCTTAATCCTATATAGGGTCACGGTGAGCCGGAGCCTATCCCGGAAA
>JAZEWT010000007.1:11648459-11673599 GCA_036362905.1 Mordacia mordax | reverse complement strand
AGAAAGGCACCCGAGCCGAGAGATTCGAACCCGGGACCTTCTTGCTGTGAGGCGACAGCGCTAACCACTGGGCCACCGTGCCGCCCCTGTGCGTACATGTGTAAAATTATGACCTGCTGCAATGGCACATGGAGACTGATCAGTCACCTTTTACAATAAGTGACCCATTTCTACGGTGCCATGGCACAGTCTGAAGGAGGTTAATTTTAAACCTCTGTAATCCTGGCACCAGCAATACTTGCCAACGTGTCGTAACAAATCTATTTCTACTCCGAGCTAACAATTTGAAGAATTTTAAGTAAAGCTCTCGACCGTCAGGTTAGCCATGTCATTTAGACCCAGCGTTTCACTTTGTCAGTGTTAGAGATGTGTTTTCCACCACCGAGCTTGCGAATAAGAACGGATGTGTCGTTCCAACTCCCCGTCACACCAGCCTCACCAACGCTCTCGCATTCTTATGAAGCCGAATGAGTGATTACAATAATCATTGCCGTCTAGCTGGAAGCTACTGCAATCACCATAATCGTCTTTGCGGACGAAGCAGCGAGAAAAGAGATGTTTACACCATTATGGGGGCGGCACGGTGGCCCAGTGGGTAGCGCTGTCGCCTCACAGCAAGAATGTCCCGGTTCGAATCTCGGCACGGGTGCCTTTCTGTGTGGAATTTGCATGTTCTCTCCCCGTGTCCGCGTGGCACTCCGGTTTCCTCCCACAGTCCAAAAAACGTGCTGCCGCATAGGTTAATTGGCCAGCAGACTAAATTGATGGACTGACGTCCCATCGTGGGTGTATGCCTGCCTTGCGCCCTGTGTCTGCCGGGATAGGCTCCGGCTCACCGCGCGCGACCCTGTGCAGGACTAAGCGGTTTCTGACAATGAGATGAGATGAGACCCCATTGTGGATTTTGATGTGATCAAACCTAGAACCGTTAGTTGACAACGGGAACATATGGCGTGAGTTTAAAACAACGAGTATGTGACTTCTTGTCCTCTATCATGTTGGGTTACATTTTCTGGCCGTTTTACTTTCAGTGAACATTTTTAAAGTAAACAGCCCCTGTTTACCAGACTAATATAGGAGACGGTTAATGATTAGTCCGCATATTGACTCCCTGCCAAGTCCACTTATTCCATACATGGTATTCACCAAAACGAGCGAGGTTTTTGTAATTAATCCTTTTGCAAGCCTGACGTTGAAACAATGAACTGTGTGCACGCAACCTGCATAACCAGCTGCTTATGATGGAACACCATGCAGCCATCGTAGAACACCAGCTGCCAATACGAGCAGTGGTATACGTAAGATATGTTTGACTTTTGGTTAAAATAAAAATCAAACCAATTTTCACAGTTCTCGTGTATACGTTGCCCTGTCGAAGTAGACTGTTCAACTTGTAATCAAAAGGTTATCAGTTCAAATCCCGATTGGGGAAATAGTCTCATCTCATCTCATTATCTGAAACCGCTTAATCCTATATAGGGTCACGGTGAAGCCGGAGCCTATCCCGGAAACATAGGGCGTAAGGCAGGAATACACCCGACGACGGGACGCCGGTCCATCGCCGGGCATTGCGGGACAATTTTAGTCTGCGAGCCAATCAACCTATCCAGGAGCATGCTTTTGGACTGTGGGAGGAAACCGGAGTACCCGGCGAAAACCCACGCGGACACGGGGATAGCATGCAAACTCCACACAGAAAGGCACCGGAGCCGAGATGGGGAAATAGTCATTTTCTCAAATTTTAGGCATGCATAACATGAGCGCTGCTATATGCGGAAGTTAATAGTGGCTGTCGTTACCAGCAGCTCATGTGATGCACATCTATCTCAGTTGTCACATCTATTTTTTTTGTAGTCTGAAATATTTTTTTTTGTGATGGGTTTCTCATGATTTGCTCATTTGAACGATATACACTACAAATGGGGCGGCACGGTGGCCCAGTGGGTAGCGCTGTTGCCTCACAGCAAGAAGGTCTCGGGTTCGAATCTCGGCTCGGGCGCCTTTCTGTGTGGAGTTTGCATGCTCTCCCCGTGTCCGCGTGGGTTTTCGCCGGGCACTCCGGTTTCCTCCCACAGTCCAAATAACATGCTACTGCATATGTTAATTGGCTTGCAGACTAAATTGCCCTCAGTGCCCAGTGATGGACTGGCGTCTCACCAAGGGTATAGCCCTGCCTTGCGCCCCGCGTCTACCAGGATATGCTCCGGCTCACCGCGACCCTGTACAGGACTAAGTGGGTTTCTGACGATGAGATGAGACAATACAAATGTGCTGTACATTGTGCTATCTAAATACTTATTCCCACAATTGTAATGTGGAATTTCCATCACTCGCTGAGGGCTGTAAATTGGTAAGGGGCACCACCACTTACTTGATTGAGCAGGAAACTCGTGGTGTATTTTTTTGTTATTGGCATAAATACAACCGCATTTGTGCATGTATCATTATTTAATGAAAAAAGAGGAAATAATGTACACTTTCTGGTAATATTTCAAGTGTTAAGATGTTCTCTTTTTTCATCTGTATACTGGCAAACAGTTTGCCATTTATAAACCAGCCATTATTTGCTAAAGAACACAATTGTTATGAATATTGACACTGCATTACCCCCTTTGGAATCGGAACCTTAACGTCGTGGAAGGGTTTGTGTGCCCCAATGAACCTGAGAGCTGTGCTGTCCGATGCCAGGGCACCTGGTACAGTCATCCATGGTAGATTGGCCCCACATAAGGGGCCAGCAAATAACGATTCAATAGACCCTAATGAAAAGGTTATTTTCGGCTGGGAGAACCTCGCCCAGACTAGGGAAACCGGGACCTACATCTGGAGCTCGGCCTGGGAGTGGAGCTCCCAGGCTCCATGCCTTGTTGGCCTACCACCTGCAAGGCAAATACATCTTAAGGGTCCGGTACAATGTTCCCTTGGGCAGCAGACAGAGGCAGAAGTGGGTCTAGGCGTTGTAGACCTTGGAAATGGAAACTGGCTGTTGGAATGTGAAATGTCACCGCTTTAAGAGGTAAGCAACCGGAACTTGTGCAGGAGATTGAGAGGTACCAACTGGATTTAGTTGGGCTCACCCCTTCGTGCAGTGTGGCTCTGGAACCAAACTTCTTTGTAGAAGTTGGACTCTCTCGTACTCTGGAGTCGCACAGGAGATGACGAGCTGGTCGGAGGTGGGGATACTGAACAGCCCCCGGCTAGGTGCCATTCGGTTGCAGTTTGTCCCGGTGAATGAGAGGGTTACCTCAATGCGACTTTGAGTCGCAGGGAGTAGGACTCTGCTGTGTGTGCATACGCACCAAACAGCAGTTCAGAGTACACTACCTTCGAGACAGTGGGTGGGGTGCTGGAAAACACTCCACCTGGTAACTCCAAAGTCCTACTGGGAGACTTCAATGCCCATGTGAGCAATGATGGAGATACCTGGAGGAGTGTGATTGAGAGTAATGGCCTGGTTGATCTGAACCCGAGCGATGTTCTGTTATTGGACTACTGTGCAAGTCGTGGACTGACTGTCTTTAACAAACATCATGGTCGAACACAAGGAGGCTCATGAGTGTACCTGGTACCAGAGGACCTTGGGCCAAAGATCGATGATCGGCTTTGTAATTGTCTCATTGGACCTGAGGTCATATGTTTTTGACATTCGAGTGAAGAGAGGAGCAGAACTGTCTACCGATCCCCGCCTGGTGGTGAGCTGGCTTAGATGGCTGGGTAGGATGCCAGACAGATCTGGTGAGTCCAAACGTGCAGTGAGGGTTTGTGGGGAAAGACCGGTGGAGGAACCCGTACAGAGCGATTTCTGCTCCCACCTCTGGAGGAGTTTATCCTACACCTTGGAGGAGGTTGAGGATATGGAGTCCAAATGCAGCCTGTTTAAAGCCTCCATGGTAGGAGCCAGAAGGTGGTCGGTTTCTGTTATGGTGGCAACCTCAGGACCCACTGGTGGACACCAGTGGTGACGGAAGCTGTCAAGCTTAAAAAGGAGTCCTGCTGGGCTTGGTTTGGCATAGGACACTCCTGATTTGACTGACAGGTACCGGCAGGTAAGAAGAACTGCAGCTGCATTGGTTGCAGAAGCAAAGCTCTGGTGTGGAAGAAGTTCGGAAAGGCTATGGGGAAGGACTTTCAGCTGACTTCAAAGAGGTTCTGGCAAACCTTCCAACGGTTCAGGAGGGGAAAGCAGGGCACTGCCCATGATGTTATCAGCAATGGTGGGGAGGTGCTGACCTCTTTTGAGGATATTGTCGGGAGCTGGAAGGGACACCTTGAGGAATTTCAAAATCTGACATACGTGCCCTCGGAGGAGGAGTGAGGGCAGGAGTGTTCTGGGGGGGGGGGGTCAGAGCTCATCTTCTTGGCAGAAGTCACAGGTAGCCCAGACACTACACAGTGGCAAATCACCAGGAGTGGACGAGATCCACCCGGAAATGCTGAAAACCCTGATTGTTGTGAGGCTGTCGTGGCTGACAGGCCTTTTAAATTTAGCGTGTGTGTCAGAAAGATTATCACTGGATTGGCAGACTGGGGTGGTGGTTCCCATTTTCAAGAATGGGGACTAGAGAGTGTGTTTCAACTACCGAGGATTACACTGCTCAGCCTCCCTGGAAAAGCCTATGCCAGGGTGCTGGAAAGGAGGATCCGGCCGATTGTTAAACCTCGGATTCTGGAAGAACAATGCGGATGCATGGGAATTTGCCAAACCAGTCTACATTTGTTTTGTGGACTTAGAAAAGGCATGTGACCGTGTGCCTCAAGGGTTTCTGTGGGATGTACTGCAGGAGTACAGGGTACCGGGGTAGTTACTGCACACCATTCGGTCCTTGTACTACCGGAGTGCGAGCTGTGTTCGCATCCTTGGCATGAAATCCACCCCATTTGCAGTGGGCGTTGGTCTCTACCAAGGGTGAGCCTTGTCTCCTGTTCTGTTCGTGCTTTTCATGGACAGGATATCAAGGCGTAGCCGAGGATCAGAGTGTATCCAATTTCGAAGTATGAGGGTGGCATCTCTGCTTTTTGCAGATGATTTCGTCCTCTTTGCGTCATCAGACTGTGATCTCCAGCGTGCACTGGAACGGTTTGTGGCCGAGTGTCACGCGGTGGGGGGATGAGAGTCAGCTCCTCTAAATCTGAGGTCGTGGTTCTCACCCGGAAAAAGGTGGCTTGTCTCCCCTGGGTGGGAAGTGAGCAGCTGACCCAAGCATAGGAGTTCAAGTATCTCGGGTTCGTATTCACAAGCGAGAGTATAAGGGAGTTCGAGATTGACAGACAACTAGGGACAGCATCTGCAGTAATGTAGAAATTGTACTGGGTCTTTGTGGTGAAGAGGGAGCTGAATAGGGAACCAAAGCTCTTAAATTACCAGTGAGTCTTCCTTGGAACCCTCACCTGCAGTCATGAGTTTTTGGTAACGATGTAAAAAGTAAGGTCCCGGATACAGGTAGCTGATATTAGGTTCCTCCACAGGGTTGCTGGGCTCAGCCTTGGAAATTTGAGTGAGGAGCTCAGTGATCCAGGAGGATCCCAGAGTAGTACCGCTGCTCCTCCACATTGAGAGGAGTCCATTGAGGTGTCTCAGGCATCTGCTAAGGATGCCTTCTGCGCACCTCCCTTTGGGGGTATTCCAGGCATGGCCAACTGGGAGGAGATCCTGGGGCAGCTCCATGACCCGTTTGAGGGATTACATCTCTCAGCTGGCCTGGGAACGCCTTGGAAGAGCTGGAGGAAGTTGGTATGGAAAAGGAGGTTTGAGTTGCATTGCTAAGCCCGTTGCCTCCATGACCTGGATCAGGCTAAGTGGCATGACAACGGATGGCTGAGACTGCATTGCAGTGTATATTTTGTTGAATTTTTTGTTTAAATTGGAGATGTTTAACCCAAAAGTTAGTTTTCCATCCAAGAATAAGATGCAAGAATGTCCCAATCACGGCACTTCAGCCTTGGTAACTGATTCTCAATATCAGGAACAGCTGCAGCAATCAGGCTGTTTAAATGCTTGCTGCAGCTATGACTTGTTTAGCCATCTAGTTGGCATCGTTTCTAATTGGAAACAATTTTCATAAGCATGGGGACACGACATGCCCTGCACAACAATTTGCCACCTAAAAATAAACATCGTAGCTTTAAAAAAGAAACCCTTTGGTCATTGCATGGCAACAAATCCAGCGACTGCAGCGGCCACCAGGGCCGCAGTGTCGCAGATGCTGTCCAGAAGCCGCGGTTGTCCTAATAGCTAATGGTTTCCGGTGGTTACTTCCTGCACTAGCAGAGTGCCCGCCCTACGGAGTATCTTGTTTCAAGCGTGTAACACGTTCTTCTCTTGTCACGATAGAGGAAAGAGTGTCTTAAGAGGGTTGACGCTACTAGTGCGAAAATGGAACTTTAAAGCTGACATCGTTTTAATGTCGTGGGTAAGTGGTAAGTAAAGTTCATCTCATCTCATTATCTGAAACCGCTTAATCCTATATAGGGTCACGGTGAGCCGGAGCCTATCCCGGAAACACAGGGCGTAAGGCAGGAATACACCCGACGACGGGACGCCGGTCCATCGCCGATAAGTAAAGTTGAAATTAGACATAAAAGCCTCGGTGTTGTGCAGATTAAATCAGCACTTATCGATGATTTAACACCCCACCATCAGTGCGGACATACATAGTCAGGGTCTGCACTTAACTCCGACCAATGAGAATTGTGCGTACATATTTGTGAACATACGAACCATTGTAAGCGGTGAGACTTAAAACATTTCTTAAATATTCTGTGACCTGTGGTGTGGTGTTTGATAGATGTTTATTATATATAGACGTTTATAATTACAGCAGAAGCAGACAGTACACAGTCAGCTTGCAAGCTCCTACAACACAACACTGGCTCCTATATCTAACAATGGCTCCTATCGCGAACAATAGATACATGTTTATTATTACACGCAGAATTCACCCAGTGAGCTTGCAAGATTTAGATGCGGGATTCCTCTGATCATTGTGGATGAGACGAAATAGTCTGCATTTGTATGTAAAGATTGTCCTCAGCCTAATCAGCAGGTCATCTTGTTCAGACAAAAACGCACTCACAATAGTATTACTTCTGCCCAAAGTCTCTCATCTCATCTCATTATCTGAAACCGCTTAATCCTATATAGGGTCACGGTGAGCCGGAGCCTATCCCGGAAACACAGGGCGTAAGGCAGGAATACACCCGACGACGGGACGCCGGTCCATCGCCGGGCATTGCGGGACAATTTTAGTCTGAGAGCCAATCAACCTATCCAGGAGCATGCTTTTGGACTGTGGGAGGAAACCGGAGTACCCGGCGAAAACCCACGCGGACACGGGGAGAGCATGCAAACTCCACACAGAAAGGCACCCGAGCCGAGAGATTCGAACCCGGGACCTTCTTGCTGTGAGGCGTCAGCGCTAACCACTGGGCCACCGCGCCGCCCTCTGCCCAAAGTATCTCTGTGTATTTAATCAAAAGACAATGTGGAGGCACCTCCTTGCTGGTTTACCTTCTTCTCTAGCTGTGGGAATGCTGCCTCAGCAGTGATGGTATTGCTGCACATCGCGCTGTTTACACAAAACCTCCCAAGCAAACAAAGCACGAGTCTGTTTGAGCTGTCGATCGAAGAGCAGGGGTGGACTTGGAGTGTCACTGACCTGGAAAACATTACAATCCCTCTGGCCTTTGAGGCAGTTTGTGTATTCATGTTTTGTTTTACTGCCAGGCGGATATTTGCTTGTACGAAAACTTTGATGGCTTTTGGCAATGTCAAAGCTGTTCCATTAATGCAATTTATTAAATCTGCACCTGTTAATCAGACGCCACGTTCGATAAAATCCGTTAAAATTCAAAGGCTTATTCCAGCATCGTGTTTGCACAGCCATCCTTATTCCTTGTACTTTTTCTTGTGCACAATAAGCCTCATTTTCCATGTTGCATTTGTTTGAAAACTTTATCATTGATATTTACAAACGCATGATTTTGAACACTCTCTCTTGAGACCACTTTTTTTAAAATTAAAACAGTCCCACAGTCAAGCAAGTATAAAATTAGTGGCCTTGAATATGACCCGTCGCTAGAACAGATAATGAGGATGGCCTGTGGTCAAGACTCACGATGGAGCGGCAGCCAAAGGAAAACACAGCTAAGGCCACGTTCACCGTGGAGATGGAGCAATGAAATCAGCCTATACGCAGCTACTAGATAGATGGTCTGGCAAGGCCTTTATCCAGCAATGCATTGTGCAGGCCTGCTGCTGATGAATATACAGTATTTTACAATGGAAGCCTAGGCGTTATGACAAGTGTACGTTCCACCTGATAAGGTGACATTCCATAAAAAAGGACAGTTTCTGTAGAGATTGTTTAATGGGAACACAAAGCCGTTTAAACCTTTTTGAGCATGGAGTTGACCAAGTGCCATGTGCAGCACGGCCAACTTCAGGCATAAGAGGTCACCAACTTGAATTGCGAGCAGGTGCGGCCTAAAATAACTGGGCCCTTTTTGTTGATCTCCATGGGACTTGGCACAAACAGTGGAAGCTGGAATATAAATTAGCATTACAAACTGGTTGCCAACAACTTTGTTTTTTACTTGAAAACAAAAAGTGAAACGAAAGTACCTGGTTGAAAATGCAGTCCAATTGCGTGCATCTTGGGGTATGTTTTCAGTAAAATATTTGCAGATTTTACCAATGTGGTAAAATAAAAATATTGCACTGAACATTAAACCTGGTCCATGAATATGTAGTTTCCACCTTGAGATTTGCACTCAGATCACCTTCATAAACCTAGATATCGTACAATTTAAGTTATAATATCCACCTGATTATAATACACTCCGAACATTTGAGTTGTATATAAATGATATCCAACTAGGCTTAGTATATTTTATAACTTGGCAATTACGCGGCGCAACAAGAGTTATAACAACACGATATTGATAATTTGCAGATGGAGAGACATCAGTAGTATGTAGTTACGTAACACAGACGACGGGTGGGCGGGCGGTCAGACGGGATTAATGGACAGACATCAACAGGGAGAAGTGATTAAAATATAAAAATACGCATCACATGAAATCGCACGACGATAACATGTTTATAATTCGCCGACCACAAGACCTTCAAAGTAAATAATCATAGCTTGGGGCAAAGCGTTTAGTGTGCCGCGGCAGTCTGTTTACAATAATCAGTTATCACTCGCGGTCGCGTAGGATTCTTGTTGCTTCCACTTGATGCGCAACGACATTGTTCAAAAGCAAACAATCGGCATAATAAAGTCGCGGCCGCGTGGGTCTATTATTGCATCGACTTTTAATTTTTACACTTGAATGTTTCCCTGTGGGCTCATAATGCATCTCATTTGCGAGTGTTCTACAAATCTCATCTCATTGTCTGAAACCGATTAGTCCTATACAGGGTCACGGTGAAGCCGGAGCCTATCCCGGCAGACACAGGGCGCAAGGCAAGGATATACCGACGATGGGACGCCAGTCCATCGCCGGGCACTGCGGGGCAATTTAGCCTGCGAGCCAATCAACCTATGTAGCAGCATGCTTTTGGACTGTGGGAGGAAACCGAAGTGCCCGGCGAAAACCCACGCGGACACGCGGAGAGCATGCAAACTCCACACAGAAAGGCACCCAAGCCGAGAGATTCGAACCCGGGACCTTCTTGCTGTGAGGCGACAGCGCTAACCACTGGACCACCGCGCCGCCCTGTTCTACAAATCGATTACACGTATGTATAATAGGCACCCACAAGTTTAAGATGATCCTGTGTGTCACGAAAAAGTGCGAATTCATCATCATCATCAATACCCGCCTAATCCTGTACAGGGTCGTGGGGAGGTAGCAGAGTCTATCGCGGCAGACAGAAGGCGCAAGGCGGGGCTATACACAGGATGGGACGCCAGTACATCGCAGGGCACTGGGGGAAATTTACAGAGCAGACCAATGAAACTAGGCAGCGGCGTGTCGTTGGACGGTGGGAGGAAAGCGGAGTACCCGACGAAAACCCACGTGGACACGAGGAGAACACGAAAACTCCAGAGAGAAAGGCACTCGAGCCAACTCACTGACACCGCGCAAAAGTGCATATTGTAATAGAGATTCTTACCATAGTGGCGGCTTTGCTTTGTAAATATCAACGACCTGAGAGGGAAGGTCGTATAACTGCACCTGAGTGAATCCTAACTTCCAGGATTTGTCTCTCATCTGGAAAAGCTTAAAGCGTGGCGTGCATTAAAAAAAAAGCCAAACAGATTTTTTTGTCACCATAAATTACACCAAAATGTCATTTATTTTTTTTGTCTGTTTCTTAAATTGGTGTATCGCACCAGGAGGGAATGTGAGAAAAGTTGCAGTTATCAAAGGTGTGCGTTTATACGTTTGTGGGAGCTGTCAACTGCTGTTACGCTGTAAATAACATAGACCTGAAATGGCTCCCAGGTCAGCCAGTTCGTACTCGATCTGGAAGTGTCCCAAGTCGAGAGTGGCCCTGAACGGTCGCGAAATTATAAAATTGGTAGGAATAATAATAATAAATCGGAGGTAGCGTCGAGGCAGACGATGTGGTCGCATGATGACGCCGTGTATTTATAGACGTAGCGAGGTGTACGCCACGCGCCCGGGAGAAAGGCGGCATGGACAGTGCCCTCTCAGTCCCGCGGCAGCTGTGGGTGTCAGTAAAATCCAGGCAGCTGTCCGTGGCTGTTCCATCAGTGCCCACCCTTGTAAGGACATCGAATATTGAAATATTGTTCCTCTTGGGTTTCCACGTGGCTTGGTCGAGCAAAGATCTGCTCGTGGCACCGCCTCGCGTGTCCCGTGCTGGTTCGCCGTAGCTGTACACGTGTGAGCCACGCGGTGCCTCTGGGGGCTTTGTCGATGCTCCGTTTGGCCCAAGCGCC
Source organism: Mordacia mordax (assembly GCA_036362905.1). NCBI lineage: Eukaryota > Metazoa > Chordata > Hyperoartia > Petromyzontiformes > Petromyzontidae > Mordacia > Mordacia mordax. Next base: position 11,662,689 of record JAZEWT010000007.1, on the reverse strand, counting down.
GCCACACGTAAGGCATGCCGCGCCATGCAAAATATTTCATATCATTAGTTTTAGTATCGCTGTGGCGGCGCGGTGGCCCAGTGGTTAGCGCTGTCGCCTCACAGCAAGAAGGTCCCGGGTTCGAATCTCTCGGCTCGGGTGCCTTTCTGTGTGGAGTTTGCATGCTCTCCGCGTGTCCGCGTGGGTTTTCGCCGGGTACTCCGGTTTCCTCCCACAGTCCAAAAGCATGCTCCTGGATAGGTTGACTGGCTCGCAGACTAAAATTGTCCTGCAATGCCCGGCGATGGACTGGCATCCCGTCGTCGGGTGTATTCCTGCCTTACGCCCTGTGTTTCCGGGATAGGCTCCGGCTCACCGTGACCCTATATAGGATTAAGCGGTTTCAGATAATGAGATGAGATGAGTATCGCTGTTGGCATTGTCGACCTGAATGGCATTCTTCACCGTGGTGTTATAACATCTCCGAATGCTGTAATATTGGAGTCGAGGGTCAAAAGAAAGTTTACGCGCCGTGGACAGTGGTGCGAATGTGTGAGGCATTGTCATACGGACGTCAGGCTGTCTCGACATATGTACTGATCATCGTGACAACGTGGATTTATTTGGAAGTCTAAATTAGTTGCTCGCTGTAGGTCACCCACTCTAAGGGCCAGCTAATGTGGGAAATGTGGTCATGAGGCTCAGGCATACTCGGCCGAGACGAGTTCGCTGTTGTACCCAGCATGACCGATCAAATTACAAGGGCCAGATTGGATCGCTCCTCAGTCACTCCTCTGACGCCACATTGAGTGTTGCTGACTGAGGTCTAGCGAGGCGTCACGTGCGCTCAACGTCACAATGCCAGCGAGTGTCACGCACTGAGAACATATCGTGTCCCATTGTAAACAAATGCGTGTAAAGTAGTGTTTGTACACGACGGTTAAAGCAGATCCATGCGCTGAGCCAATTTTCTTATCCAATGTGTTGCATTTGCTATTGAGCAAAATGTCCCATCTCGTCTCATTGTCAGAAACCGCTTAGTCCTGTACAGGGTCGCAGTGAGCCGGAGCCTATCCCGGCAGACACAGGGCACAAGACAGTGATATACCTAGGATGGGACGCCAGTCCATCACCGGGCATTGAGGGCAATTTAGTCTGCAAGCCAATTAACCTATGCAGCAGCATGTTTTTGGGACTGTGGGAGGAAACCGGAGTGCCCGGCGAAAACCCACACGGACACGGGGAGAACAGGCAAACTCCACACAGAAAGGCACCTGAGCCGAGATTCGAACTGGGGACTTCTTGCTGTGAGGTGTAGTAATCGTGACCCAGTTGACTCTAAGACTCTCGGTGGCCTTACCCCTGGGTCACTTTCCTCTGTCACCTCGCCATGGCACCCCTCACGTGCTTCTCAGCCCAACAATCGAGGGGGGCCCGTCACAACCCTCAGTCAACCCTTGGTGGGAGCTTATTCCTTCTCTGCTGCTGCTCTTGTTGCACCGCGTCTCCATCCTCCGAGCCATCTGCATTGCTGAGACCCACTGCACGCGGCCTGGCAACCCGTGCGGTAGATCGCCTCGGCGACCACAGCCATGAAAACCCCACTCGGTGTGGACGTCAGCACCGTGCCAACGTAGAGGAAAGCAGAAGAGGAGACCCTCTGCCTCTTCAAGCGCTCGCTCCCTCTTCCTCCTCTTCATCCCATGTCTCCTATTTGTTCGGTATCTTGATGTGGCAGTCACCCGTATTTGCTCTATTATTCCTAATTCGGTTGTCTACACTATTATAGAAATTTGTAATTGGGAGGTTCCTTTCCAATTCTGCTTGGGGGTTGACCGAGCCCCAACCAATTTCTTAGCGTTTGATACGATGAATCCCACTTTGAGAAGGTCAGCAATAGTTGTCCTATTGATAGACTTGTCCCCTCCATAAAAACAAGTGAAATGATACCATTGGTTTACAGCTGTGAACGGATTAAGACAGCCTTAATGCTTGTTGAGAAATGTACCACTCTTAATTGATTAGGTCCGTTTTCTCATATTTTATTTTACTTGTAGGCATCATGATGGAACTGCCTGTCACGTAATGTGTGTTAAGCGTCTATGTATAAAATGTGGTGCTTCAAAATGCATTGCCGGTGTGTCAGAGACCATACTTTATTTGTTTCCCGGCTGTTGTGTAAATGATTTGTGGAATAATAGGTTAATCGTTGTAAAAGTGTCAATTATTGAGTGAGTCATTTCACACACAGGATCAGTGGAGCGAGATGCAAAGACGTCTTCACTCTGGTCTGTGACCTTAAGGGAAAGCCGCTGTCAAGGATTCCATATATATGCACCGGTTGTGACTTTGTGTTTTCGTGATAGGGTTACATCAATGTGACAGTGAGCCCCAGAATAGAGTTGACATTTTCATCGGTATTGGCCTGTTGGGGGCCGGAAAGCTTTTTCCTAGGCACTATTACCAACACCACCCACAGGTTCTTCCTTTCATTACCGTGTGGCATCAATTCGGTTCCTTTTGTGAAACCAGTGGCACAGACTGGAATTCGCCATCTCTGGGCATTTCAGTTGGTGGCATGGATACAACAGCATGGGGTAGGGAACGGTAAGGAATCGCTTCTGACTAAAAAATATACAGCACCGTGTCCCACTTTACATTGTTTTATACAGTAATTTCTTAACCTTATGTGGTACACTGGCCTGCTATATGGAGTCTACACTAGGCAGTAGTAGAGTTGTCTCTTCGTGTTATTGTTATTATCTTTTAACCGATTGTGGCACGGTGGCCCAGTGAGTAGCGCTGTCGCCTCACAGCAAGAAGGTCCCGGGTTGTAATCTTGGCTCGGGTGCATTTCTGTGTGGAGTTTGTATGTTCTCCCCGTGTCTGCGTGGGTTTATCGCCGGGCACTTCGTTTTCCTCCCACAGTCCAAAAAACATGCTGCTGCATAGTTAATTGGATTGCAGACAAAATTGCCCGCAGTGCCCGGTGATGGACTGGCGTCCCATCGAGGGTATATCACTGCCTTGCGCCCTGTGTCTGCCAAGATCGGCTCCGGCTCACCGCGACCCTGTACAGGACTAAGCGGTTTCTGACAATGAGATGAGATCGCGATCCGCGGGCAAGGTCACAAGTTGGTAACCCAACGCTGGCTGGCATTGCTATCATGGCTCAAACATAACTCTATCTGCCAGGTCCGTGCGGTCCACCAGCGTTCTCCTCTGTCCGAGCAGACAGGTGAACGCGCACGAACATGCGCGTGACAGCTCGCGAGCTAAACGGGGAGTTCCGTAAATCAATTGCACCGCTGCAATGAGGCTTTGGATCGCGGTGGTGGGGGGTGTGGGGGAGAACGGTGTCGGGGTGGTGGTCAGAGATTGGGGTTTAATTCCCCCCCCCCCCCCGCCAGTTGTGCCTCACACTTAATTGACTGGGCCCTCGCCTGTGGTGACATCGATTTTTTGCAGCGATTGCGTAAGATCAAATTATTGGTTGAGACCGTTGAATGTGCCCTCTTGTCTGGTGGCCTCGTTTCGCAATCCCAGGTGACAAAACGCAACAAATTGTACCAGAATGCAGCCGACGTGATATGCAATGTCTCATCATCTCTCATCTCATTGTCTGAAACCGCTTAGTCCTATACAGGGTCACGGTGAGCCGGAGCCTATCCCGGCAGACACTGGGCGCAAGGCAGGGATATACCGACGGTGGGACGCCAGTCCATCGCCGGGCACTGCGGGGCAATTTAGCCTGTGAGCCAATAAACCTGTGCAGCAGCATGCTTTTGGACTGTGGGAGGAAACCGGAGTGCCCGGCGAAAACCCACGCGGACACGGGGAGAGCATGCAAACTCCACACAGAAAGGCACCCGAGCCGAGAGATTCGAACCCGGGACCGTCTTGCTGTGAGGCGACAGCTCTAACCACTGGGCCACCGCGCCGCCCGATATGCAATCTGTGAGTGTGTAATTTCGAAGCAGCTCTTCAGGGTTATTGGTTGCAGAGAGGTAGAATCTCAGCCAATGTAGGGCACAGCCAGAGACCCGTATGCCCTCCATATTCGAGTTGCTCCACTAAGGTAGGGTGGTCAACGGTATCAATGGCTGCGCCCAGGTCAATGAGGAAAATAATACTTAACAAGCCTTCATCAGACGCAACAAGCAGGTCATTACTTTGACCAGAGTCGTTTTAGTGCTATGGCCAGATCTGAAGCCAGATTGGAAGGGATCGAGGAGGTCATTGTTGAGGACATATTGCCGGAGTTGCATGGCTACTGCACGCCCAAGCACCTTATAAACGAATTGTAAATTGATATGTTGCAATCGAGGCTGGGGTAACTGCAGCACATTTTAATAGTGGGGGAACGATGCTGGAGCATAGTGAGTTGTTGAAGTGATTAGTGACGAAGGTGGCAAGGGATTTGACTTTGTCTGGATGAGTTTGGATGGAAAGGGGTACAAGGAGAAGTTTGTAGGCTAACATCTAATAGCTTCCAGGAGTTTTGAGGTCAGGGCATGAGAGGAAACAATTGCCGAGGTAGTGGGTGGAAGTTGGGACTCGGTAGAGATGCAGTGGGCTTCGGTTTTGTCTGTGAAAAACGGAATCTTAAAACTAATTAGGATACATTTTCATTTAGCCCCATCGCGTTAAAATAAATAAATAAATACATACATACATAACATGCATTCTGCATTGAACTATATCAGTATATTTTAAGCATATGATTAACCCTGATGAATGATATTATGTGGACGAAATACGAAATGTGTTTCAATAAATATATTGTTGGTAATTTTATCCTGCCCAATACAACTTACTCCTGTTGCTAAAGTAATTCCAAATATTTAACGAGAACAAATCCAAGCCCTGCCACATGTCTCTTGAGCCACAATTGATCTCAGCTACGTGCGCTCATGAATATTGCGAGGGCGCTGTGCTGAGGTGACCACATGGCCAATGAGCTGCTGGTTGTGATTGTGGCCAGCCATGATGTGACACCGATGCGACGGCTGGAGCAGCGGCTGGGTCACACGAGTTGCCCTTTGTGGGAGTGACATTTTTATATTCACAAATGCTCAAAACGAATAACTAATGCCACCAACAAACCGTTGAAAATTCGTGCAATATCGCATCTCGAGCGGTTTGCACCTGTGTAAACAAAAGCACTCTCATTTGACCACGGATGGCTGTAAAATAAGACAAAGGGCTTGGGGTGTTTGGGCAATCATGGTTGATCAAATTTGAACTTTCTAAAAGAGTGCTGATATCTTAATGCGCTGCATAACTGTGATATTGTGTTTCTGAAAATGCGTGATGCAATTGCCGCATGATTCTGCGTCTGTCGCTGCTCAAGCAGAGCATTATATGCGACTGATTTTGACACAAATGTTTTCAAGGTTCAAAGCCATAAATTAGAGCACTTAGACAGCCAGTGCAATGAGATACTTGTTAGAACAAAGACTGTGTGGTTCGGTTTACTAATGGGAAAATATCAGCCCCGTAAGTTTAATGTGATCCAGATGATTCCGTCACCTAGGCTGTCCTGGATTAAATGTTGCGTGTTACTATTATAAATCCAGACGTAAATGCGGCCACATTTTTCGTGTTTGCTTATTTCATGTGACTCGCTATTTATTATTGCGAATGCGGTATCGTGCCGAGTGCCACGAGACCGGTATGCGTGCAACTGTGCGATATTAGCGTCCTTGTAGAAATTCATACTCAAGGCTAAGGTTAATTCACAATCACGGTGAATGCTAAGATTCGCGATAAGGTTGGTCGAGAAACAGAGAGGAACGTCCTTGGTGTATACGATCTTACACCAGGCAGGGTATAGCGCGTGTGGGACAAACTTGTATCCACATGTTGCGTACTGTACACTTTGTAGCTTACAGCTTTACCACATGCCTGTTAGAATTACAGTTCTCGTTCTATTATCATACTTCACAGAGTCATCCTAGTGAACCAGAGTGTCGTGGTTGTGCATGGCGTAGCCAATTTCCCCGTAAAAAAAAAATACCTGGTTCCTAGTTCGATGCGTTTTAGAAGCTGCGTTCGTATAGTTTAACTTAATACGGTGCTGAATATTGCACAACTTATAACGTGAGTAGTATGAGAATGCGTTCCCAGCCTGCATAGCTTTCTATTTAATACTGTAAATAGTTTACAACGTACCATTAATATTGTAAAATAAAATACAATTTATATTCATACATACTGTCTACTGCATAGCTGCCATTCTTGATTGATGGGTCGCGACCCATCAGCAGGCCGCGAGCACCACCTTGTGGTCCGTGGAGACCCAGACCCGAGTGGTCCAAGTGGATCTTGAGGTGCAAGAGATTGAGAATCCCTGCAGTGCAGCAAATAAATAAATAAATAAACCTTGACAAATGAAAGAAACGAATACACTGCAAATAATAATTACTAATCGCATTTACAGAGCGCTTTTCACCCGAGGGTCACAAAGCGCTTCACAGAGGCGTGAAGAGAGAACGGCCGTGTCAACAACAACAACGGCACCAGGTTGGAAAATGAACAGCAACAATATTTGTTGTTGTTGTGTAATATGTTTTCCCTCACCAGTTGTGTAGACTCTGGTGCCAAAGGATCAAAGTTTCAGTGCAAATCGACATTTGATTTGATCATCGCTTCGAAAAGCTGCTCTTTCGGGATAGCCGCGTCGATCGCTCCCCCTCTCTCCATCGCGACGCTTCGCCTCACACGTTGGAGGCATCCTCAGGCGCTGTGCGTGTGTCACGTATATGACTTCTATTTATATGTTGGTACTGTGTGTATATTAAATCAGCAGTGGACAGCTATTAAACTCTGGACTACGGACATCTGTAGAGAATCGCCAAGTGTTTGGAAAACTGGACAGGCTTCATGAGTAGGTGAGCCAGAGGCGGAATTGGATTAAGTTAATGTGATGTAACGATGTAGGTTTTCACGGCTCGATGCATGATGATTGCTTCGAAAGGCTGCTCTCTCGGGACAGCCGCGAGAGAGAGAGAGAGCGATCGATGCGGCTGTGCCGAGAGAGCAGCTTTTCGAAGCAATCATTAAGTTAATGTGATTCTAATATGCGAGCAAGACAATGGAACCCTTACAAATGGACCCCCTCCAATTTTTCCCATGTTTCTGGAAAAAAGCAACGCTGTAGAAGGTACTTAACATACACATAGTACTTAGATATAAATAGGGGTCACATACGTGACACACACAGTGCTTGAGGATTCCTCCCAATGTCTAAGGTGAAACATCGCGATGGAGAGAGGGGGAGCGATCGACGCGGCTATCCCGAAAGGGCAGCTTTTCGAAGCGATCGCCATGCATCGAGCCGTGAAAACCTACATCATGACATTTTCTTTGTCGATTTTACTAATTCCGACATCGTTAGCCAGCTTGACGATTGGGGCGGCGCGGTGGCCCAGTGGTTAGCGCTGTCGCCTCACAGCAAGAAGGTCCCGGGTTCGAATCTCGGCTCGGGTGCCTTTCTGTGTGGAGTTTGCATGTTCTCTCCTCGTGTCCGCGTGGGTTTTTGCCGGGCACTCCGGTTTCTTCTCACAGTCCAAAACACATGCTGCTGCATAGGTAAATTGGCTTGCAGTCTTAATTGCCCGCAGTGCCCGGTGATGAACTGGCGTCCTGGAGAGGGTATATCCCTGCCTTGCGCGCTGTGTCTGCCGGGATAGGCTCCGGTTCACCGCGACCCTCTACAGGATTAAGCGGTTTGTGACAATGAGATAAGATTTGTTCAGAAGAAAAGGCACTTTTTAAAGTTGAACACGTGATAACGGGGAATGAGTCACACAATGAAAATGATCGTACAAAGACAAGTGAGAAGAGTTTGTGAACATGAAGCTGTGATGCGCGCTGGTTGACCCGAGACTAATGTACTTCGTATTATTTATTAACTGCAGTGTGCAGTGCGTACTTATTAACCACCGTAATCTTTTCAGGTTTGTGTATAGAAATTTGCTAAAAATCCAAAGTTCGTTAGAGTGGAACGCTGCATATCGAATATTCGTATATCGAGGTATGACCGTATATAGTCACAAATCTGACCTCATTGCAGGAATCCCGCATCTAGAGCTTGCAAGTTCACTGGGTATTTTCTGCTGTAATAATGAAAATCTATAACAGTTTGTCTTCATGTCATGTACGTTCGCTTAACTGAGGAGTAAATGATTCGGTTTGCACTTTATTTCTGACCAATAACCTATTTGCGCACACATCATGTAACAATAATTCTGTAAAGGGGTTCAAATAATTAATTCTCAGTGCAAGTCTTTGTACAAATTATCCTCGCTACTGGCGAAAAAGGTATCCATAGCATAAACTGCTCAACCCGAGCTATAAGGCATTGATATTGCGTTGTCCTGAGCTGATTGCCTTTTGGCAACATCTGACTCGCACAAGGCTATAAAGGAAGCCGTCTCTGATGCAGGCCAATCAGTTTGAAGGACAGTGCATATATTATCAAAGCATGTTGCTTGCAGTAGTCACCATCAACGCATGTGGTTGCTGCGAACCGGACACTGTATGAAGAGTGTATATTTGGTGTTTTTAGAACTAATCACTATTATCGCCAGAAAATGGGTAAAAGCCTCTTCTTTTAAATTGTCTCATCTCATCTCATTATCTGAAACCGCTTAATCCTATATTGGGTCACGGTGAGCCGGCGCCTATCCCGGAAACACAGGGCGTAAGGCAGGAATACACCCGACGACGGGACGCCAGTCCATCGCCGGGCTTTTAAATTGTAATAAATAGTATTTAAATAGGAGTTGGGGCAGCGAGATGGCGGGATGAGTAGAGCTGCAGCCTCACAGCAATAAGGGACGGGGTTCGAGTCCTAGCTCGGGTGCCTTTCTGTGTGGAATTTGCGTGTTCTCCCCGCGGGTGCGCGTCGGTTTTCGCCAGGTACTCCGGTTTCCTCCCACCGTCTAAAACACACACTGCTGCCTCGGTTAATTATCCTGCTGAGTGATTTGTCCCCCTGGCTGGTGCCCTGCGATGTACTGGCGTCACATCCTGGCCATAGCCGCAACTTGCGCCCTCTGTCTGCCGGGATAGGCTCCGGCCCTCGGCGACCGCGCGTGTCCGTTAGACGTGAATGCGGGGATTATGATGGCTTCGAAGAGCTGCTCTCTCGGGACAGCCGCGTCGTTCGCTTCCTCTCTCCACCTCGCGACGTTTCGCCCTCACACGTTAGAGGCATCGAGCTATGGGGTGTGCACTTCAGAGGGGGATCGCCAGGTGTGTGAGAGGTTCCTTCATGAGATGCAAATTAGGGGACTGGCCAGAGATAAAGCAGGAGGGGGTTATCGCAGTTCCGGGGTGTGAATAGGATAAGGAGATTAGTGTTAATGTGATTCAGATGCAGACCCCACACAACAAAGGATGACTCGACACATACATATTACCTACATATATATAGGAGCAACAGGAACTGCACACACGCACTACGCCTGAAGATGCCTCTAACGTGCGAGGCGAAACGTCGCGAGGAGAGGAGAGGGGGAGCGATCGACGCGGCTGTCCCGAGAGAGCAGCTTTTCGAAGCAATCATCGTGCATCGAGCCGTGAAAAACCTACATCATTACAATCCGGGGATTGTTGCCACAGTTCGAGCCACAGACGACAGCACGGTTGGTGGCGTGGGACAAGCGAGGCGCCACTCGCCAAACACTTAGGCCACAACAATGCCCATAGCCGTAGGGCCTTTGCAGTAATTGCCTTTTACAGCAAATGGTGTTTAAGCATAGAGTGTAAGCACGCGTCTTTTTTTAGAAGCATGGTTTTTTGTTTGCGTCAATGTCATACGCAATGTTTTCCAGTGTTACTGTTGACATTGAAGGCATCTGATAGTGCTTGATTATTGTCCGAAACTATAATGTACCGGACAACCACAGGCTATGGCACATTCGTGTCTGTTGTGTGTATTTAGCACACTGAGCACAGTTTATGTAATCGACGTAAATCGTGGCCATACGTTGTTTATTTAATAGAACAAAAGATTTAGCTTCATTGGCTGCGCTTTACTTTGGAGTGCACTTGCTTTTTCTGGTCTTTTACACATAAACAAGTACATCCGATTCAGATGTTGTTACATCTGTTTTAGATGGCCAGAGTCTATATCTCTCGTTAACTTTCCACGTTACGTGGCACGCCGCTGCTGGTTGTTTGGAGCCACTGGCAGGTGTAACCCCGGCGGAGCAATGCCCCCTTGTGCCCAGGTCGGGTATTGAACGCAACGGGACGGGTTTTCCATAGCACGGGCGCTTTGGTGAGCCATTGAGTAGGGCTGTCGCCTTACAGCAAGAAAATCCTGGGTTCGGTTCCCGCTCGGGTGCTTTTATGCGTGAAGTTTGCGTGTTCTCCCGTGTCCGCGTTGAGTTTCGCCGGATTTTCTGCCGTCTAAAAAACACGCTATCAAGGTTAATTGGCTTGCTGAGTAAATCGCCCCCCCCCCTAAAAAAAATTGCCCTGCGATGTACTGGCGTCAGATCCTGGCTTTTGCCCCGCCTTGCGCCCTCTGTCTGCCGGGATAGACTCCGCCTCCCCCCGCGACCCTGTACAGGATTAAACGGGTAATAATAACGATGATGGTTTCCTTAAACAGGTGAAGTCACTGCTAAGCGGTGCACGACACAGCAGTTTCGCATTAGCTGGGAGCCATGCCTACTTCTCTTTCACCACCCAGTGAGCAGCCTATGATCAAATCACTTGTCAGATCTCGTCAGACCTTGGGGCCCCGTAGACGCCCACCGGGCAGGCCGTTTTGAATTTTCCAGGATTCGTGAGCCGAGCGAGCAGTAGAGGGCAGTGCGGTAATGTATTGGTTCCTACCCCACGATCGTCCTCGCAAAGCCCGTTATCCCGCAGTCGTCCAGCATCTCCCTCGGGTTGCCCTCGCGGTTTGTTGGGTTCATTGTCGCTCGGGGTGCAGAGCCACCTTTAACCAATAGCCCTGCGTGCGTGTGTCTGCTATTCGCCCGCTGATGAGTTATGGGGTTCGTTTGTATTCCCGGTGGCAGCATTCCCCATCACACGTGAGTGCTCACATAGCCAAGAGTGTGCGTTATAGCTGAACAGCACGTGGCCGCTTTCAACAACGTGCCACACATTGTGGTGGTATTTATTTTTTTATGAAAGCGTTAGGCAGTATTTTGGCGGCAGGGTAGCGCAGTGGTAACATATACGCCTCACAGAAAGAATGTTCCACCTGAGGCGGTTCAATTCCTGCCTCGGGTGCCTGTCTGTGTGGAGTGTGTGTGTTCTGTCCTCTTGTTTTTCATGGTTTTCCTACGGATTCGCCGTTTTCCCCCTAAAACTAACACTCATTAATTAATTGGCAGATACCATCACAATGTATAGGACGTGGCTTGTGGCAAATGTTGGCGCCGGCTGGCTGAATGGCTGCCTTCCCTCTCCTCGCGCCTCTGCAGTTTCCTCCCACCTCTGTATCCGTGTCACGACTAATGCCAGGCGTGGGATTCGTGCAACGCGATACAAATTGTATTAATATTGGCCTGTCTCGCAAAATAAACACCGTTCATTTGGATTGATCTGCATAATGGCAGTAATCTCGCCAAGTCAAATAAAATAATAATGGCATTTCTAGAGCGCGTTTCACCCGAGAGTCACAAAGCGCCGCACAGAGCTGTGCAGAGAACGGCATTTCAGCAACAATGACATATGAACAGCAAATCAACAATGGCGGTTTTTTTTTTACATGTGTGAACAACACTGAAAAATAAACACTTAAAATACTTCTGCACACCTGCTCACAAAACATAGGACCAACCGACCCGAGGAACTAGACTGATTACTTGTTTGATATTGATAGTTTATAATTATACTGGTGTAGGTTTTCACGGCTCCATATATGCGAATTGCCCTTCATAGGTGCTTTTTCTGGGTAGACCTGTCGAGTGGCCCTTCGCTGTCTGTAATCAATTGCACATATAAAACTAGGGCATTAAAACGTCTTTGCCGTTGATCCACCGCCGTTGAACACATGTGGGACACATGTTTGAAACGAGTGAGTATAGTGAGTTTATCGCATGAGGAATTTGGCAGCAGCCATTGATTTTTTCGTTACACGCACAAAAGTGCAGTTCTTAACTCATTCTGGGAAGCCTTTTGTACAGAGTGTGCAAGTGCTCAATATGAAAAAAAAATCTGGAGAAAATCTGGCCTCACCGTTCATGCTTAAATCCTTAAGGAACAACTCATCCGCTCCCGGAACGCACTTGACTGTACCCGTACCAACCATTATTCCAACATTCTGGCTGATACCTGCGACAAGGCCAGAGTTATTTTCTCGATCATTAATCGGCTCCTTCGTCCAACCAGTCACTCGCCCTCACCTGTCTTCACTAATAAAGATCAGGCGGATCAGTTGATTCAGTTTTTCTCAGAAAAAAATGAAGCCCACCGTATCTCTACCCAGCCTCAACCACCAACCAATACACCAATGAATGGTCCTCCACGTATCTTGACCTCAAACTCTTGGAATTTTCCGAATTAATGAAATCTGATATCTCTTCTTTAATTACCAGATCACAACCCACAAACTGGTCCCTGGACCCCTTTTCATCCAAAATCATCCGGGCAAATTTCAAATCGCTTGCCACTTTCGTCACTAGTCTCTTTAATAACGTTACCCCACTATTCAAATGTGCCACAGTTACCCCTTTGCTTAAAAAACCTGGCCTCGATTGCAACATCCCTGATGATTATCGCCCCATCTCAAATCGACCATTCCTCTCTGAGGTCCTCAAACGTGTAGTAGCCGCTCAACTCCAGAAGCAATGACCTCCTCAATCCTTTCCAATCTGGGTTCAGATTCGGCCATAGTGCTAAAACTGCTGTGGTCAAAGTAGTTAATGACTTACTTGTCGCTGCTGGTGAAGGCTTGCCAAGTATTCTTGTCCTCCTGGACCTGAGCGCTACCTTTGATACAGTTGACCACCCAACCTTACTTGAGCGACTGGAGTGCATAGGGGTCTCTGGCTGTGCCCCGCATTGGCTGAGCTCCTACCTCTCTGACCGGAAGCAGTTCGTCAGCCTCGGAGGACGTAATTCAGAGATCCATCCTGTTTTGTCTGGAGTTTCTCAGGGTTCGGTTCTCTGCCCACTCCTCTTCAGCATCTACAGACAAACCACTTGGCCATATCCTGCGCAGTCTCAATCTCAGCTACCATTGCTATGCCGACGACATCCAAATCTATATCCCCGCAAAGCCAACCATCAATGCGTGTAGTCTTTGCATGTAGTCCTCACTGTAAACTTGTGAAGGCCTAACTCCAAGTTGGCTCGGGTTGTCTGATGGTTCTGATTGTAATTATCAGCGAAACGTCGTATTTAATTTATAAATGCTGTGAGATTACTCTTCAACACACCGGTGTGTTGAGATAGTGAAGAATTGGCACGTTTTGTTAACGTTGACAAACTTTACTGACTGGCTGTTGTCGAGGATGGTCTACGACAAACATTTTTTACGTGACCTAACCCAAAAAGTGCAATCCATTGATGTTTATTATTGTAGCAGGAAATACGCAGTGAGCTTGCAAGCTGTGGATGCTGGTTTCCTGCAACGCAGCAAACATTCCGAAATGACCAACGTGACAACGCAAAACATCACAGAAAGGCGTCTGAGTGTGAACTATGATTCCTCTCCCCCAATCTCGAAAATGCCTCAGCAGCTATAGATGAGTTAGCGCCGCGTGTGCTTCATGTCTGTGTCTCCTGACAAAGGCAAAGTTGCGTTAAACAAGTTTAGAGGTGGGCGGCGCGGTGGCGCAGTGGTTAGCGCTGACGCCTCACAGCAAGAAGGTCCCGGGTTCGAATCNGGGTGTATTCCTGCCTTACACCCTGTGTTTCCGGGATAGGCTCCGGCTCACCGTGACCCTATATAGGATTAAGCGGTTTCAGACAATGAGATGAGATGAGAGGTGCGCTGCAAGGCTCACTGATGGCGCGCCGTTGGTCTCAGAGCTCGCTCTTGCCGTGTTCTAACTCGACCACCAGAGTGCGCAGGATGCCATCGCGAGAGGCATTGGTAACGGGAGGGCGAGGCACGGCTTTTAAAACATTCACAAGCTGGTAAGAAAATAACGCACTGCTCAGACATTCACGTTTCGTTGCTTATATAGTTTCACATTGCTGGTACTCCGGTTTCGTCCTACCGTTAAAAATAACGCTGCTGTCGAGGTTCATTGACCTGCTGAGTAAATTCCCC
>JAZEWT010000007.1:11630592-11640739 GCA_036362905.1 Mordacia mordax | reverse complement strand
CGGGTGTATTCCTGCCTTACGCCCTATGTTTCCGGGATAGGCTCCGGCTCACCGTGACCCTATATAGGCTTAAGCGGTTTCAGATAATGAGATGAGATGAGATTAGTTAGTGAATTGGTTATCTCGTTGCTTTAAACTAGTTACCTGCATAATTAATTAACATTAGACAGCTAATTCCATTAATATAACCCGTCAACTCTTTCTCAGTGTTTGCATAATACTTTGCATTCTCTATTGTAAGTACCCTCTGATTATCTTTGGTGGTGTACAGGTTGGGTCTCTTGTCTGAGACTCTCGTGATGGTTTAATTGATCTCCTCACACTCGTCCCACGTGCCGTGAGTAAAGTAACATCAATGCACCGGATCATAAATGTCACTTTGCACCTTGACAAATGAGCTTGATTTCCAACATAAGCTGATAACAATTGGGCGTTAGGGTGGCACAGTGGTTATTCTTACACTTAGAGAGAGAAGGACCTGAGTTCGATTCCCAGCTAAGGAGATTTTCTGTGAGGTGTTGGCGTGTTCTCCCCCTGTTCTGTGTGGGTTTCCTTTGGGTTCCCCGGGTTTCCTCCCATAGCTAAGGAAACATGCTATGTAACTGGCGTTGGAATCACACTGAGCAAAATCACCCAGTTCTGTGAAAAATTGGCATGCACCTCCTGTGTCTTTATTCAAATAATCATTAAGTTGGACTTTATCTCCGTTAACTGTCCTTGGCCAGTGGTCCACATGACAAATTTCCATTGCATAAGCCAGTCGATAGCTGCTGAATATTCACAAATGGGTGCTCAAATTGTATCAGCCCTGGATGCACGATGGGCGTGAGTAAACCCACAAGTGGGATTTGAATGCACAACTTTAGTATAGGGCGGCGCGGTGGCGCAGTGGTTAGCGCTGACGCCTCACAGCAAGAAGGTCCCGGGTTCGAGTCTCTCGGCTCCGGTGCCTTTCTGTGTGGAGTTTGCATGCTCTCCCCGTGTCCGCGTGGGTTTTCGCCGGGTACTCCGGTTTCCTCCCACAGTCCAAAAGCATGCTCCTGGATAGGTTGATTGGCTCGGAGACTAAAATTGTCCCGCAATGCCCGGCGATGGACCGGCGTCCCTATATAGGATTAAGCGGTTTCAGATAATGAGATGAGATGAGAACTTTAGTATATGGGATGAGTACTAAGAACCACAGAACCAGGTGAAGCCCTGCGATTGCTTGCCCACACTACAGCAGACGGAACTTGCCTGTGTAAGCGAAAGGTTTAGCGTGCACCTCTGGATCATGCTTTGGTCTCCTCTGCCACACTGGCTCGACACGCAGTACCACATTCAAAGTGCTCTATAGAATGTTTCACTCGCTCTCGATGTGGGCAGTTGTGCAAGGCACAAGACGGCTATGTTGTGAGCGATTGTCTCTTCACACCTGTTCGTCCATAATGCGTGCAAATGTCAAACCATATTAAAAATCATTCAATGTGGAGATTCGCCAATACACACACATGTTAATGCTGCTTGCGATACAGAGGATTTTTGAAAGGGAAACAATCGGTGATTGATTTATTTAAATATATGCATAACTATTTCATTACACTTCTTAAATTAATTGTACTGCGCTCCCTAATAGAATTTAGCAAGGGTGTGCATTCATGAAATGACATTGATTTATCCGCAAATTATAGATTTAGACGTATTCAATATCATTAGGGATGTAGAAGTTTGGTTTTAAATTTGGATTTATTTTGCTTTAATCTTGAAAGCTTTATGCCTTACCCAAGCCATGCATTAAACAGGGTTACGCTTGAATACTGCTGTTAAAACGGTTTAGTTGGGAATGCACGATATTGTACAGTTCCAGTGTTAGCGACACATGCTTGGTGCATCTAAGGCGGTGTTGTAAGCCGATGTTTTGTGCGTGGCTTCGCGTGACAATACATGTTATGAGTGTGGTGTTAATTATCTTGCAATGGAACTACAGACCACAAGATGGCCTGCTTAGCGTGAACATTGCAAAGAAAAACTAACATTTAATTACTGCATTGAAAAAAAACTGCAGTGGCAAGTCTTGCATTTTTATACAAGAATCTTAAAGATTTTTTTTTTATCTTTTAGCTGTGTTGGAGGGTTTTGAGCTATTTTCTCATCTTATATCTGTTTTTGACATTTGTTTAATATAACCAGATGACATTACAACAAATCTCCAAGTGCACTGGCTTGAAATACCTTAAGAAAATAGCATGAATATTGAATACGATGCGCGTGTTATTTTCGCGAGACCCACCAAGAGAACTGACTAAAACGCAGCGTTTGATTTCTCAAATTCACCTTTGGAGATTTCAAGGCTCTGACTTATTTAAAACCAGATAGGTTTATACGTGTTGTTATCTGGTCTTTGGAAAATATGCTTGCTAGCCCAAGTAAGAATGATGCTGGATGATTAATGCACTAAGGTAGCTAAGTGCACCGTACAACTACGATTATTGCCTCTGTAATCCTCCTAGGAGAGTGAGTAGAAGATGTTTTAAACACATTGATTTGTAGCCTTGTTGTTTACTAATGTGCCTCTTAAATGTTGATACATTTTTTTACTCATAGATATATTATAGATTTAATATTAGTGTCAAAAATTTCTGATGCAATTGCAATGATGCATTTAAAAAAAACCTAATTTATTTGTGAGTATATTTAAAATTTAAACGATGTATACTGCTGTAGATTTTTGTTGAGATGTTAATACAATGCTCTTGTAATAATTTAATCCAAAAATAACTCTCACCATTTTTTGTATTTTAGAATTTATAGAAACATTACCCCTACGGTATAAATATAGATTTGCTTTTGTAATACATGTATGCAGTTTAGATTTGCCATTTTCATAAAATAAAACTATCATTATTCCTGATCTAAGTAGCGTCTATTTATTTTATTTGGAGCTATGGCAAGTCACGGCAGTGTATTTAAAGTTTAAAAATAAGTTATAAACAACGTGTAACACATTTGCATAATCTAATTTAAGCTTTATGCTTTAACGGACTGTCCTTTAAATTCATGAATGGCAAATGCCATTTTTAAAACTCCCACCAAGTGCCAACTAAGTGTTTGGTAGGATACGAGATTAATTATTCATCTGCCTTCCCGTGTAGAACACAGCTCTAAGCAGCGGTCGCACGTGGCTGGTCTGAGAACCGTTCGTGTGCATTGTGGATGGTGCCTCCTTGGCTCCAGCATCTTGACCCAGAAGTGGCGCCGGTGCAAATGGGAGAACCTGCTCACAAACGATTGCCCTTGCAAGTATTATTGTAATTATTGCAAAACAAAATCAAGCAGCATTTAAAATAAATGAATAAATAGATATACATATATATGTATGGACTGAACCCTTGTAAAATACTATTGAGGAATTGGCATTTTAATTATTTGTATTGGTAATTGTAAAAAAATGCCCTGGTAGATATATAAAATTAGAGCTAGCAAGAAATAAGTTTGCAAATACACATGCTGCGCGGCAAATTTAACACGCAATTATAAGCTTTAAAAGCAAGGCGCCTAAAACTAACGGGATGAGCGATGGTCATTGATATTGATTTGGCACCTCACAACGTGACGGTCGTCTCCTCCTGCTCCAACACAGTTGGTAACATCAGTGCTGACATAACGCAAATAAATAAATAAACTGCCACCACTGGCTGGCAGCCAATGCAGCGAGTAGCAATGGTAAAAACCCAAGCGCGACTTTAGGAGCAAAGTTTGATGCGTTTACCCACCGCCTGCCAAACAAACTGTGAGCACAGAGGCCACTGGCAGTGCTGCAGGGTGATGGCACCGGCAGTACACAAGTGAGGAGGTTTTGCCGGGTTAGAGACAGCCACACAAGAGTTGAGACCTCTCTAAGCCCCTGCCCCCGGAAGGAAGGGGGGTTTCAAAACTCCCGATCTCACATTAGGAGTAGCGGATTTATAACTGGCTGAATATTGATGTCGTAGCGAGAGAGAGAAAAATATTTTTTTTGTTCCAACATTTTTTTTGTGCGTGCGTATGTTGTACGCGTGCGTCGATCACAGACTTCGAGGGAGCATGGCAGGACCTTTCCCGAAAGCCTCGTCGTTGTCGAACCTACTGCAACAGGTGGATGTGGCCACATCGCCCACGAGCAGCCTGGGGTCGCAGAGCCAGAGGCCGTGTCGCGAGGGCGTCATGAACCCCGGGCCCTGTTCTGAGCCCGACCGGGGCTTCTGCATCAACAATCGGGACATGCCCATGGCGCCGTCGTCATCCTCGTCCTTCGGCGAGGCGCACGGCTACGAGTACTCCGGGGCCTCGCTCTACCAGCCGCTGCCTCCTTCGTGCACAGAGTTCTCCATGGGGGCTCACCAGCAACATCAGCACCAGCATCAGCAGCAGTACCACCACCACCACCAGCAGCAGCAGCAGCCGCAGCAGCAACAACAGAACGGAGTTCTGGGCGAGGGACAAAATTCCCATCTCTCTTATCTTCCGCCTTCGACCGAGCTGCCCCAGTACGTGCCCTCCAGCCCGAGCGCGCCCTACAGCATGGAGCTTGGGGCAGGGCGTCCTCACGGCTACGACCCGGGGCCACAGAGCCACTACAGGTAAGACAGCAGCACCAGCAGCACCCAGCAGCAGCCAAGCCGGCCGGCTTGGCTGCACTTCGAGCGAAGCCCTTAATGCGCGTCGCTAAATCACCGGCGCGTATGTGTTTTTTGTGTGTTTGTTGGGGTTGCAGCCGTTGTGCAATGGGCCTTCCCACCCCCCCACCCGCAGGTCGACTCAGCCTTAAACAAGTAGCAGGTGCCGTAAACATCAGCACCGGTGAGACCGGTGCGGCCGAGTATTGTCTTTGCCACAACACACCCGGCCATCACGGGTGATCGCAAACAGCATTTTGCCGAACAGCCTTTGGAGGCTGCACAGAGGATTATTCTCTTTACGTTCACATATTCTCAAGTAAAATGTTAAATTTTCTCAATATCGATGTGCCTCGTCCATGTGTTCTAAGCTTCAACATGGTTTGGGAGCGTCGGAGTGAATTTATTACAATTAATGGTTATAATCAATGCGGCCTTAAATATTAAATGTCATCTCGGTGATGTTTGGAAAGGATCACGCGTCTCTCCTTGCCTGTAGAAGAATGTTCAATTGACATGAATGACTGTGTAAGGTAAATTTATTGTTTATTCAATCTCATTTATTTGTTTTCTTTACTAATATGCATGATGAAGTGTGGTGAAACAACCTCTGACTAACACTACGTGGATGGGTTTTCATCCAGCAGTGGATTGATGAAAGGCTGTCGTTTATGATTCCTCTGATTCCTTGTAACTTCTGATTTGTTTTTGCGTAAAGATTCTGTGTAGGCATTCCCCCCGTCGTGCAGTGACACATTTGTATGTTAATTGAAAACATTCCCAATGCTACATCAATCAAAACATATCATTGAACTCACTCACAATGGTCTTGCAGAATTATCAACCATCACAGCATTGAAGTCGACATTCAAGCGGTCTTCATGGAAAACCGTTCCGATAAACACGTGGCAAACAATCTGACCGATCTGTGTTGAGTGGCGTTCGTTTGATTACACTGAAACGATTTGGAAATGGGGCGGCACGGTGGCCCAGTGGTTAGCGCTGTCGCCTCACAGCAAGAAGGTCCCGGGTTCGAATCTCCCGGCTCGGGTGCCTTTCTGTGTGGAGTTTGCATGCTCTCCCCGTGTCCGCGTGGGTTTTCGCCAGGCACTCCGGTTTCCTCCCACAGTCCAAAAGCATGCTGCTGCATAGGTTAATTGGCTCGCAGGCTAAATTGCCCCGCAGTGCCCGGCGATGGACTGGCGTCCCATCGTCGGTATATCCTTGCCTTGCGCCCTGTGTCTGCCGGGATAGGCTCCGGCTCACCGCGACCCTGTATAGGACTAAGCAGTTTCAGACAATGAGATGAGATGAGAGATGAGAATTGGAAATGACCACACGTTTGGTTTGCACGGTGGCTGACAACGCGGCGACGTCTCGGGTGTCTCGTTCGGCTGTCTCTGCCGTCGTAGTCAAATACAAGACCCTCGCAATCGCTTACTGTGATCACTGTCCGTCACGGTGTAGTGCCTCTCAATGTATAATTCTACTGAACTCTTGCTGTATGGTGTTACGCTCACGCAAACGTGCCAACAGCTTACGCAGTCACTTGTGGTTGAACAATTAAACGTTGTAAACACGCTTATAAGTACTCTGATATGCGATAGTAAAACTCTTCATTAAGGTGTTAGAAAAATGCTATCACCCGAGTCAAATATGCAGATTATTTGTAAAACTACAATCTAAACCCAAGTAACATTGAGTAGATTGTCGCTATTCGTGTCGTTGATGATTATCGAACTATATAAAGGAACATGTAAACCAAAAACCTGTAGCTATACTTACATACTCGAGTAATTATATTTGTGTCACTATTTGTGTTGAATAATATAATATATCCCTTTTTATACGGTGGAGAGATCTCATTTGGAAACAAAATAGACGACAATCATCCCTTGTACGAAATGTAATAAACGCAGCAACAATGCGAGGATGGGGTTTTAGTCAAGTGCAGGCTTGGAGACAGATGCTGTAATGGGCAAGAGCAGTCGGGAATGTAAACAAAATATGGATGTTCATTATTAGAGCGGAATGTATTCAGTGGGCTTGTAATCTCGAGACGCGGAATTCCTTCAAAACAACACTTGTCTGCACAAGCAGCAAACAGGTCCATGTAAATAATGCACGTGCGTTCAGTTGAAAGATGAGGTGACAGGCGATTTTAGCGGAATCAGTGCTCCACAATAAATCAGTGTCATTAAACTGTGGAATCATAGTTTGAAGACTGGAGGGCGAGAAGAGCAGAAGCAGCGAGAGGCTAACGGTGGCTGCGAGGGAATGCGGTGGATCATGAGATTGGTGTGGATGAGATTCGACCACGAGTGGTGAGGCGGTGACGGGATACCCTGCGAACGGTGAGAGACAAATTGGAGTGATATGCATACAATATCTCTTGGTCTGGACAGATATTTAGGAGGAATGTCATTGCCTTCCTTTGACACCTTTGACACGACACCTCGAGAAACAGTCATCTCATCTCATTGTCAGAAACCGCTTAGTCCTGTACAGGGTCGCGGTGAGCCGGAGCCTATCCCGGCAGACACAGGGCACAAGGCAGGGATATACCCCCGATGCGAAGTCAGTCCATCACCGGGCACTGAGAGCAATTTTAGTCTGCAAGCCAATTAACCTATGCGGCAGCATGTTTTTTGTGGGAGAAAACCGGAGTGCCCGGCGAAAACCCACGCGAACACGGGGAGAGAACATGCAAACTCCACACAGAAAGGCACCCGAGCCGAGATTCGAACCCGGGTCTTTCTTGCTGTGAGGCGATAGCGCTACCTACTGGGCCACCGTGCCGCCCAGAAACAGTCATTTGAAGAAATTTTTTTAAGTGAGACATGAAGGCACTGTGTTTTATTGAGAAGGCTGTTGCAAATTGGTCGATGGAGTGCCTCAGGTGTTGGAAGAGACATTAGGTGTAACTAAAGTAGTCATAGAAGATTTTGCAGAATTAACACGTGCGTAAATGTATTGGGTAAATTTTCATATATCTCAAGTGTCCTTTTACCATTAAGGAACATTGTAATGGTGTAGTTTTTACACCTCGATGAACAATAATTGCTCTTCATGGCGGTTGTTTTAAGATAGCCATGTCGAGTGTTCCTTATTTTTCTACGACGTTTCGCCTCCCTTATGGGAGGCATCATCGTGCTAATTAACTCTATACAAGAGACGGTCCGGGTGGCTCAGTGGTAGTGTCCGGCTCGCAAATGGCAGGTCGTGAATTCAACTCTTGGCCAGGGGTTCATTCAGCCTCTCATTTCTTGGGTCATTTAAACGTTTAGCCCTCTGTGGGACGTCAGCAGTGCTTGTTGTATGAAGAGACCAGTATCTCCTTTGGCAGCGTGGAGTTTACACCACGTACTCAGGGCTCTAACGAGGAGATGAGCACCGCCTTAATGCACATCTCATCTCATTGTCTGAAACCGCTTAGTCCTATACAGGGTCGCGGTGAGCCGGAGCCTATCCCGGCAGACACAGGGCGCAAGGCAAGGATATACCGACGATGGGACGCCAGTCCATCGCCGGGCACTGCGGGGCAATTTAGCTTGCGAGCCAATTAACCTATGCAGCAGCATGCTTCTTGGACTGTGGGAGGAAACCGGAGTGCCCAGCGAAAACCCACGCGGACACGGGGAGAGCATGCAAACTCCACGCAGAAAGGCACCCGAGCCGAGAGATTCGAACCCGGGACCTTCTTGCTGTGAGGCGACAGCGCTAACCACTGGGCCACCGTGCCGCCCCCTTAATGCACATTTGAACAAGAAATTATTTTTGTTAGTCTTTTTTGTTTATTTGCCACCTTTCAAGCTCTGCCAGGTAACGCACTGCCAGGAATAGAAATATATGATCCAAATCTTCACACCTGTAATATCTTGTACACACATTCCCTCATCACTTGCCTCTGTGGACAGGAATCGAGCACTTGTTAGGAAAACCCAGAGGTGCTTTGATTCCCCAGGAGGTTCAGGATGAACAAGAAAAACCTTCCCACCGAGTAGACGACAAACAAATAATATTTCCCACCGCGTTGCACGATTTGCCACCCACAGAGCCACTCACCTTCCCACGTAGAGATTTGAATGCGGCTAAAGCTTGGAACACGTGTGTGGTCATTGAAATAGCAACAACTTCTTACCGGTGTCAATTTGAATACATTTTCATTCAAGTGCACGTGATGTTCCGTAAATTTAAAGTTGCTCTGCTCTCCATAGTTGTTGCATCAGGAGAGACGTATTGGAGTGTTCCTGCTCTCTGTCTCGCGACGTCGCGCCTCCCACGTTTGGTGGCCTCATCAAAGGCGAAACGTCGCGAATGAAAAAGGAGGAATACTCAACACGGCTCTCCTTAAAGGACAACTGTGGAGAGCAACTTTCGCTTTTGCATAACGTCTTCAAAACAGAGGTGAGAATAGGATTTAGTGACACCCGAGGTGACCGTCTTCCCAAGAAGTTGGTGCTCAATCAATGGATATCTTAATGATTGTGACATACGCCAGTTTTAAGCATATTTGACAGCTGATTGAAGGAGAGAGGAGGAGCGCACGGCACGGTTATCCCAAAATAACAGCTTTGGTAAGCAATCATCGCATATTGAGCCATGACAACCTACATCCGTACGTCTTTGATTGAGTTTATTATTTTTTCCCATTTTAAAACAGATTATTCTGTGCAGGGTGAAGTTCAAAATTGATCTAGCTTTAATTTAATTGACTCTATCGGAGATACTAAAATACTTGGTCGTTTTATTATGAATTTTATTTACGTACACTATTTTAAAAAGTCACATACACAAAAGAATGCCTGTTAGTTACGTGCTTAATACCTGCCACTTTGGGACTGTTTGATATTAAAATTTTATGAAGATATGTTATGATGTAGGTTTTTCACGGCTCGATGCATGATGATTGCTTTGAAAAGCTGCTCTCTCGGGACAGCCGCGTCGATCGCTCCCTCTCTCCTGTCCTCGTGACGTCAGTGATGCACAGATATAGAGCTATTGGGTGTGGACATCAGAGGGGGATCGCCAGGTGTGTGAGAGGTAATTTACTTAGATGCAAATTCGGGGACTAGCCACAGACAAAGCAGGAGGAGGTTATCGCAGTTCCGGGGTGTGAATAGGATAAGGAGATTAGTGTTAATGTGATTCAGATGTAGACCCCACACAACAAAAGATGCCCCGACACATACACAGTACCCACATATATAAAGGAGCGACAGGCACTGCACACACGCACTGCGCCTGAGGATGCCTCTAACGTGTGAGGCGAAACGTCGCGAGGAGAGGAGAGAGGGAGCGATCGACGCGGCTGTCCTGCAGATATGTTGTCATTTAGTTATTTGTTGCTAGACTTTTTACTTGTAATCATATTAAAATGCAAGATGTGATATTAACGTTAAAGATAAAATGTCTCCATCTCATCTCATCTCATTTTCTGAAACCGCTTAATCCTATATAGGGTCACGGTGAGCCGGAGCCTATCCCGGAAACACAGGGCGTAAGGCAGGAAT
>JAZEWT010000007.1:11587547-11630584 GCA_036362905.1 Mordacia mordax | reverse complement strand
CTCCACACAGAAAGGCACCCGAGCCGAGAGATTCGAACCCGGGACCTTCTTGCTGTGAGGCGTCAGCGCTAACCAGTGGGCCACCGCGCCGCCCGCAGATAAAATGTTACTCTGAATAATAACCTGGTCAATGCTTCTTGTCATCATCAGCAGCCATGAACAAGCTGCTGTGACACAACAATCCACCTAGCAGCTGCACTTGACCTGACCTTATTGCTCCATCTCCTCGGTGGTCAGCCTCCTCTTGCTACTATTTCTCTATGATCAGTGTAAATTTAAAATTATCACGGTGTTAGTAAAATATTACATTGGTAACGTTAATGAACAAAACAACCTGGCTTACGGCTTGTCACCATTATTGTTATCTTGGGAAGTGTCACTAATCATAATGAACTGAATTTATAATGCACAGATATTTCACGATTAGGATGCAATCTTCCGTCGAGATCTCAGACGTGGAGCCAGAGCTCAGAGTAATAATGATAAAAATTGCACTTCTAGAGCGCTTTTCACCCGAGGGTCACAAAGAGCTACATATATTGACAAACTGGCCTGGGCAGATGAGAGAGCCTGAATAAAGGATATCTTGAATGGTGAGAACTTGAATGGGTAGAAGACTGAATGGGTGAGAGCCTTGAGCTTCCACTGGGGATGCTATGAGTGTGCAGTGTAGAGTTTCAGATGACCAGTGTAGCTACAGATAAATCCCATTCAGCCAGGGCTGTGACATTTCTTCTGCATACGATGAGCAGATCGTTGGACCTATTCCGTGGGTCAGTGGGTGGAGATGTATAATGGAAGATCTTTTCAGATAAGACGTGCGTCAAGTAAAACCCTGGACACCCTTGCAGCTGAGCTCTTCAACTTTTAAAGGATCTTCCTGGTGAAATATTTAAACAAATAACAACTAAAACAAATGTGAAAATAGTGGAAAGTAAAGTTGTTGTTTTTTAAGAAAGTAAAATATTCTCATTTCTCTCAAGTTCTGAAATGGCGTAAGCACAAGAGTAGTGTATTTATATCCAGCATTGTGGATATAATTGGTGCCAGGGTTAAATGTTTGTTAATACAAAGCATTCTTCTAAGTATGTTTGAAGGACCCAATGTGCTGTGCTGTGTTTTAGGAATGCACTCCTGCAACACAAATCATGCTACGCCCCCTCCACTGTCTTTACATAATCCTTGTTGGTTTTAATAGAGAAAAGCATTCGGTTCAGTATCAGTACCACCTTAATCCTATACAGGGTCTCGGGGGCGGAGCCTATCCCTGCAGACATAGGGTGCAAGGCGGTGCTATACCCAGTATATGACGCCAGTACAGACCAATTACCCTAGGCAGTAACGTATCTTTGGATGGTGGTAGAAAACCGGAGTACCCGGCGAAACCCCACGTGGACACAGGGAGAACACGCAAACTCCACACAGAAAGACAACCGAGCCGGGAATCGAACCGAGAAATTCTTGCTGTGAGGAAGCAGCGCTACCCACTGCGCCACCGTGCCGACCTAGAGAATAGGATCTCATCTCATCTCATTGTCAAAACCGCTTAATCCTGTACAGGGTCGCGGTGAGCCGGAGCCTATCCCGGCAGACACAGGGTGCAACTCAGGGATATACCCACGATGGGGCGCCAGTCCATT
The DNA here is from genome assembly GCA_036362905.1 of Mordacia mordax. Lineage (NCBI taxonomy): Eukaryota > Metazoa > Chordata > Hyperoartia > Petromyzontiformes > Petromyzontidae > Mordacia > Mordacia mordax. The sequence continues at coordinate 11,628,944 of JAZEWT010000007.1, read as the reverse complement.
ACCGGGCACTGCGGGCAATTTAGTCTGCGAGCCAATTGGACTGTGGGAGAAAATCTGAGTGCCCGGCGAGAAAGCCCACGCGGACACGGGGAGAGAACATGCAAACTCCCACACAGGAAAGCACCCGAGCCGAGATTCAAGCCCAGGACCTTCTTGCTGTGAGGCGACAGTGCTACCCACTGGGCCACTGGACCACCGTGCCACCCTAGAGAAAAGGATGTTTTTTTTGTAATTCAGTACCCTCTTTCTTAGCACAAGATGTACAGTCCGATGGCTTTTTAAAATAAGCATTGAAAGTAGATTTTTTTGAGACTTCTCAGATACGTTTTACGTGGCCACGTGCATTAAAAATAATTGCACTTCTAGAGCACTTTTCACCCAAGGGTCACAAAGCGCTGCACAGAGCTGTGTAGAGGACAGCATGTGAACAGCAATATATGAACTCCATATAAACAACAATTTCATTTGTTTCTTGTTACAAATCTGAGCTGTGGGGAGAACGGCATGTCAGCATCAGAGTAGATCAATTAAAAATAAAATGACGGCAATAAATAAGAGAGGACATAAGCAAGAGATAAAAACAATTGTTAAACAAATTGAGGGAAGGAATCAGTGTTCCTGACCAGGCGCAGGTCTAAGACATTTAAAGTTTTTAGCCAGGGTAAATTAAATGCGACTGCGCTATATTTAATTACAGTGATCCACGTATACTTTTCGCGTTAGCGCCAAGTTGGCCCTATGCGTGAAAGTTGGGCAGTGAATGTGTGAAGTTATATTTGGTCTCATCATCATATCGCTACTCGTCTACATGTTGAGAAATTGTGGGCTGAAGGCCACCAACAAACATCAGCGGGAGAGGGAAAAAAAAAACCTGTGCGGGCCAATCAGCGGACGGGTTGTTCAGCGAAAAGCCATAAAAATCTCCGGCAAATGTTAAAAGCGAGCTACTCCAAGTTCAATGGGTGAGCAACAACAAAAAAGAGTGAAAGATGGGGCACCTGTGCTTGTGCTTGGCAAGTTTATTATTATTATTGTATTTCCCTTGGTCCTTCGAACCCCCACCCCCCCCCCGGGGTCGTTGATGTCTCTGAAAGCCAGCGGGTGCGGCGGCGCCTGCGTTGGCCCCGTGATGCGCGTGCCGAGTTGGCGTTCTCCGTGCCAAGGCTTGCAGAAGCGCTGCGTCCTCCGTGGCGTGCGCGGCTTTCCTGCCAATACACGCCGACAGAGCGGCGAGCTCTCGTGCGGTGCAGCTCCGTCTCACTTTCCTCTCTCCTCTCTCTCGCCTCTCTCTCGGCTCTCTTCTCTCGTGTCGTTGTTTACCCTCCTCTCTTAGTGGCGGACAGAGCTTGAGGTATGAGCAGAATATTCGCACAGTGTAAAGTCTCGCTCAGGTTTGTTCACTCAGTGTTGTGTTAGACGATGGGTTTTTTTTTAACTTTTGGCTCTGTCCTAAGTTACAAAAAGGATTATTTACAACGTAGGCCTGAGGAGTCTGGCAGTGGTGGCAGACATGTGGCCAGATTTCAGGCTCAGAGACCCTATTGCTCCGCCATGCTGGCTTTCTGTCTTAAGTATAAAAATGTTTTGTTGCTTCGTGCAATGTGCAGAGTGTGTGCGTGTGTATGTACTGTCGGAATTAACTCAATGGTATTTGTTAAAAAAAATTAGTGCTGTTTTCCAACTCAGTTTGGCAATTTAACACTTGAAATTTGTTGTGAAGCGATATTATTGCATTTGGAGATTTTACGTACACAGTTGTTATTTGTGTTCATGTGACTGCGGGGTTTTGAATTAACATACCTAAGTATAAAACCTCACGTTGACCAAGAGAAAGCTTCGATATTGTTTTAACTTATCTAAGGGAGGCCTGTATAAATATAACTGCAGTAAATATAGAGTTCAGATTTCTAATCTATTTGAGAGGAATATTCTATACTCTGATTTTGGATTTGACACGCACAGATAATGAGTTAAACTTTGTGAATGCTAAATGAAAGGTTTATTAACTGTCTCTTTACAGGAGTTGGGACGCGTTGGAAACTTTGTTTATAAACGACCAGGTAAATGTTGAGATAAACCACCCAAACGTGGCCAGTGATGGGCACACTCAAAGCTGTTCTGTGCCATAGCATTTGCTCAGGTAGCGGTTGATTTTTTAAATGTTTTGAACAGGGGGGCACATACATGCAATGGTAATTTAATCATTCTGATCATTCCCGAGAGATAATTTAACAACACTTACAACAATGTTGCAGAAATAATAAATTGTAATGACGTATCTATGGAATGGCTTCACCAATGAGTTGCTTACTGCTGTGCTAAACAATTTACTGCTGCAATGACCAAAAATGTAATTAAGAAAAAACCAGAAGTTACAATTGGCCTACGTGCGATATACATTGCATTATTGTTGTTTTAGCATAACACTTGCACGTTTCGCCTGTGGGTGTAATTATTTGGTAGCATGTTTGTTTTTGTTTTGATAACGAGTGTTCGGTTTGTTTTATTGTCCTTATGCCAGCAGTTTGCAATCCTACATTTAGCGGTGATGGCACCCTTCCTCTTGAACGGACGTTTGTTGCGTCGCAGGAATCTCGCATCTATAGCTTGCGAGCTCACCGGGTACTTTCCGCCGTCATAACAAACATCCATCCATGTCTGTCTACCTTCAAGGCATGTCACCTCATCCTCACGACAAGTGAAGACGAAACGAGATGCCGGGCAGTGCCCTCTCTCGGACCGCGGCGCCTCGGGCCGATCTCGTGCGTGCGTGCGTGCGTTTTGAGTACATTTTCCGCACGCAGGCACAAACCCAAGCGATGCGCGGTCTCTTCCCCACGCGTGCGTGCACGTGTGTGGCACAGGGGCCAGGTGGAGGGCAGTGCCCCCCCCTACTGCGAGCAGCAGCCGCAGCAGCAGATGGTGGGCGGCAGCGGAGCCATGTCTGCCATGGGCTTGACGGAGCCACGACACAGCACCTCGGTATCGCTGCCCAACAGCGTGCGACCCGAGCGTAGCACCCAGTTCTGCGCGGTGTGCAGCGACTACGCCTCGGGGTACCACTACGGGGTGTGGTCCTGCGAGGGGTGCAAAGCATTCTTCAAGCGCAGCACGCAAGGTGGGGGCGGTGGCTGGCAGATCATAAATTTGTTGCCTGGAAGGTGCCAGGCGGCGTGGGCATAGCCGGCATTCTTAGGCGACCGTGCGTGGGACCCGTGGGAGTGGATCGCGGAGGTTTTCTAGGAGCCGGCTGGGAAGGATCTTTCTCATCAGGGGAGGACAGGAACAAGCCGTGACACGCGTGATGTGGGACAGGTTCCCCACGTTGCGGTGGAGTTACTGCGAGTCCGAGCGCTCCAGGCACATGTACGCGCAGCGAGGTGCCAGTGAAGGCTTTTGGATCGCACTGTCTGCGATTGTTTCAATTAATATCGAGGGAGCAGGGGAGTTTGTTCACCGTGGAAAGCCTCACTGAGTCTTAAGACTCTTGCCAAGCTTTCACAGTAGGGGGTGATGTTGCTATCTGTAATCCTAGTTGAGTAATTTGCTGGTAATCTTTGACATTGCCACGTGTGGTCATTACAAGTTGAATTGTGTTTTAAGCTATGGGAGGAAACCGGTCAGCCTCAATAAAATCAATGCAGAGGCACAAGTGTTACAACTCTACAACCATGCTGTCCAAATATGCTTAGATAACAGAAATGTATTATAATAATATTTGCATTTCTATAGTGCCTTTCACCCCAGGGTCACAAAGCGCTGCACATAGCTATGGAGAGGACGACATGTAAAATAATGACTGTAAATCAATTAAGGACCTCAAATAAACAAAAATAATTGTTAAAACATAAAGGATGCCAACGACTTTTGTGCTGAAATATCCACTAAGATTTCGCCACTCTACTTTTAATTACATTGTTGATAACGTATTATTCAATTAAGAAGCTCCCTTGCAGTAATGAGAACACAACAATAAAATTTGTATAACTGAAAACAATTCCAATCCATTTATGTTTTGGCCATGTCTGGCATTGGAAGTGTGACGAAACAACTTTTTGTACTTTTCATGAACATGAATGTTGCTCTGCCAAAGTCAACGCTCGTAAAACCCAACTGCAGACTTACAGAAGCGGCAATAAAAACATCAGATGTGTCTGGATGTTAATGTTATCAATCACCCGTCACGATGACGGTCTCCCCGAGGCATCTCTCACGACTGACGTAATTAACCAGCGCTGCTGATGTCATTGCGACGAAAGTGCGTTCTACTCTTCAGCTGTCAGTCCATTCATTGGCTATTATCTCTTCCAGCTACATGTCCTGTCCAGATGATAATCTGTCTATTGAACATAGTCGTACAAGTATGCCACTGCATTGGCATTAGTGCATTAGCGCAAATACGACAAAAAAAACCCATCACTATCATTAACACTGCCGTATAAACATGTGGACTCTATAATAGGCTGGCATTTAAAGCAATGACCCTTCTTCAGGAGAGAAAGAGGGCAGAGAGATTGACGGACATTTGAAGATCATAATTTACATTGACGTTCCTTAATAACTCTGGTTGACATAGGCATAGTTTTCCCATTAAGAGAGATTCAGTATATTGATGTACATTTTTAGGGATCCACGTATGAGAATTGCTCTTAATAGTTTCTCTTTTGTGGAAGCTGTTTTGAGTGTTTCTGCTCCTGAACTTTTAAGTCGGATTTTATTGGTCTTCCGAGCACATTTTTCGACAACAAAATATACAAGAAAGACAATATACAATATGTACAACCATTTACACAACCCGTGACCCACATCCAGGGAGAGGCAATACTCGAAAGAGCGATCCCGAAATAACCGCCATGGAGAGCAATTCTCATGAACGGTTACGTTACTCATATCGGGGTCAGGCTGGACAGGCGTTGAGGCATGTGTGTGGAAATAGGCTGAAGATTTAGGGCATTGTAAAGTACTTTGAAAATACAGCACATGACACATTTGCATTACTCGTTTTTCTTGGTGTTGCAATCGCTTTTTGAGAAGTAAGTTATAATACAAACTGACAGATGATTGCTTCGAAAAGCTGCTGTCTAGGGACAGCCGCGCCGATCGCTCCCTCTCTCCATCGCGACGTTTCGCCTCACACGTTAGAGGCATCCTGTGGCGCCTGTCCCGAGAGAGCAGCTTTTTGAAACAATCATCATGCATCGAGCCGTGAAAACCTACATCATTACAATCTGATGGACGATATTTTTTCCACAACGCGTCTCCTGTATTTGTCATCAAGCCTACAGTTGATGTGTTGCAGGCACACATTTTCCCTTTTTAATTGTTTAGTACAAAGTATCGAGTATATTGTTGAATGAAGCTGGGGTCTGAATGTTAAAAAAACTAAAATTAACAACACGGTACCAATTCAACGCGGCAGTGCGATGTTATTAAGCGGGCATCGTATGGAAACACACATGGGGCTGTGCGCAGCGTTCCAAGCTGTGACGTTTGGTGCGTGCCCAAGCGCACGCCTCTCGCTCTCGCTTGGTGTATATTCGTGTTGCCTCGCACGTGTCTTCCGTCCCTCAGAACGCCCTGTTGTTGATCGGCGCGGCACGGCACATGCTTGCCGGTGCCGAGCGTTCCTGCGCATCATTGTCTGATTTGCTGCCACGCCAGTAAGGATACTGATACGGATGATGATGTCACTCAGTGAGGTTTACCTGGGTAGCTATACCCAGGTAAATCTCTATTAATTCGAGGGTGCTGCAATTTTCGGGTGGTTGGCCAATTCTACTGTCTTGGTGGGATTTTGGCACTGTGTGGGAGGAAACTAGAGTTGCTGGAGGAAAACCAGTGCCTGTATGAGGTGGTAATACCAGAACTTGAGCTACTCGCTACTAATGTTTACATAACAGCATTCGGGAAGAGAACTGAAAACCGTATTTTCCGTTATTATTTCACAATGTTTTGGAATCTGAGTTTGGGACTTCTATAATGAAGCAGGGAGAGACAAATTACATTTATATTCTTTATATAACGGTCGAATTTTAGCATTAAAATATTGTAATATTTGCCACAAAGCCTGGTGTGCTATGTATTCGCAATGCACATTTCCGAAATCTAAATGTCCAGAAATTTGCCAGCTTTTGTTGGGAACAGGTGGCTAATATTGATGAAAGAAAGTGAATTAAGCTGATTTTGCAGCCATCTGTGGGGAGACAAAGAAAATAAAGAATGTACTAATGTAAGTTTTAATCGCTCATTGCATGAGAATTCTTTCCAAATCTGTTCTTCTGGTATCGCCGTTTCGAGAATTCACTCTCTCTCCACCGGCGATGGACTGGCGTCCCGTCGTCGGGTGTATTCCTGCCTTACGCCCTGTGTTTCCGGGATGGGCTCCGGCTCACCGTGACCCTATATAGGATTAAGCGGTTTCAGATAATGAGACTTTCTCTCCAACGATCATTTTTATCATCACCAAGGAGAGAGACGGTGATTAAAGTGCACAAAATATGCATCGTCAGCTTGGTTACTTTTCAACTTTTCGCAGAAGGTTACATGACCACTGTAAAAGTAACCCCAGAGAGGGACGGCTATCCCAATAGAAAAGCTTTGGAAATAAATTCTCACAATAAAATAAAGACTCTCTGAAGTAGATTGTTATAGGGATACTATCAGGCTTGTATGGCGTATCTGTACAATATGTGTATGGGTTATCAAGTACGTGAGGCAAATTATACGTGTGCTCTCCTTACAGCGAAGAATATTGCAGAGGTGCTGGGTCTGTGGGTCATCACCAGCCCTATGAGAATCTTCCATATAGTCGTACACTGCGTGAATGTCAGTGACGTGTCTCGGATCGCGACCGGTAGCGCCGTTCCACGTTGACAAGCAGACGTTTGTGCAGCCCATGGGCTCGTAATAACCAACTCGCTGTTCCATCATCGGCGTATCCACACAACATCTTGGGTGCATGCCGGGTCCAAGCAAGACTATCTGCTGGACTACATATTGGTGGAGCAGCGGATGCGGGCCCATGTCCGACCGAGGAGCTGATCTAACCTCTGACCATCGGCTTGTCTCTTAAGAGCCTCCTGCTATTCTTCTACGGCAGTGGTAGGCGCCCACCAAGGACCACATTCAAACTCACAGTTGCCTGGTCTTGGCGAGCTGATGAAAGCTGTTAAAAGAAATGTCAATATCATTTGCAGCTGGGGCTGGCATCGTCCCCCACTCATCCCAATGTTGAGCGGAAATGGGTGAGGTTTCGGGCTGTGGCTTATGCAGCTGGAATGGCTGTATTGGGTACACGGTCCAGACCTCCCCAGAAACCCTGGCTGACAGAGGAGGTGCTCAATCTAGCCGAGAGAAAACGGCAGGCCCACTCCCACTGCCTGCAAAATCCTACGTCCGAAAACGGGGAGGTTTACCACAGCCTTCGCTCGGAGGTTCGGAAAGCTGTGTGGCATTGCAAGGATGAGTGGTGGTCGCGGGCTGCTGAGGAGATGGAGTCTGCTTCGGTAACCGGTGATCAAAAATCACTGTTTAACTCTATCAAAAGATTGATTTGCAATGCTGCATCGATTACCCTTGTTAAAGGAAAAACTGGTGATCCAATCTCCGACCTCCAGGAACAAGTTTGCAGATTTGCAGAGTATTTCTGTAAGGTCTTGGGGAAGGAGATAGCACTGTGGTACAACAAGGGGGTGACCCTGCTGGGGCTGCTGTACCTCAGATAATGTAAGAAGTAACCACACCCTGTGAGTAGCTGGCAGAGATGCCACCAAGAAAGGACGTACGTAATGCAGTCCAGAGCCTGAAACCAGGAAAAGCACCAGGCAGAGAAGATCTTCCAAGTAAAATGCTGAGGGAAGGTGGTGCTTGTTTGCAGACTGCCCTGTAGGACATCATTAAAACCGTCTGGAGCACAGGAAGGACCCTGCAAGAATGGAAGGATGCCCTTGTGGTCCCCCTCTTTAAGAAGGCGGACCGCACCGATCGTAATAACTATAGGGCCATCTCACTCCTCAGTGTGCCAGGAAAGGTCCTGGCAAGGATCATTCAACATCGCCTTGCCAGGCACGCTGAGGAGAGGCATGTGGAACCCCAATGTGGTTTAAGGCTGGGGCGGTCTTGCACAGACGCCATATGTTCTGTCCGGTTGCTACAGCAGAGATGTAGAGAATTCCAACAGAACCTGCATCTCTGATTTATTGGCCTGGTCAAGGCCTACGATACCATCATTAGGCCAGGGCTGTGAATTGTTCTTCGTGCTTTCGGGATCCCTGACACCCTGCTCACCATCATTAAGGACCTTCATGAGGGTGGGCAAGCCCGGGTAAAGCTACGTGGTCGGGAGTCAGAGTAATTCCCTGTTTACCTTGGGGTGCGACAGGGATGCCCTCTGGCTCCTACATTATTCAATATCTATTTTGATCACGTAGTTCGAGAGGCTTTCCATGGATGTTCCAGTGGAATTTCCATCTGGTACAGGTACAGTGGGAGGCTGATCGATGCAGTCAAGGGATGGCTCCCTATTGGCCAACCATGCTATCTATGCCGATGATTTGGTGATCGCTGCTCATTCTGAGGAGGCGTTTGGGGCTCTGCTGTTGAATCTGGAGCATGCCACAAAAAGAGGTAGAGTCTTACCATCAGTCCCACCAAAAACAACCACCTCTGGGTATTTCATGCCACCGAATGCTCCACCTCCTCAGCTCTCCATGGGTGATGGGACAGTTGTGGAGACAGTGGAGAAGTTTACATTGCTAGGCAGATAAAGTCCCATTGGTGAGCTTCTACGGCAGGCGAGGCTGCGGTGGCTGGGTCATGTAGCGTGCATGCCCATCCACCGCATGCCCAAGCAGTTACTGTTTGGCTGGATTCGAGGGAGCTTAACGCGCGTGGCACGGGTTAGAGAAGAGATGGACTGATGTGGCACAGGAGAACTTGGACCTGAGTGGACTCGCTGAAGACCGGTACCAGCGGTGTCAAGATCGATCTCTGTGGAGGAGGATCGTGAAGGACGCCACGGGGCAGTTGGAGGCAGTCGCCCTCCAACAACAACGGGGGGCGGAGGAGCGACGCTCACAACAACGAGCGGAGCGTCGGGCGGTTAAAACACAGCAAGTTGGCATAGTAGGGAGCATAGGTGGTGCATCTGCCAGTCAGCTCACTCAGGCAACCCATTAACACCTGGGTCTGTCTCGTGACCTCCTGTCAGCGAGCCTTTGACACTTCACGTGGCTTCAAGGTGCACCTGGCCTGGCACAGGCGCCGTGGTGACGTCCCCGCCACTTAGTGGCGAACGGCGGTTGTTGTGGTGGTGGCGAGTGACGAGAAGTTTGATTTTTTTTGCCGGCAAGGAACGTTCGCTTGCTACGACCGTGAAACCAACACCGTCGTGTTCTCTCGCTACCTTGGCGCCGGTCACGCGACCTTTTGTGGAAAGCTCACAAACAGCCGCTTTGATGGCGCATTCTCCGTGCACTCAAGAGAGGGGAGAGGTGCGACGATTGTTACCGGGCACATGACGGGTACACGCTGCGGCGCTGCGTTTCTGCCTCAAAGCAATAAATAAATGCCTGGAAATAAATAAGTAAATACACAGCCATGTGCGGAGGCACTCAGTTCAGCGCCCAAGCTGCTGCGCTACCGACCGCTCGATGGCCGCAGTCGGTCCGAAAGACCTTTGGGGTGGCGCTGCCTCTCCGGAGCGCGACCCCAGCAGCAACGATGACCTTGCCAGAGCTCCCTGTGAGTGAACGACGGACAACAAACGCTCGGCACTCGCGGCAGAATTGAGTAAAATAGTCCGCGTGGGCTTTTTTGGTGGTTGTTTGTTGTTGGAGGTGAAAGTGTTTTGTTTTGTAATTTGATTAAGATTGATAATGGATGTCACCGCAACTATACCTTCACTACGCTTTGCACATTTCCCGACGGTTATGCTTCGCTATCCGTATCAACACCCACTTAGTCCTGTGCAGGGTCGTGGTGGGGCCGGAGCCTATCCCGGCAGACATAGGGTGTAAGGCAGGACTATACCCAAGATGTGACGCCAGTATGTCACTTGGGAGGAAACAGGAGGACCAGCAAACAAAGAAATCCACACGGACACGGGGAGAGAGACTCGCAAACTCCACACAGAAAGGCACCCGAGCTGGAAACCGAACTCGGGACACTCTTACTATGAGGCAGCAGTGCTACTCACTGCGACACTGCTTTCGTTATGGTCTACACATGTTATTTCAGCTTGTTTGTGGCAGTGAAGTGTTGTTGTCGTGGTTAAATTCACCCTTGTGCCGTAATAATGTAGCATTTCCACCACTGGCTCAAGGCTGGGCTATGAACAAAAAATGAGCGTCGACATCAGTGTTCTTTTAAGCAATAAATCACTTTAACTTCACTACGCAATTAGACAAACGTCTGTGATATGACCAGTGTATGTTGTTGCTTTTGTAATTTGTGTCTTCCCAGGCGACTTTTGCAAATAAACCCTCTCGTGGTTTTCTGAGTTTTCACCTGGTAATGCAAGATTCACTTGAACCCGATGCCGTGCTGCGGCTGTCTCGTTGGAGATGCCATTGTACTGACAGTAGCGCGCGGCCGTTGCGAGACTGTGTACTTTCTATTTTCAGGCCACAACGACTACATGTGCCCGGCCACCAACCAGTGTACCATCGACAGGAACCGTCGCAAGAGCTGTCAGGCTTGCCGCCTGCGCAAGTGCTATGAAGTGGGCATGGTCAAAGGTACGGGCTGAGTTGGGCCCTAACTCTCGGCCCCCAAAATGTGCATGCGTTGTGGGAACTCCCGTGGCAAATTCCTGGCTTTCCAAACGCCTGTAATTAATTTCCCATGGCATGCTTATCATATAAGTTTGTTGTGACTGTACTTCACCACGTTGGTTATGGTGGGAGGGTAATGTGAAAAGGTGACGACAGCTGCCTACCAGTTTTCTAACCGATAACAATAATCACGATGATTGCTTCGAAAAGCTGCTCTCTCGGGACAGCCGCGTCGATGGCTGCTCTCTCGGGACGGCCATCGACGGCGGCTGTCCCGAGAGAGCAGCTTTTCGAAGCAATCATCATGCATCGAGCCGTGAAAACCGACATCATTACAACAATAATCACGTTCATATACGAGCCTCTCGTTCCGCAGCATAATAATGAAGCCCTCCCCGCACTGTGGCAGTCGGGAGTTTGACCGTAACTTTACAATGCTGGTCAGGACGGGTAGGCGGAGGGTGGCGGGGAGGGGTCCTGAACTGGTTCAGATGTCGGCAGTGACATTTATCACGGCTGGAAATTGAACTTGGGCCACCGGGTTCGCAGTTGAGTGCCCTAACCGCTGTACCCCGCTCCAAACACATACCACATGGAAGAGCTGAAATAGTCTGTAGCCGCACAAATTTATGTATGTGTTCTCATTGAAGAGATTGATTTTAAGGATGACTTTTTCCACGGTTACAAGTCTTGTCCACCAACACTCATCCTTGCATTGCATACAGCGCTTAACATTGTTTCTACATCAATGAGTCATGTGTTTATGCCAAAAAAGACGTGGTCAGTGTAGTCGATTATTGAATGTGTTTTTGTGTGAAGAATAACATTATGGTGCTGGCGTAACATGGATCAAATATAATCCACAGCATAACAGAATATAGCACCACATTCACAAAAAACAACAATGTGCAGATGCAAAAAGTACAAAAATCAAAGTGATGTCCTGTAATTGGTATTATTTCCACACTCACTCACAAACTTCCTTTTCAGGCTGTAATAATAACAATAATTTCATTTCTAGAGCGCTTTTAACCCGAGGGTCACAAAGCGCTGCACAGAGCTGCGGAGAGAACGGCACGTCAACAACAACGACATAAGAACGGCAAATCAGCAAGAGTAACTTTTATTTTTTTTTTTTGGGGGGGGGGGTGGATTTATGTTACAAATCCGAGCTGTGGAGAGAACGGCATGTCAACAACATCAGGACAGTTCAACTGAAAGTCAAAGAGTAGCAATAAATAATAGAAGGACGTAAAATAAGTAATAGAAATAATTCTAATAGTTGTGTGCAGTATATATGTACATAACCGCATTATTATCACAATACCCTGGCAGGTGACTAAGGTGTACAGGGAGCGGCTTACAATTGTAAGATTTTGATTTAAGTCCTGCTTGAGTTATTGGGCCAATGCTTGACGGGCAACTTGTCAGCATGGTTCACCGGCAAGAAGTGTAAAACTTTTTAACTCATCTCGTAAAATGTTCCTCAGTCTGAGCTTAATGTTAGGGCACATTCATGCAGCAGATATTCTTGCGAGTATACAAGTAATATAAGTTAAAGTAATGTCATTCAATGTGTGATTGCGGGTAACAGAGAGAGAATTGCATTGGACGTCATAACCGAAGAGTTTGACAATGTAATGATGTGGTTTTTAACTGCACCCTATGAAACATGTTCCAGGAAGCACTGCAGTGATTAAACATTTTCAGCAGAATATATTCTGTCAGACAGCGGCAATAAAACTTTAATTATCGACTAATATGAAAAACGCAGCCTAAAAACCTGCTTTAGAATTAAAAATATTTTAAAAGCCATATTTCTGCACAAAATTCTTAATATATGACCGCTATTGATAATTTGGGCAATTCTCAGTACGCTGACAAGATTTTAGTCTAAACGAACAAGTGGTAAGAAGAAAATCAAATAAATTTTCCATTATTCCATTCTCATTACTTTGGCAAATGGGAAATGAACTGTCCAATTAGAAAGTTATCTTCCAATGTAAGGTTTATATTAAATATTAGATAAGTGCTCAATTCCATCATCAATATGGTTGGTTTGACAAGGTTGATTTTTAGTCCCTTTAATGGCTTACCAAGTCACAATATAACAAAGATATGATGAATCTGGTTTACATTAATAGATGCAAGCACTTTCTTACAGCGATATACATGCAAATTGTGCTTATATACCAATCAGAGGCAAGTGCATCTCAACACTACTTTTATAGTGGAATGTTTTCTTATCATTTATTAAATGGGCCTCATGCAAGGCTGCATTGGGCCACACAACTGTGGGAGTGCGAGACGAGACCTCGTGTACAGATTAGTCGTCCCCTCACCGATGTCGTCAACTTCATTATTCAGCTCGAGTCGGTGTCCTTTTTTGTTTGCCTTCGGGCAGTAGAAGGGTAATCGTGGTCAAACGTGTGCCTTACAAGAGATAGCAACCCGGTTTGATTCCAGAATCAGGCGCCTTTTTTTTGTGCACTGTGAATGTTCTTCTCCTGTTCGTCCCGGGTTTCTCTGGCTTTAGAATGTCTCCACTGGTTTTGACCAAAAACATACCAATGCTGATAAGTTACTTGCAAATTACTCAATTGGGATCCCACACTCCAGCGATATGTATGTACGACGAGTACATTTGTGTATGCGTTAAGCAAACAGAATCATAAAACATGTGCTGTGACAATAGACGTAAACCCTTGGTGGAGTAAGCAAGCCTTTTTTGCGGTGTGTGTATATTTTTTGTGCTCATAAAATAGGATGATAGTTAACCGCGAAGGGCCGCCCTTGGGATCCATTCAGCGCAGCTCTCAAAGTCTCCATCACAACAGCGAAAGCCTCTTTCCCCCACACACGATTGGCCTTGGATTCCCAGTCTGTTCGGTTTCCTAACTTGTTTTTTTTTTACAACGTTACAAGAATATTAATTGACAACCCAGGGGTAAAAATAAAAAGAACAATGTAAGTTGTTGGATGCTGCCGGCGCTTGTTATTTCACTGCTGCTCACCTTTGGGAGCTGGTGAGATATTGAGCACCAGGGTAGCGTTCACATCGCATTCGATCTACGAATTGGGTAGAGGGCTGGGTGGTATTAGATGCTGCGAAGGCTGATGGAGTTACCTGGGAGTGGTGTGGCGAGCACTATGCATGGCCATTTCTTTCCCTCTCGAGTTTGCCTCTGTCTTCATTTTCTCCCCAGTGTTAGTGATGTTAGTGACGGGTCCAAGTTGGATCAGCTGTGACTTTTCACTGACGCTATCCCAGGTCAGGACTCAAATTCACTGAGTTTGTTATGCAGCTCACCAGCCACTGCACCTCTGCTCCCCTGCCACACGCACACCATGCATTACGCGCTATGTGTGTACATGTCTTTCTGTCTAATATATAGATGATCATTCTTGACAGGTGCATTTTGAGAATTTCTGTCCAAAGCTGTTCCCTCGAGCTCTTTCATTACCGTCTAAGTTCTCGCAACGCCTGAAGATGCCTCCATTTTGGGAGATGAAACGTTGCGAAGGAGAGAGAGGAGCAGCGCTCGACAAGGCTATCCCAAAAGAACAGCTTTAGAAACGCAATTTTCATACATTGAGTTGTAAAAAGCCACATCAATACATTAAGTAATTTTTTATGATGTTTTACAAGGGATAGAAATTTTTTTTAATGCTTAATTATGGTCCAGGTAATTAAAGAAATGCCCAAACAATTTTTACTTTAAATGTTATGTGAAACATTCTGTCCTGAAAGTGAATTAGAGTTAAAGTTAATAGCAATATTTTATTAATGTTTGCATTTCTAGAGCGCTTTCCTCCATTGCTTTAGTATAAAGATGGTGCGCATCATAGATTAGCAAGGTACACTGCCTGGTGCAGAGTGTGATACTAAAGTGATAGCACATGACTGAGGCTACCAGTTACTTGTTCAACTGTGATATTCTACCCGTTGTTAGTACACTGCCCGATCAAGGACTCCCTATGCATTGTTGGTTACGGAGGTAATTTTTGGTTCTCCATACTTTATCATTTCACATGCGACAGTGCATTTTGGTGGAGGGAGTCAAGATAGGTTCAGGTATCTGTTGCTAATGACGTCAGTCTTGGTTGGGACTCAAACCTTTGTTGCCGTTTTTATGGCATCACGCATAAACCACTGTGCCATTTATTCCATTTACACCTAGAGAGTCCAATCGATATCTTGCAGAGACAGTGCTCATCGTGAGCCAGTGGTGATAATCCTACATTTCTATGGCGAGGGAAAGTCCACCCTTGCATATTTAGAGGTTATAAAATATATACACGCAATGTATGCTTCATGTAGTAGATTTGTAGAAAAAAGTCTCATTGTGCATACACTTTATGGACAGTACCTTATATCCATTCTAGATTAATAATACTCACGGCGATGGACTGGCGTCCCATCGTCGGTATATCCTTGCCTTGCGCCCTGTGTCTGCCGGGATAGGCTCCGGCTTCACCGTGACCCTATATAGGACTAAGCGGTTTCAGACAATGAGATGAGATGAGATTAATAATACTCAGTAATGATGTAGGTTTTCACGGCTCGATGCATGATGATTGCTTCGAAAAGCTGCTCTCTCGGGACAGCCGCGTCGATGGCTCTCTCTCCTCGACGCGGCTGTCCCGAGAGAGCAGCTTTTCGAAGCAATCATAGTACACCGTAGTTTTCTTTTATATAGAGTTCAGACTGTAATTACTTGCCAGGCTAGGCAAGTGGAATGTCATGTGGACTTACTTTCCTTTTCTCTTTCCCTGGGGAAGGCGTTCGCAAGGATCGCAAGGGGTTTCGAGGCGTCAAGCACAAACGTCAGCGCCCCGTTCCCCAGAAGAACGGCGGCGGTGGTCAAGACCCGAGCGAGACGAGGTCTCAAGGCGGTCGGCCCACGGGGCCGCGGGACCGGGAGGGCACCGTGGCGTCACTGGAGGCCGACCAGGTGATTTCCGCGCTTCTGGAGGCCGAGCCGCCCACCGTGCTGTCATCGTACGACCCCGACAAGCCTGTGACGGAGGCTTCGCTCATGGCTGCCCTCACCAGCCTGGCCGACCGAGAGCTTGTGCACATGATCACCTGGGCCAAAAAGATTCCAGGTGAGCCATGGGCGACCGAGAGCTTGTGCACATGATCACCTGGGCCAAAAAGATTCCAGGTGAGCCATGGGCGACGACGCACAAACACCGGGTATGGTGATGGTGGCACATACCTGCGATCTGCTGCTCGATAGGTGACGTTTGCTGTGATATTTGTTTTAAAACTCGCTGGAATGTGACGTAGTCAGGAGATGTCAGTGCAGCAAGCAGGTTCGTAAACGTGTCTGTGGACCTTTCAGCATATGCCTTCCGAGTTTTCTCTGCGTCCTCCAGTTATTTACCAGGGTGGGTAACACAGTGATAGTACGTAGATAAATGCCAGTTGCGGCTGCCAGTAATATAATAACTCTCAGCTTGTTACAGTCGGCATGCTGTAAAGCCAATGCAAGTAACAAAAACCTTTTTTGGATGCAACTACTGTGCACGCTAAGACGCGCAAAGCTTTGAAAACACAGCATTCTCCTGAAACAAAGTCTCAGACTCAATGAGGCTCCCTCTGGGAAAATATATACCGCAATACAACAGAAAGCTAATAAACTAATCTAATGATCCACGATTCCATGCAATTCGTTTGTTACTGGCAGTTTGCCTTTGCTTCTGTAATCCACGGTACATTTTGCTGGTTGAGAAATTTTTTGCGGACCGCAAACCGCAGTCTGGACATAGGGCACTGTTCATAGAGATCTGCAGGAGTAGCGCTGCAGGGAAAACATAGAGGTAAGGTTTATATACTTCAAAAAAATCTAGCATTTTAATATTGTTTTACATTAATAAACTAGCAGTAACGATGTGATTTGTTGAGTATACGAGTATTTGTTGAGACTTCCAAATCAAGTCTAAATTGTAAAAAAAAAAAACCTTTAATAACGTAAACTCTTATGTCAGATTTGTGCCATTTGGATCTTAGAAAAACCCATAACCCCATCTGCAAATTTATTGTGGATTAATATAACTGCCGTGCTCCCCTGTAACCCGTGAGTGCAGCGGAGTAATAGAGTGTCTCCTTCCTCCCACAGTTCGAGGTATACTGCGTCGATGTGAATACATTTTTGAGTGGAATATTCAGCGTAACCTCCGTGATAGCGCACGGAATGACAAGAATTATTTTTCATGTATATTTTTTGTGGCATAAAGCTACTATGTGCCCTAACCCAAAAACGTAATGGGTTACAACAGCAGTATGTGTTGAGAGAATTTTGTGAAGGTCAAATGTGATGAAGATAAAGAACAAGGCGAGCGAGGGTAGGATGGCATTCGGTCCATTTTATCTGCCAAGGCATTTGAACAAAGAAAATAGAATGAATTATAAATTAATTATGAATAATGTGCAAAAACTCAGAGATATGCATGCTGGGACTTATACTGAGAGACAGTAAGGACCCCTGATTCCCAAATCAAACAAATAATATGTAATTTATTGACACAGTTGAGAAGAGTAAGTTGGCTTGAGTAGATTTAATATGAAAGTTTGATCAATATTATCCATATTATGCAAAAGTGCTGCATTATAGCTTGGGTAGGTCTTATCACTGGAAGAGATGATGGATAAGACTGGCAGCCAAGGAGGAAACATACCCAAGAGAAGGACCACCGTAGAGATAAGAGCCATTCGATACATTTACGCGTAGGGGTGGAATCGCTCAGACATGGAAAGCCCGTGAGAGATGGTGATGTTGTGGGGAGACATGCATCCAGCAGTGGATGGTACGTGGCTGTAATTTATCACAACATTTTGCCGATATGTGTGAAGGCCCCTTATTAACAGCTCTGCACTAACTGTAAATAGCTAACCCTGCTGCATATCACAATCACTTATGAGAGGATTTAGCTGGAACAACGGTAACGGTTAAAGCATGTACTCAGTGGGACAGCTATTTAGTTGTTCCTGTACCCTTTATTTCTTCAAGAGATTTTAAAAAACCATTGAGACGAATGAAATATCATTATCTCTCTTGCAAGGATGACCTGGTGAGTGCAGATGGTGCATTTGCGTTGGCATCAAGGGGCCCAAGTGCTGGGGCATTACAGAGGAGGAGGAGGGAAAATTGGACAGGGGGCCCCATTTAATTTTTTGCACCTAGACCCATGCCAGCTTCGCCGCTGCGCCGCTACTTGTGCATAAGCGTTGACTTCTCCAGCAGCCTGAATGCTGCCGTTTATGCTGCAGCTGACACGTGCTTTGATTGGTCTTGCGTGGCGCTCTGTGGTTCTCTGAGTCATCCAGTATCAACGTTGCTACCTGGCGGAATCTTGGCAAAATTGTGGATTGGGAAAGAAATGAAGCAGCTCGCTTGAAGTGTCCAGGAGTGACGATGGAAGCACACATGTATTTAAATATATATTTTTCATATAAGACGATTAAGCGTAGTGTGTATAGTATGTGCATTGAAGGCTTCAGCAGTTCCAATTTCCATTGTTGTGTGTTTTAAGCAAGGTTCAAAGCATTGGTTCAGTAGCAGTCTATTTTTCTGACCTTTCTCTGTGGAAATCGGGGCACAGGAAGTACCTCTCTTGTAAAATATGATGTCATATAAACAACATGTTAGCCTTCGGTTATTTTGTTACCACGGACTTTCCATATCGAAAATCGTTTTTCAGAAGCCATAAAACCGGTTTCAGTATAAGTCCACCAACGTGTGCGTACGTCGTGAAACAACAATTTAGAGTGTGAGTAACTTTCCATTCAAAATCACGAGCACTGCTCATCATTGTCAGCCACGATCGATCCACTGCTGGATGAAGACCTTCCACATCCATTGCTGTCCTAGTCCTGCAGAATAACACCTCTCAATGCATTTCTCACAAATGAATGCTGATTTCGTGGATGTCAGTTGCCACCTAACTGGGATATGAGTTCGATACCTCTTAGTGGTGAGTTGCACATGTCTTTTGGAAACCGTTTAATGATTACATTTGTCGAGGATAGGAATGTTTTAGGCAGCTTGGCGACTAAACTTGTTTCATGTATGTTTCATTGCTACGATTTTTGACTCGGGAAAGGCTCGCTGAGTCTTAAGACTCTTTCAGGGGGTTTTTGCTTGGGTTTTTTCAAAAGGCAGGAATAATTTCTGTGCTTCCGATTGCTGAAATCAGGGAGTAACTTTTTTTTTTGCGTGGAAAATTTGGACCAAGACGCCAGGACCCAATGGCCTACTTCTCTCGAAATTACGGCGTGAAAATTAGATCTTCAACTGTGCAGCAGAGGGCATGGTTTTTGTCAACTCCCGCTGTATAAACCAGGATGACCTGACGGATTTAAACCGTGAAGACCTGCAATTAATGGCAGACATGCGTGCATTGGGCCATGTCACCGTTCCCTGCCGCTTTTATCAAAGATAGGAAACGTTTGTTAAAATAATTTATGCAATATAAGGCTCACGACTTCTCTCAAGCACATGGTGCCTTGCACGCAACTTAAGCATAACAAAGCGATGACAATAACACGTTAATATAGCAGTAAAACAATATAAGCTAAACGCATTAACAATAGTGAAATGTATTTCCAAGTTTTAAAAGGTGTGTCTTTAGGTTTGCTTTTACTATGCAGACCCCTGTTGGGAATTTCAATGCAGCAAAAATCGGTGGTTGATAGTCATGCCAAGCACCAAAGGCAATGCTTTTAGACTTTCAATGAAGCTGAATTGATTACTTTATTTGATATTCAATCATTATCAATAGCTACTCAATTCTGTACAGGGTTGTCGAGGAGCCGGAGCCTATCCTGGCCGACAGAGGGCGTAAGGCGGAGGAATGCCTAGGATGTGACGCCAGTACATCGCAGGGCACAATTTTTGGGGCAATATACTCAGCAGGCCCATGAACCTAGACAGCAGCATGTCTTTGGACAGTGGGAGGTAACCAGGTAACCGGGGTACCCAGCAAAAAAAACCCGTGGGCATGAGGAATGCTTCACGAATTTACGTGGGAGAGAGAACTCTCAAACTCCACACAGAAAGGCACCCGAGCCAGTAATCGAACCCGGGTCCTTCTTGGTGTGAGGGGGCAGCGCTACTCAAGGCGCCACTTTATAACATGCTCTTTTAAAAGAGTTTAATTTTAGAAGGCATATACAGCAGTGAGGATTGCTCATAAGAGCTGCTCTGTCGGGATAGCCATACCTAGCGTTCCTCTTCCCTCCTTCGCGACGTTTCGCCTCTTAACTTTGGAGGCATCGTCAGGTAAAACGTCACCAAGGATACAGGAGAAACTCTCAATATGGCTTTCCCAAAAGAGCAGCTCTCAGGAGCAATTTTCATACATCGCCCTGTGAAAACATACATCAATTCATAAATACCATAGTATTTCGAGTAACTTCTATTTACTAGAGATTATGTCCATAATAGCATGTTTTGCATTATACAGTTAGATATTGATCTGGGATAGCCACTTATACGTTTATCAAAATAACAACTAAGAGCATTGTTGATTGCTTCGAGAAGCTGCTCTCTCGGGACAGCCGCGTCGATCGCTCCCTCTCTCTCCTCTCCTCGCGACGTTTCGCCCTCGCACGTTAGAGGATGCCTGAGGATGCCTCTAACGTCGCGAGGAGAGGAGAGAGAGGGAGCGATCGACGCGGCTGTCCCGAGAGAGCAGCTTTTCGAAGCAATCGTCATGCATCGAGCCGTGAAAACCTACATCATTAAGAGCATTGCGTTGTATGGTGATGCAAATGTTCGAGCGTTGACTTAACAAATCTTATTGCCCCGAGCAGGAGAATCTCTCCTCGCTGTGCGGCCCAGTGTTAACGGGGAGTCTTTGTCCTGCTTTTGACGTGATGGCCCACATTTGCAAGGTACCAAGTGTCATGCCAGGATTCTCCAGCGAGCGTTTCGCCCGTTGGCTGCACTCCTGGGAATTGCCTTGTGTCCGACGATCTAAACGGCAGAGGAAGTGCATTGTGCTCGTGTCAAGACGCCAGCTGTGCAGAATAGCCACAGATACAGTTGCTGCAGTTGTTGCAGTTGTTGCTGCAAACTGCGGCCTGTGTTTAATGACGAGAGCTGGCCTGTGTTACTGCAGCAGATGGGCAGTGATGCAGTGTGGTCTGGATTTGTGTGCATATTGCTTTTGCTCTTTTTTTTTATTTTGACACTTGTTTATCAAGGCAGCTTTTCGAAGCAATCATTATCGAGGAAGTGTTCACTGGGTTTCAAAATACGTTTTATCGAGGCTCCTACCAAGTTTTTCCTATTTGGGGCTATAGACAATGTTTAATCCCAACTGGCTTTTTTTGCGCTGTCGTTTATTTAGCCTTGGGATACTTAGCTAGTACCAGTTATAGTATGGGGGTTTTTTGCCGCGGGAGGAAGCTGGAGAACTTGGAGGAAACCCATGCAATGGGAGACCTTAAAACCTCCATCCAGAAAGATGCATTGTGCTGGCTCGCAACATAACGCTTATTGCTGTGAGGCACAACGTTTACCGACGTGCCACGTTACCCTACGCTTTGAACCAAAGTGTACGCAGTAGGCTTTGGTTTAATAAGAATAAGAATTGCATTTATAGAGCGCTTTTCACCCGAGGATCACAAAGCGCTGCACAGAGCCACGGAGAGAGAACGGTTTGATATCTCATCAACAATCAAAAGCATGAGAGGCATTGCACAGAGATAACAATTATACCATTCAGAAGGGTCCTGCGTTGTAATGGTTGTTCAAATTTGATAATGAGGATTTAGCGTTTGGGAATCAAATCAAGTACCCAGAGAATACTCATGTCATGCGAAGTGGTAGTATTCGAAGCACTATTTAGATGCCTTAAAATAAGTTGTTTTCTTTAATGACACCTGCTGACCAGCTCATATCAAACGCTTACAAGACCTGTTGTCATGGGCTGCCTTCCATCCAGTACCAACCAGGCTCAGCCCTGCTTGCGTTTTGAGATCTGATGAGATGTTAGGTGCTTATTTGTTCTTTGTACGCCCATGAACAATGGGTTATTTGTTCATAGGCGTACGGAGAGGGAAGTAAAGTTTATATGCATAATCAAACGGTCTGTTTTATATAAACGTGTAATCAGTATCAATCAAGGTTCAAGTTGAAAGTACTTCATTTAAATATATCTGTTTTATTGATATTAAGTGCAGATTTATTGAATACATCATTGGTCGCGATAACCTCTGCACGCTGACCTTGGCTGTCATCATGTATTGTGATATTTCTTATCATCATCATAATCAGCAGCAGGTCATCTATGCATTGATTGGCTAAAGGTTTGAACTGAGTACAGCACAGCACAACGATGCTATTGGTAATACGTTCACTGCAGTGTCCTGTGCATATTATAGTCATTTCAACACATTCAGTGTCGATTGGGAGTTGTTTGGCATCTGCCAAGCAAAATGTGTCCTCTGGCACAAACGTGTATGTTGGACCCATTAAATTAGGCAAATGTATTAAGCCGGTACGATCAACCTGCTTTTCTGTGCGAGGGTGGAATATTTGTTGTCTAAAAATGTGGCGCTTTTTATCTTGTGATCTGCTCAATGTTCCTGTGGTCGAGTGAAACATATGAGGGTCTAAAAATGGCATGGTAATATAATAAGGGCCCCCTTTGGTCTTTCAGAGGAGAACGGGCACAGATGTGCGAATCATGAGTTGTGTAAATGAGGGACTGGCAAAAGAACAGGCGCACGAGCCCAAATCTATTGCTTGGTTGGGCATGGTGAGTCATTGTTGAAATAATCTCATGGCTGAAATAATCTCTAAGGAAAACCTGGGTAGATTGAAAATCAATTTTTTTTTGTAAATATTCAACATGAAAAGTACAAATCAAAATAGGGCCGTACAAAAATGAGGCAGTATTTGTACATTATCAACGCAAGGTTCCAATGGAACGGTGCCATTCAATAGTATGATTAATCCACTGTATATCACAAAAACACGTCAAATTAATAATAAACGAGTCTAGTGACTTCCTATGTCACTGCCGACAGTCGATGGACTGGGCTCGACTTCTCCTACATAGATCCGTTGAGGCTTTCTGTTCGGGACCCACGAAATCAATTGTGTGTGCAGTCGTTGATATTGGTAATTTCATGGGGGGGTGGTACTAACGGAGCATGGAAAACGCCACCAATTATACAGAAAAAAAACCAAAACAACATAAATTAGTTGTGATGAAACGCCATAGGAGACAATCATTAACATCGCCAGTATATAACAAGTATTTTGTAAAATTGGATTGTTGTGCTTTTCTATATCTGATGGTGAAACGTGTTGATCATCATGTGCATGTGCTTGTATGCGGTCGACTCTTTCTTAAATGAGTGCATGTGTGGCGTGTAGTGAACATTAGCAGTAGGGAGACAACGGCAGCCGGGCATACTGATGGCCATGCACCCTTTCGTCGTCCTTGCTGGCCTTCGTAGGTTCCCCAAAAGTCAGTTCAAGGTTGCACGTGGGAAGCTTTGTTTTTCGATGCGTGTAGTCTATGGGACAGACATTTTAGAGTTACGTCATTAAATATTTCATGTTGTTTTTCTTTGCCTGGGCATACTCGGTGCTAATTGGCAGAAGTGTTGGCCGTCTTAACTTTTGCTTTCCTTGTGAATGATTCCTGTTTGGCGCTGAAGTATAATAATGTCCTCATGCTATCTTGTTTCGCGTGGCGCTTACGCTTGCCCGCTATAGGAGTCCGTGCATTAGTGCAGCAAAGCACACTGTGCTGAATGTGCTGTTGTGCAAGAGCAGATCAGATTACAAAGTTCAGGATAGGGTCCTGTTAACATTGATATAGCAAGCACAATATTGGTTTATCAAAAAAATCTGCAGCTATTTTGATATAATCTTGTTTTCATTCAATGATCCTCTTAATCTATTATTAATACATGCATTCGAATACACTCGAGCGTGTACAATGCTTGAATGTATAACGTTTAGGTGTTTTAATACAGTGTTATTTTCAGTGAACATTAAATAGCTTTGTGTAGTTGTGCTGTAGCTGTTTTGGCGACTGTCGCCCGTGCCTTCGTGTGTTTGAATAATGCCCCCTCGCACAGAGCCACCTCACTGCTAATTGGGATCCTGTGCAGATGTTGGGAAGGGTGCCTTGGACCTACAGAGAGACTCTGCGAGAGAGTGAGAGACACACTGAGAGAGAGACACACAGAGACATGGAGGGTTACAGTTATAAGCGTAAGTACACTAATAATACTATTGCTTTTATTCATATTGTGTCCATAAAATGAAAATGAGTGCAGTGCTTTTAGCTTCAGTGGCACCCGGATGCCAGCTGTCCCTGTGTAACATACGGCAACTTTCTACCGGCTTGCATTTGTTCATTTGTGCAAACATAGTGGCCTATGATTTCTGTGTGTAATCCCGTTTGAGTAACGGTGCCCATGTTGAACATGGGTGGCTGCACCACTGTTTTCTTATGCTATAACATTCTCTCTAGTCCACCTCTGCCACACGTGCATTATATCATCCATGCTCTACAGATAATCATTGTGATTATTCAGTGATCCATGCACCGCAGTCGGCGCCTGTGGCTTGGCACTGCACGCGCGCACACAGATTTCCAAAACTCACAAACTTAAAAACCCAGGTGGTCGGGAGATGGCAGTATTGCAAGAAGGCTAAATAAATCTGTGTGGAGCTCGAATTGGTATCTTCTTCCATGGGTTTCCTCTGGGTACTGTGGTCTCTGTGCACACAGAGACGAATACTAATTCGTGCATAGGCTAGGATCCTAATGTAGCAGGACCCTATTAAAAGACACTCAATGCTCAGTGAGGCTTTGCAGGATAAACAAAGCGCATCATTATAATTACTAGAGTAACATTCAGTTCCTGCATTTCATCCATCAGTGTTTATGTCAAAGCTATGGCATGTTGCTATGTAAGTGTGGTTAATGCTTGAAGTCGGATGGAAATAATCCCAGCACATGTACAGTACTGCTTACTACACCCCCCGTACCATCGTCACCTCCTTCCTCCCGTCACTCCTACCCAGTCGTAGCGCAGTAATGAAGGATTACCACCCCATAACAATACACGTTGTTTTAGATATTTGGCTATGAATCAACAAATGACATTGAAGCTATTTTAAAGAAAATCCTGTTCCAAAAAAATATCCGTTTTCTATGACGGTGGCTCGGATGATTGGACTTTAGGCTTTAAAAACAGACTTATCCACGTTCAGAAATATAAAATACTGTTGGGCCATTGGAATTACTCATGGTTATAGATGGCAGCTACATATACAGGCTTAAAGCATAACTCTCAGCTTCCTATGGAGAGCAAGTGTTCAGAAAGATAATATGCTTTTAATCAGAGACCACGCAATAAACCCTAGCAGTTTGGAAAGTGGTACACAGGCTAAAGCTCATAAACCCAACGAAAACACATTGCCAGGTGCTTTGCAACAAAGTATTTATATCCGTGGTTCTTGAAGGCATCGTAAACTGCTGAATTCCAAATTAGCTTAGAGTGATCACATTCCTTGCAGTGGGTAGTGTGCCTTTTGAAGCTGCTGTCTGATAATGTGAAGAGCTGGGTGTTTACTGTAAAAACGTACAAAGCACTCGGATAGTGTGCGGTGGAGCAGTGGCACAACAGATAATCTGCCAGGCATGCGACTTAAGCTAATCCCAATTAAGAAGGAAATTGTTAGTGACAATTTCACTTGGTCCTCATTCCATATCGTTCGTCTCGCAGTAATTATTGTTATTACAGTATTTATGCAGGTTTATCCAGAAAATCCTCACTCAGTCTCAGAACTTTTTTTATGGAGGGTCTTGCCATTCACATGATGGGGCAATGTTCCCTGTAAAAAAAAAAATGTTCCCTGTGTAATCCCATATGGGTAATTTACAGGTAATTATATAACATTTGGATGTTTGGGCGATATAAGTTACGTTGTATGTTTTTTTAGCTATGGCAGGAAAATTGAGAATGGGGGAAAAAATGATCCAGAACAGGAGAAGAACATATAAACTCCACACTAACATGTGTTTGTCTTGGGAATCGAAGCGAGGGCCTTCTTGCTAGCAGGCATAAGTGTTATCATCTGCCACGCTGTCACCAGAATGGAACTTGTCATACACATACAGGCAATACGAAGGAGATTGTGGAAATGCGCCCTACTCTTAAAATTCAGTTTTTGCTTGACAGGACTGCTGCGGCGCAGGTAGTGGAATGATGCGAGATCGATTCATGTCGCGTTGATTAAAAAAAATAAACTATTGCGCACTGTTTGAATTGTGAACTGGCATTAAAAAGATCGTCACACTCATGTACAACACCTTATAACAGAAAAATATATAATGGGCTCATATTTTGGCATGAGCAACTCTTCAGAACAGGGCAGGAAGTCAGAGTGGCTGAACAGTAAAGTTTTCTACCACAGCTTTTTTAAACGACTCTGTTTGTTGTAATTAATAATAATAATAATTGCACTTCTCCAGCGCTTTTACCCGAGGGTCACAAAGTGCTGCACAGAGCTGTGGAGAGAACGGCACGTCAGCAACGACATAAGAATGGCAAATCAACAACTTTTTTTTTTAATACAGCAGTATCAACAATGATTATGGTGATTCTCTGTACCATATGGGTTCTGTTGTGCATTCACTGAAAGAAGGTCCAGTATGAACTTTTAATTGATGTCCAACAGTGCCAACATTTTTGCACTTTTAATACAAATTCTATTTGTGCATCCCACTGGTGTGTAGTACATACATACGGCTGCTTGCATGCCGTGTGGATTAATGCATTGCCTTCAGTGTGTTTGAGATTTTAACCGGCCCGGATAATACAACCGCACTTATATACCTTGTCTGCCTGATATAACCTTTGTGCAGTTCACCTGTACATCGAGAGACTGAACTCGACATCCGTGGAGCAGTACCACAGTGTGCTTGTCCAATTCATGGTAAACCACGGACGTCCCTTGTAATTCTGTTGACTCTGCATTTGTTAACAGACAGGGAGACACCGATCATGTAAAATACATACGCTAAGTACACACAAGTGACCCAAACGAAATTTTGGCGTCCGTTGAGGTTGAAACGACCCAGCCTCTGGGGTTGGGACACCACGACTTGGCCAGCACGAAGCTCAGAGCTAGAGAGGTCCTGTGTCCATGTGCCCACTGTTGGGCAGGGGCACGATGGGCCCTCGGTGGCTTTGGCCACCTCCACACGGCTTCGTGGGATGAACATAACCTTCAGCTCATCATCGTGATGTAACATTGCATTGCTGACAATTTCATCTCACTTGCTAAAGAGCATAACCATTTGCTGTCTAATTTCTTTAGTTGCACATACGAATGTCGTGTGACTGTCAAGTAATTTTAAAAGTGATTGAGAATGTACCTGAACTCATGCGGTGCTTGTTATGATCACAATAGTTTTAACTTCTTAGTTTCCTTTATTGTAATAATTTTCTGAACTCCCAATAAAATTTGATGAGCAATGTCAGATGAATTTTAAACAGCATGTCATGTTGTTAATGTACATAATTTGTGGGCAATATATATATATGAACAAATTGAGGTGCACTTGTGCTGGAGAAACTTTTTATTAATTGTAAAATAGTATTTCTCCTATTTTGTAAATAGTTGTTATTTCAATTTGCACGTTTTACCTGGCCAACACAGCTGCACGGGTTTATTATTCCTGCAGAGCTTCAATTGCTGAGGAATGCTGTTTTACTTTATCGTCTGTGTAACACATTTTGCGAAAACATATATTTTTTGACCTGGAAAATTATTAGCATTTGCCTTCGTCTTGCGCTGGGTCTCAGTCACTCCCGCTGGGCACAGACACGAGAATATTTACACCGCGTTTCTCATTTCTGATCTGCCTCCCCCTCGAAGACCAGAAGTGGCACTGCCATCATGAACACAGTTGGACGTGTCACATAGTTACACTACAAAGTCGCAGAAAGCAATCGTGTTGTGTGTGCCCTGTTGTGTGTCGTCCTGAGCCGTGCAATGTTTGAATAACGAAAAAACAAGTTGACTGTGTGAAAATTTACTGCAACTAGCACAGTTGTAGGTATTATTTTGATTACTTTCTCTTCACTTTCGCTTTTCCTACCTGCCTCTGACACCACCATCCCTGCCAGGATTTACAGCCATCGGGCTGAGTGACCAGGTGCAGCTGCTGGAGTGCTGCTGGCTGGAGATCCTAACCGTGGGGCTTATCTGGAGGTCTATTGATCGCCCTGGGCAGCTCTACTTTGCTCCAAACCTCATCCTGGGAAGGTAAGTCCAGGTGGCCGCATAGCCCAGAGGGAATTGCACGCAATATCTTTGCTTATTTTGTTCATGATATATATATATCTTTAAAATGCGATCATGTTTTTGTGGTCTGGACCATGTCACGAGATGACCAATGCGTTCGGAACAATGGCAGGACATGTGACCCTCAATATCAGAGAATGGTCTGCAAAGGCAGGTATCATAGAGCTCCTTCTGAGTACCCTTGAAGTCTCATCTTGGCCACAGTGGGGACCGCTTTTCCACCATTTGTTCTACAGAACCAAGAGGTCACGAATAGTTTAAATTACCATTGTGGTATTTAAATTTCTTTCAGTGCGAAACCCAATTGAATATTAAGTATTATTGTTTGGTCGTTGGTGACTGGAATAAATCTGTCAGGTCACCACACTGGAAAGAAACAGAATTTAGTTTAACCACGGGCAGTGGCCTGGATTTGAACCCAGGACTTTGGGATTACCTGCTCAGTGCTACCTGTCCACGTTTCCATACTGATGATTTAATTCTCACAGCTGTCTTGAAAAATTTCTACGGAATAATCCGAGCTCGCCATTTGCTGCAGCAAGGCGTATGTCATCATCATTATCAATACCCTCTTAATCCTGTACAAAGTCATGGTGGGCCAGAGCCTATCCCGGCAGACAGAGGGCGCAAGGCAGGGCTATACCCAGGATGTGACGTCAATACATCGCAGGGCACACTTTTTTGGCACAACTTACTCAGCACGACAATTAATCGAGGCAGCAGCTTGTCTTTGGGCGGTGGGTGGAAACCGGAAGACCCGACGAAAGCCCACGCAGACACGTATATTCCACACAGGAAAGGCACCTGAGCCGGGAATCGAACCCGGGTTTTTTTTGCTGTGAGACAGCAGCGCTACTCACTGCACCACCGCGCCTCCCAGCATGGCCTATGAAACAACCCTATACGTCATTCACTTGCAAGAGTGGATGTCTGTACGTCCTGTGGAGAGATGTAGGGTTTCACGGCTCGATGGACGATGATTGCGACGTCTCGCCCACCACGTTGGTGCGGCATCAGCGTAGCCGAGTCTCCGCCTGCCTGCCGTTGCCTCCAATGTGGGGGAGGCAGAGTGCCACGAAGGAGATGGGAAGAGTGCTCAACGCGGCTATCCCGATAGAAGAGCTTTGGAAAGTCAACCATCAGATGTATGTCCCGTCACCAGCCAAAAATACAACTTTTCAGATTTCCCACCACAAAACTATAACATTATAGCAAATCACAGTCAGTCTCGTCTCATGCTCTCAAGCAGGGGTTCTAAATACTTTGTACCTCAAACCCCCACTTGGGTATGGTCTCCACGGACCACGAGGTGCTGCTCACTGGCCACTGGTCCAAAATGGTGGCAATGATGACTCACATTAGGCTCTCACGTGACTCAACAAATTGTGTTTAGTTCCACCTCAGTCTTTTGCTGACTCCGGCCAAACTGCTCGAGTCCGGACGCAAAGCACCAGTGCTTACCTCTGCTTGTGACTCTCGCTTCACTTTTAAGTTCCAGACAATCAAAGCACTTCAACACCATCCACCTTCTTTACAATTGCCTTCTGTGCAGCATCTTGTGATATCGAATATTGCATTTGAAATGAAAGTTACCCATGATATTATAAAGAAAACTTATTATATATATATAAAAGGGGGCAGCACTGTGTCGTAGAGTGTGTTAAGTGGGGGCCGATAATGAATGATGGTCTATTTTTTCGTTACTGAAGAAAATTGCTCTAAGCTATTACAATCAACAAATTTTTATTTGAGATGTAAAATTAACGACAATATCTGTAAGTGTTATTGTGGGGGTTTCTTTGTGTGAGTCTCTCAAAGATCTCATGTAAATTTAACACATTCAATGTAAAAATGGAACTACATGACTTGTGAACATAAATCTAATTATTTTTGTGTTGGCAGTGGCACAGAACCACAAACAACACAAACTCATAAGCACTGTGACCCTGAAAAGGGAAAAATGTCTGATAGGTGATGTTTCGGGCAGTGAGATGATAAATCATTAGAGGTACCACATTAAATTACAACCTCAATTTGAAATGAACACCACCAAGAAAATGCACACCTGCTTACTGCTAAACATGGAACGAAAGTCCAAGATATAATTTTTGAAAACACAAGATAACAGTTTCAAGATCATTTTGTGCTAAGCACATGGTAATGGGCTGGATAACAGATCAGCTGCATACAAGAAAATTGCTCTGAAACTTAATTGTCTCCAGCCTTCATTGTCGGTGGCTGAAATAACAAATTGTAAGCCTGTGATGGGCTTAGAGTGAGGTGTGAGGCAGCTCTGGCACCCATCACGCTGTGTCTCCCGCAGCAGTCGTCTGCAATTGCCTTAATGGCCGTCTTTAAGGCCGTTTTGTGCCTGCAGTGCATATCCGCGTTGGCAACGATAATTGTCCCAATTCCGTAACATTGCGATTTGAAAATATTTTGTTAACTCTTTGTATCTACTCTCATTAAACATTAAGTCACGCTATAATATGTACATATAATGATGCGGTAAATTATGTGCTTTTAAGAAAAAAAAATTAGGGCAATTTGTGCTTTCGAACAAAATCAATCATCACGGGGATTTGCATTATGGGTGGGCTCTTTCGCTGACTCATTCTTTGGCGTCTCCTTTCGGAGAGCTGCTGCATTGTCAAGAACGCAGGCAGCGTCTGGAGGAAAGTCCTCTTAATTCTCCCCCGTTTAAACGTCGTTTTGTCAATGTGTCCACGTTTCGATGGAGGGGGATGCGGGCGGATGACACGAAGAGATGGACGAACAGTTAACGCCAACGAGGCAGAGCAGAGAACTCTACTCGGACCAAGTGCAGAACACGTGGAACATTGCATACATCGTGTGTGTGTGTGTGAACAACAGCTGCCAAGGCAAGGTACACCCTGGCCTGGTAGAAATTTCTGAATTGACATTGAAATATATACATTTCTTGGGGTGAGGTCACTTAATAATGATAATTGTCCTTCTCGAGCTCTTTTCACCCGAGGGTCACAAAGCGCTGCACAAAGCTGTGGAGAGAACGGCGTGTCAACAACAACATCATCAGAGCAATAATGGCTTTAATTTAGAGAATGACGTAAAATAAGCGATGAACATAATCGTTGAACAAATGATCGATGGAACAAGTGTTCCTGAGGATGCGCAGGTCGATAGCGAGCCATCATCCCAGCACGGCAACACTGAGCCGCATCAACAGTCATAGTCAGAGGACTTCAAAGCCTTACGGAACAAGTGAGTCTTGAGACGAAATTTGAAGATGCCTAGGGACTCAGCTGACCGAATCTCCAGTGGAAGGGCAGTTCCGGAGTCTGGGAGCAGCGTGCAGGAAGACTCTGTGACCCATCGAATGGAGGTACGATCTGGGCACATGCAGTAAGCCCGTATTGGAGGATCGAAATTATCGTGTTGAGGAGGGTGCCTGAAGTAGGCCACGGATGTATGTCGGAGCAGTGCCAGTGAGAGCTTTGTAGGTGCGAAGGAGGATCTTGAATTTAACCGGTAGCCAGTGGAGAGGCACCAGTGCTTGGGATATGTGATCGTGGGTGGGTGTGCGATTGAGGACTCTCGCAGCCGCATTCTGCACACGTTGGACACGATTGATCAGGTAAGGCAGTGCATTGCAATAATCGATTCGTAAAGAGATGAAGATGTGTATTAGCTTCTCAGCATCGGAAGATGACCGGGCGTTATGCAATCTATCTATGTTTCTGAGATGGAAATAAGCTACCTTCGTCACCTTGTTGACGTGTGTCTCGAAGCTGTGAGCAATCAAGAGTCACTCATAGACTCCAGACTTCTTTAGCAACTTCAATGCTCTGGTCGTCTAAACATTGATTGGATGCGTTCAGTCTTGGAGAATTGGTGCGAGCTTCCGACAAGAAAACTTCAGTTTTTTCGCTATTTAGTTTAAGGATATCAAAGGTAGCGCTCAGGTCCAGGAGGACAAGAATACTTGGCAAGCCTTCACCAGCAGCGACAAGTAGGTCATTAACTACTTTGACCAGAGCGGTTACAGTACTATGGCCAAATCTGAACCCAGATTGGAAGCGATCGAGGAGGTCATTATTGAGGACGTTTGTCTAGATTTGCACTGCTACTGCACGTTCAAGGACCTTAGAGAGGATGGGGCGATAATTATCAGGGATGTTGCAATCGATGCCAGGTTTGTTGAGCAGAGGGGTAACTGCGGCACATTTGAGTAGTGGTGAAACGATGCTGGAGCGAAGTGAGTTATTGAATACATTACTGATGAAGGTGGAAAGGCATTTGAAATTTGCCCGGACGAGTTTGGACGGGAAGGGGTCCAGGGAGCAGTTTGTAGGCCGCGTTCTGGTATCTTATGAACAGACATCGGATTCCGTTAACTCGGAAATTTCTTGGAGTTTTGAGATCAAGATGAGTGAAGGAACATATGTTCAGGTGTTGGTTGATGGTTGAGAATGGGTACATATACGGTGGGCTTTGCTTTTTTCTGAGAAAAACGGAATCAACTGATCCGTCTGATCTATAGTAATGAAAATAGGCGAGGGTGAGTAACTGTTAGAATGAGTAGCCCATTAATAGTCGAGAAGATGATCTTGGACTTTTCACGATCTCAGCTGCAATGCTGGAAAAGTGGTTGGTACGGGCGTAATCAAGTGAAGCCTGCCTTCACTCGACACAGCCAATCAATAAGGTTTTGTCACGTGAATTCAATGAGAGGCATATTTTTTACGTGACCTAATCCAAAATATGGATTTTATGAATAACTTTGGTCACGAAAGCCTTCGTGTTTAAAGTTTCTGAATATTACTGTCTCGGGGTAGAAGTCATCATGGCAAGGGCTGCTGTAGACACCACACCTCAGCATCCAAGCCAATGTGCCAGACTAATGAACTGCTTCAGGAAAGGCTTGCTTTAAGTTATTGCTGCTCAAAGCGATTCCACCAGTTATTGAATGTAAAGGTTCTCATACTATTTCCCACAAATATATTGAATGTTGGATAATTTGTGCAATAAACTGAAAAAGTAGGCTGTTTTGTTTGCTAACTGCTTAATGAAGTTCGCTTTTTCTATCATTAAAACTTAGTTGGAGATCTGATGACGTTTTAGGTCAAATTTATGCAGATATACAGAAAATTCTAAAGTGTTCGTGAACTTTTTCTAACCACTGTACCGTAATTCAACTTTGTAACCTTTTCTGTGAAGTTTTTAAATAATGGATTATAAGTTATTTTCACTGCTTATTGACTTGAATGTTAGCATCATATCTGAGAGTGTTATCATTTTCTTTATTTGGGTTAGGCCTTCATTTATCCAGACTACCTTTCATGAACTATACTCAAATATTGGTGTTAGTCATTGGTCAATGTTTTTTCCCTGCCTGTATCTCCCTGACACATTGTTTTAATAATGGTAGAATATGTAATGATGTACATTTTCATAGCTTAGTGTGTAAAAATTGCTCTCAAGAGCTGTTCTTTCGGGATAGCCGTGTCTATAATTCTTCGTCTCTCCTTCATAATGTTTCGCCTCCCACAACGGAGGCATCATCAGCCTTTATATATTTTTATGAAAGGGTTATATGAGCTTGCGTATGGCACTAATTCATACGGATTGTCGAAGTTTCTGTGTAAAAGGGCCACGGTGATACGTGGAAGGGAAGCAAAGTAGAATGAAATCAGATGCAGAATATTACGTCAAATGATCGAGCTATAATCCATAAGATAATTGGAGTGCTCACTGTGATGACAGGCTCCACCTATCAGATGAACTAAGCTCCACATTTAAATAGAAGCCGCAGGTGGCTGTGTTTTTAAAAGCAATGTTCCAACACTGCATGTGTACGGAGGGGAGGAGGAGAGAGTGTAACGAGCGCTCATTAGCGACAGAGCAAGTAGCGGGGCTGATGCAGGAGCGCGGAGACAGGCGGAGGCTGTGGGTCACGGTTTGATGCGTGCACTGGCACAGGGCCACGAATTGTTCAATGGCCCCAAAGGGAGAGCGAGAAGCCACCCCCACCCATCCACCCAGTAACCCACCCATCCAACCTATAACCAACGCAGTCACCTGCACAGAAACCCAACCAGCCTCCCACCCAGTCACCTGCTCAGCTACCCACCTGCCCACTCAACGACTCATCGAGCCACTCACCAAGTCACCTACCAACCAAGCCACCTAGCAACTAGCCACGTACCCAGCCACCCACTTACCCAAAACGCCGTGGACCCTTCTCATCGAATAAGTGCTTGAAGCTATTTATTTGCAATCTGCTCGGCTTAACAGCACAGCAGTCGCCGTGGAAACAATGTATATGACTGTGGGGGGCTCTCTAACCCTTGAGCCGTAGGTTTGACTGTGGGGGGGATTGCTTGAAATGTGGAAATGCACACGGTTATTATTTAAAATGGGCCCTGCTTGCTGCGATTGGGCACCGACTCGTTGGAAAATCGTGGTCTGAAAAGTATCGTGTGGCTGTTTTTTTGTCGTTTAATTAAGCAGTCACACCCATTGTAAAACTAGCTGCAGATGTTCTGTGGTCTAGGTAATGGGGGCACCATGCCCCCTACGCTATGCTATCATGCTATGCACTTTCATGTCCCTTGCATTACTTCTGTGTTAGTGGTCTTTTGTGCTGCCGTGCCGCTGTTTGGTCTCCCCTGTTGGTGGCATCTATTTTTCCGCTACTGAGCACAAAAATGCCCTATCATCAACATCACGATTATCACAGCCCACGGTGTGAACCCATTCGTATGTAGCTTCCAAATGATGCGGGCCAGGTGAAATGATGTACCGTGTGCAATTAATTATTGCATGTGGTAATAATTTATCAATGGCGCTATTGTTTCGTCATCTCCGTGACTTATTATTTTTACTTATTATTCGGTGGCTGCCAGGTCGATTCCACATTCTAGTGCAGCAGTTAATATCCATCTAGCAGCAGAGGAGGATTCGCCATAGTCGATCGACAGGTCGTGTGCAATGGGGTCAAGTGTGGGCAACTGCTGTTTGCTCCAATATTTATTGTCCGCGTGGATGGTTAGACCAAGTACTCTCGAGAGTGCACTCGATACCCTTCTACCAGCGGTGGCACGAGCAAGCCATTTCAGGGCTGCACCTTTGCACTTTCAACTAAACTAACCACCTGTTACGGTAAAATATTGTGTGTTTTTTTTTTTTAGACTGGGGTGGGTTTACATGAGCGATCGATTTCAATATTAAATCATTTATATAAAATCACCTTAACTATGGCAGTTATCGTTGAAGGTGGTGTATCTGAAATGCTTCTCATATCCCAGGTTTTTTTTCTGCAGGTGACTAGAGAAGAAAAAAAAACACCAAATAAAACAAACAGAAAACATAATCTTCAGACTCCAAATTGCGTGAAAAAATGGAATTGAAATCATCCCCACGAACCTGCAAAACGCTATATTCACATGCCCCATAGGAAACCAGAAAAGTGCCTGCGTGTGTGTTTCTGGTTTTATTAAGTACCCGGTGGCATTACCACTGGAGTGTGGCTGGTAAGGCCTGCTCTGACACTGTGCAACCATCCGGCCAATATTAATACTTCATTAGACGAGAAATTATTAGCCACTACTCCAGAAATACTCAACATTCATTTTCCTTATCAGCAGCCATGATGCATCCACTGCTGGCTCAAGGCCTAACCCAAGCCATCGCCATCTCTCACGGTTAGAAATTGCAAAAATCCGCCCATATCCTGCCCACGAGCTGATTTCACTGCTCCACCTCCGCAGTGGGCGTCACCTCAGCCATATATCCTCATTTCCCTTTCACTTCATCGATGGAGTCGACCACCAGCCATTACCCTTTATAGTGACTGA
The DNA here is from genome assembly GCA_036362905.1 of Mordacia mordax. Lineage (NCBI taxonomy): Eukaryota > Metazoa > Chordata > Hyperoartia > Petromyzontiformes > Petromyzontidae > Mordacia > Mordacia mordax. The sequence continues at coordinate 11,592,980 of JAZEWT010000007.1, read as the reverse complement.
TCATGAATACTTTTCTGGGTAGGGTGGCACGGTGGCCCAGTGGGTAGCGCTGTCGCCTCACAGCAAGAAGGCCCCGGGTTCGAATCTCGGCTCGGGTGCCTTTCTGTGTGGGAGTTTGCATGTTCTCTCCCCGTGTTTGCGTGGGTTTTCGCCGGGCACTCCGGTTTCCGCCCACAGTCCAAAAAACACGCTGCTGGCCCGGTGATGGACTGGCGTCCCATCGTGGGTATATTGCTGCCTTGTGCCCTGTGTCTGCCGGGATAGGCTCCGGCTCACCGCGATTCTGTACAGGACTAAGTGGTTTCTGACAGTGAGATGAGACTTTTCTTGGTGCTGCATATGAAGTCTCTTACCTGCATTTGCTCTCTGCCCCATGCAAACAAGGGGCATGGTGGGACAGTGGAAAGAAAGTATTGCCCGAAATGGTTCTAATCCCACCTCGGGGGGCCTTTTTGAGTGTAGTTTGTGTTTTCTCTCCCCCTATTCTACATGGGTTTTCTCCAGGTTTTCGGGATTCTTCTCACAACAATGAATTGTCTTGTAACATTTTGATGTATAGAACACATTGACTGGAAAATGTTGGCTCCGGATAATTGCATGGCTGCCTTTCTCCTCCATCCACCCTGGTTTCCTTGTGCCTCTTCATAGTTCCTGTCTTAGAATACTTACGACATTGAATTAATGTGTGCGCGTTATATCACGATAGTAAAGTTTCTTGATTGTATCACTGCAGAGTGCAGTTTTCATCGTAGAAAGTTATTCATTATTCACGAAGCATCCATAGATACATCCATGTATGAATATAAATTTAAATCAAAACTTCGAATTCAGATACATGCACTGAGCTGCTCAAGTAGCAATATTTTATGAATAATTTATGCAAATTATATGTTAGTAGCGTGCTGATGTAAAACTTTAAGCTACGGCGAGCCCACGCTGCACATTGTCACACTTAAGCTCCGTGGCCTGTGTCCATCACTAGAGCTCCTTCACGCTCGGCGGAAGATGTAGAATGTGACACTTGGGTTAGACCATGACGTAAGCAGTGGCAATCAAAGGACACGTGTTGTTGGGTCAGCAGAGCAAACGGTTCATTCACGAGGGCCTTGTGTATACGATTGCCGATAAAAGTAAATATATTTGACCGTTTGGGGTAATTTAGAGACATGAGAATACGGGAGTACAGGATTCAACATGGGTGGCACCATGGAGCAGTGAGTAGCGCTGTCGCCTCACAGCAAGAAAGATCCGGTTTCGATTCCCGGCTCGGGTGCCTTTCTGTGTGGAGTTTGCGTATTCTCTCTCCCCATGCCTGCGTCGGGTTTTGTCTGTTACTCCGGTTTCCTCTCACCATACAAAGACACGCTGCTGCCTGGGTTAATTGGCCTGCTGAGTAAATTGCCCCAAAAAGTGTGCCTTGCGATGTACTGACATCACATCCTGAGTATTCCCTGCGCCCCTCTGTTGGCCGGGATAGGCTCCCCCCCCATGACCCTGTACAGAATTAGGCATGTATTTATAATGAATGAATGGACTGAACATGTTGATGAATTTTCATTCATTCGTTCATTATCGAAACCCACTTAATACAACATGGGTAGCACCATGGAATTTGCATTCATTCGTTCATTATCGAAACCCACTTAATTCTGTATAGGGTCGTGGGCGAGCCGGAGCCTATCCCGGCAGACACGGCACAAGGCAGGGATATACCCACGATGGGACGCCAGTCCATCACCAGGCACTGAGGGCAATTTAGTCTGCGAGCCAATTAACCTATGCGGCAGCATTTTTTTTGGACTGTGGGAGAAAACCGGAGTACCCGGCGAAAACCCACGCGGACATGGGGAGAACATGCAAACTCCACACAGAAAGGCACCCGAGCCGAGATTCGAAGCCGGGGCCTTATTACTGTGAGGTGAAAGTAGATATTCTAAAATATGTTTGAAAAAATAGACATGCGAATGGGAAGGCTCGGTGGCCCAGTGGGTAGCGCTGACGCCTCATAGCAAGAAGGTCCCGGGTTCGAATCTCTCGGCTCGGGTGCCTTTCTGTGTGGAGTTTGCATGCTCTCCCCGTGTCCGCGTGGGTTTTCGCCGGGTACTCCGGTTTCCTCCCACAGTCCAAAAGCATGCTCCTGGATAGGTTGATTGGCTCGCAGACTAAAATTGTCCCGTAATGCCCGGCGATGGACTGGCGTCCCGTCGTCGGGTGTATTCCTGCCTTACGCCCTGTGTTTCCGGGATAGGCTCCGGCTCACCGTGACCCTATATAGGATTAAGCGGTTTCAGATAATGAGATGAGGGAGACTTTTATAGAACACGTATCTGCTCCACATATCATTACACTGCGAATACACTCTGAATATATATTTCCTCGTTGCTTCAGTGGAAATTATTTTCTCGTCGGAATAGGAAATAATTCACGAACATTTTCCAGATTTTTCTTACTCTCTCTATTACTGCCGCTTCTCTTCCTGCACTTAAACATCAAATTCAGTACATTTTAATATGTGTTCTTGTTTAACTGGCTTTAGTGGGTGGTCTAAATAGAGATCTAGCAAAAAAATCTAAGAGAAACGAAACAAAAGTATTGTTGTTTATTTGCCTCTCATATGTCGTCGTTGTCACTGACATGTCATTCTCTCCAAAGATCTGTGCAGCGCTTTGTGACCTCCGGGTGAAAACCGGTCTAGAAGTGCTATTATTATTATTTTCATCACTTTATTTATCTCCCTACGTGTACCCAGCAGCAGTGTAAATGAATTCACCACAGGCAATCAGCAGGCGGCGCGTAGTAGGGTAAAGTGTGGGCACACCTACTGCCTTCCCAGATTTATAGTCAGGCTGAAATATGTGGCCATATACCCTCCAGAGGGCCTCTCTGGAGATCCCAGTTGTGGAGGAGCACTAGCAGTGGCGATCCATGCAGGACTGCGCCTTGACTACACGCTACCTTGTACATGAATCGGTATGAGTATACAAATGCATCGATTAATTAATTTGAATTCGTATATGGTGCGTGTAATGAATGTGCGTGGTATGCTGCATTGCACCAGGATGCATATATTCATTTATTTTAACGGCGAATCATGACCTCAAATCACAGCGATCAATTCGTGACGGTGGTGAATCATCAGAGGGATTTATGTTACAGTGCTGAGCACATTCGATTCATTGAGAGGCATGCTCTTCAAGGTTGACATGCAAAAGGGAATCGTTGCAATTCACAATCCATTAGCAACTCTTTTTTTTTAGGTTTAACAGTCTTTTCAACACTCCGTTGGTGTTCTCTTAGCGCTCATGTTCCAGACACTGCGTTTTCCCACAATTTTCAGAAATACAAAGCCTCTGCGTGGCACGCGGGCTCATCGGACAATCATTCTCGGAACTGTGCTCCAGGAAACAACACTCGAGTTGGCTTTAGGTGCAGTTGCCGCGCCGATGCCAAACCCTGTACACTCCCCATCCCAAGCCTGGCAGCGGGGCGATGCAGGGAAACACTTTTAATCTACGAATGTTTATTTGTTTATAACGTTATTGCAAACAGCGGCAGTGTTGCTAACGTGGAAGGTCAACGAAGAGGAGAGGAATGGATTAGTTTTGAAGTGGCGGCTGGCGTTACTGGTGGCTCACGGCTGTTGGTGCAACATGAACCTGTTGCTCTACTGATGTGGGTTTTCACGGCGCGATGCATGACGATCGCTTCCAAAAGCTGCTCTTTCGGGATAGCCGCGTCGATCGCTCCTCCTCTTTCGTTGGCGACGTTTCGCCTCCAAATAGAAATATGGGCAAGGCAGCGAACTGGTTTTGACATCAGGGCACATATACAGCGCAGCGCACTCATATGTCACTCAGTCTCAGAACGCCCGAGGATGCCTCCAAGGTGGGCAGTGAATTGTCGCGAAGCAGAGGGGAGCGTTTGACGCGGCTATCCCGAAAGAGAAGCTTTTGGAAGCGATCGTCACGAACCCTGTTACCGTTCATGCGGCAAGTACACACCTGTGAACACGGAGTCTTACATACACAATGTGGCGCTCGTGTTGTGACTAAATGCAGCATTAGAACTTATGTCTTTTTGCCTGCGTTACAATAAAGGCCTAATTGATGCTTTCCAATCAAGAGGAACAATTGCACTGAAACCATTTGATCGTGTTATAATAATAATACATTTAATTTGTAACACGTATATATTTCGCGAAGAACATTCCTGTTCACGATTTCAGAAGTGCAGAGCCTTCCTTGGGTTAATTGGTGCCTATTGATGAAAGGTGAGTTTTGAGGAGGTTGTTTTTTAAGGAGTTGGGGGGGTGACGTCTGGGGAAGTTGTTGTTGTCGAGCATACTGGGTTGTGGGTGCAGCGGGGTGCGGGGAGTAGGAGCTGCGTCGAGTTTGCTTTCTTTTATCATTTTGGATGCTAAAGCATTGTCACATTGATTTCACAAGCTTTTTCATGATTGTAATAGTATTGGCGTCGGAAGCAGGAGCCACTGAGAGCCGGTTTGTTTTGCGGGAGGCCACCAGAATGGTGGCGCCATGTTTGACGGTGGGGCCGGGTGGGGTCCCTCCCTAGGAGGGCCCCCGGTTTGGTGAGAGCCCGGGGAGGAGAGGCGGCAGGGGCCGTAGAGGTGGCCAAAGCAGGCCAGTGCTGGTGTTGCCACCACTGGCCCGCTTTAGCCACGGGGGTGGCGAGTGTTCGGGCGGACTTCTCCGCCGGGGGAGGGAACTGTGGTGCCAAGCCTCACGCCGTGACAGGCTGGGTGCGCCTGTGCGCCCACGGCCAGCGATCAGGCCGTGGAGGGGACGCGGTGATGTGGGTGTGCGAATGGGGTCGTCGGGGGTGACAAAGGGTCAGGCGAGGTGAGAATTGGAAAGTGAGGCCGACAGAGTGTGGTGGAAAGGTGCCCCCCTCCTGAGACGGTAAACATCACGTGGTCTGGAGTGTGGGGAGGGGTTGGAACATAAGACGGACGTGTAAAGGTCGGATTGCTTAAAGGGACGTGGAGTGATATGGCGTCTTGAGGGGAGATAAAAGGAGATGTGCGGAAGGCAAGAGAGAGTTCTGCATGGGAGACTGGCAGCGGAGCCACGAGAGGCATGTTAAGAGGCGAGTCGTTAGCGCGTTAGGACACTCTGTCACTTGTATTCTCTTCCAGGCTTCTGTGTCGCTTCTCCTGTCTTACAACGACTTTTCCATCATCCGTGTCAGATACCCGTGTTCATTGCATTAACTTTTTTCGAGATCCTTAGTTTAGAGTTGAGTTCTCATAACCATATATGAACGCAAGTGGCCCTCCTGCTTTTCAAATACATAGCTGGGACAATCGGACACAGTTTATAGAGTCGGGCAGCATGGTGGCCCAATGGGTAGCGCTGTCGCCTCACAGCAAGAAGGTCCCGGGTTCGAATCTCTCGGCTCGGGTGCCTTTCTGTG
>JAZEWT010000007.1:11562316-11580505 GCA_036362905.1 Mordacia mordax | reverse complement strand
GGGAGAGCATGCAAACTCCACACAGAAAGGCACCGGAGCCGAGAGATTCGAACCCCGGACCTTCTTGCTGTGAGGCGACAGCGCTAACCACTGGGCCACCGCGCCGCCCCCAAAGAGCAATCGTTACTTTTTCAACATTCTGAGGAATTAGTGACCTCTGGTGGCTAAAGCAGAAAGGTAAATACATTACGTGCACCGCGTACTGAATCCCGAATCTAACGCAACCGATAGTCGTGTGTGCAGTTTTATTAATGCATTCGAAGCCTGCGAAATGTATCTCGATTGTAACACGATTTTGGCGAGCTATGCCTTGCGGAATATCGTGTACGGCATGTGCTTGGTTCGCTCGGATATCTTTTGGTGCTGCCCAGTTGTATTGATTACACTCTGAGGACCAAATCTCGGCTCTGGTGCCTTCCTGTGTGGACGCTATGGGTACTTTATTGCCGGTATACGTACCCATAGCGTTAACAGCTCCACCCAAGCTGTAAAGCATTGAGGCCGCATTGTCCTGAGCTTGACTGCCTTTTGGCAACGGCTGACACCGGCAAATAGGCTCAAAAGGAAGCCACTGCCAGGTGAAGGTCGGTCAGTTGAAGGACAATGCATAGGTTATCAAAGCTTCCTGTGTGGAGTTTGCATGTTCCTCCCCGTGTCCGCGTGGGTTTTCGCCGGGCACTCCGGTTTCCTCCCACAGTCCAAAAACACGCCGCTGCATAGGATAATTGGCTTGCAGACTAAATTGCCCCGCAGTGCCCGGTGATGGACTGGCGTCCCATCGTGAGTATATCCCTGCCTTGCGCCCTGTGTCTGCCGGGATAGGCTCCGGCTCACCGCGACCCTGTACAGGACTAACCGGTTTCTGACCGTGAGATGACATGAGGACCACTACAGGGTTAATGTGATGTCACTCTGACCAGAGAGCCCAGAACTCACCTGCTCTTGGAAGCTAAGCCGTGTCGATCCTGGACAGTGCTTGGAATGGCGACCACCGCGCATGCCAGGTGATAGCAGGACTTCTTCGACGTCCTGGGAAGCAGAAAGTAGTGCAAAAACAAAAAATCCACTGTTGTGCTGTACTTCTAAGCGCCCCAGCTCCGCGCGGTGGGAGTCGAATAATGCTGGTGATCAGTTTAAAGTGTGGGGGCCCTCGTTCAGCCATCGACTGACAAATGTGTCTCGTGTGTGTCAAGCCAGCAATTACCAACCAGAGACCACGTTACCCCAAATCTTTGTATTTGTCTAATTGGACTTGCATTGCATACTTGTCTACTGCCACGCACGGAGTCTTATCGCAGACAATATGGGCGAGATGGGACAAGTTTCTATGTAGACTTAGCATGTACAGTGCTGTGAGCGCAGCCCACGAAGCACAGCTCACCAGGCTGAGCGTCGGTGCTGGAGTAGCAGGCGTGTGTGTGTGTGTTTCTTGAGCTAAGTCTCTTAGTGGTCGACAAGTAAAGGTGCGGCCCCTGCAATTGCTCGCTCACGTCACTGCTCGCGGCAAGGTCTCCGCTGGAGCTAACCCGGTGGCGTATTTGACGAGACGTGTTGGAAGAGGTTTGCCCCACAACACGTGGCCCGCAGATCGAGTGTGGTGAACCCGTCTGCAGGGGTGATGTCTCATAACCCTGCACCATTGTTTCAACTGCCAAGTCCAGTGCAATAACTTCGACAAATTGGCAGCACTTACGAGACTAATTCTTACGGGAAAAAAAAAACATTTGTCAGTCTTTGCAGACGAGCGCTTGTACATTCATCTCAATATTTCTATTTTGGCTGCTTTAAACAAATCACCCACAAGACACGTGATTTTGTCAAAGCTCAAAAACTAAGCAGGTTTTGCCCGGATAGTTCTTGGACAGGCACCCATGTTGCATAAATTGTGTTGTAGGCTTGTGTTGGGCTATGTCATCAGCAGAGGGCAGTGCAACGAACTTTATTGCTGTAATGTACTGTGTTCCAACATCAGTGCTCCCCACATACACATTGACAAGTATTGTACATGTTTGTCAATGTAAGTTAGTGGACTGGGGGCTCAGGTTGGGTGAGATATCACTCTTCACTGATACAATCTGGGTTGATAATGTGTGAGAAAAGGTACAGCCTTTCATCTCTTTTTAAAAGTTGTTGTAACCTTGCTTAAGTCAAAGAGAGTGTGACTATACCCTGTTATAACTAAATGGTGCAATGTCTTACTGGTCATTTGATGGTTTGGGACTTTGGCCCTGTACTATGGTCATTGTGGGTTGGTAAATATTAAGACATCATTCGCCGGTGATAACGTGTGCTCATTTCGATAACAGAAATTACGTGACGTGGTCTGAAAGGCAAACACCAAATCAATATCTCAACACATCCCAGGCTTCCATGAATCACGGTCTCGCACTGACGACTGTCTCCCCTGCAGGCGTGTTTTTCTGCCTCTCCAACTCCTCCGGCGAGCAGAGCAACGCGCCGCTCATCCAGCAGATCCTCGAGAAGGTGATGGACGCCCTGGGCAGCACCATCGCCCAGATCGAGGCGTCCCCACCGCAGCACTCGCGCCGTCTCTCCCAGCTACTGCTGCTGCTCTCGCAGATCCGGCACATTAGGTCAGACACATGTATGTGAACCTCATCCTCTCCGCCTACCTGTCCCTGTGCAAATGCGGGAGTACGCACCCAAACGGCGATGTTACCTTGCCATGCGGCTTACTATTGCTTTTCAAGTGTGCACACCTGTATTTTTTAAGCGTGGTGAGCTTCAAAGGAGCCACCGCCATAGGAATGTGGAATTTCCACCACTGGCTTAGAGTTAGAGATGGAGCACCGCCATCCACGTTCCCTTGAACAGAAAATCACTTCGGATTTTTTCGAAGCTTTGAAGCCGATGTTTTTTGGGGCACTTAGCTCTAATACAGATTCGAGCGCTTAAAAATTGTGAACAAATTACGATGTTGACGATGTGCCTATTTTGGTATAACGTTGTGTTTTTCAATACTTACATATTTTTCTCATATTGCATTCAAACTAATGATCAATATTATTGATTGACCAAAGAGTGACCATTTTGGCTCATTGACGTGAAATTTTGCATCTTTGGAAGGGCAACCCAAACTGACTTCCACACACTGACTCTGTGATGTGTGTTTGTTTTACAGCAACAAGGGCATCGAGCACCTCAACAGCATGAAACGTAAGAACGTAATCCCGCTCTACGACCTGCTCCTCGAGTTGTTGGACGCCCACAGTCTGCAGAACACGGGCTTACGAACGTCGCCCCAGTCGCAGGATTTCAGGGCGACCTCCAATGGGGACAGTGACACGGCCACGCAGCCAGGTGAGCCGGACTACCACCCGTATGCCGACTCGGATTTCAAGGCCCACCACCCGCCGGAGGCGCGGGAGTTCCAGACGCACGCCGATAGGGGATACCCCGGCGGTGGACACTCGAATCGAGGGCCCGTCGCCACTGCCGTCAAGCCCGAGGTCAGGCCGCAGCACGAGAGGGAGTTCAGGGCGCACGGCCAGCGAGGATTCAGAGAACACGTGGAGAGGGAATTCGTAACGTTGGGCAAAAATAACGGCACGTCGTCAGAGGCGGGCGGCCCCGTCACCTTCATGAGTAAGTCATTGCTGTTTTAGTTTGACGATTCAGAGCGTCTGTTTTCGTGGGCGCACAATTCCAGTGTGGGAGGGGAAACGCCGTCACTGTAAACCTTCGGATGGTGCATGTCGTTGATGATTAAAAGCTACAAGGGCGCTTTATGAGAAAGAAAGAAAAAAAACCGTATCGCACAATTAGACGCGACCATTGTGAATCAAACGAGTGACCTTCGCACTCCTCGCCACAAGTTTGTGGTTAGCGGTGGCCCTGGTGTGGCCACTCAGAAGGAGGCACATGGCCCCGTGACGTGCTGCCGATGTCCATGGGCAAGTGACGCGGAGTGGTGCGGATGGCCCAAGTACAACTCGCTCTTGCTGGGTTGTCCTGTGCAGAGACACTTGGGTCGGTGTTGGCTCTATTCACACGCTCATAGAGTGTTCAGTGCTGCCGGTAAAAAAATCAGAATAAGCTCTTCGAGTGATACGACTTGGCACTACTACACAGTATTTATGTTCAAATTTGAAAGTGCTATTTTGAGCCATATAAAAACTACACATGCCATTGTATTTTCTAATTTATTTTTACATGGAATTTTCAATTACCTAAAACCAAAAGTGTTTATTTGTATCTGATTACGAATGTTCTCTTGAATTAATGCCTCTGCTGGCTTCCGTTTTTAAAATTCTATTTTCTTTTCATTCAGATGGTTAACAAAATGTAATTGTTTATATTGTCAACCATCCGAACTGACATTAGAAGCAAATTTTTAACTGAAATAATTTTGATATTCATGGGGTGAATATTAAACAAAAAGGCTGCACATATAGAGTATGTAACAGTTGTTCATAAATGACAATATAATTATTTTCGTCAACGACCAAATTATCCATAATAATCATAACTCCTATGACACCGCAACATGCCAGGCAATATGAAGGGTGGTGATTGATCTCAGCAGATCTCAGAGGCTAAGCCGGTTTGAGCCTGGGTTGTGCTGGGATGGACGGTCTCAACGCACACACAGGTGGCACGACATTCGCTAAGCGAGGACACCGTGGAGACACTGGCCAAGTGGGCACCAGGGCCTATTGTCCGGTAAATAAGTGATGAAGTTGAACCAACAGCAGAGCCGGCCTGCATTTTTGGTGGCTTGGCTCGAGTTTGAAATGCTCAGCCTTTTATTTGGACTACCGTAGCCCTGCCATTTATATCTATCTGTCTCCTCTGTGAAGAGTCACTCGCACAGGCCCATGGAGGAGGTCTGCTGGACCAGAAGAAAAAGTGGAATTTTGCAAAGTTCAACTAGGGTTGTCGTTAGTTCAGGTTTGACCTAAGTTGGACTCACTTTGAGAAGTGGCACCTGTGTTACGGTGGCAGGAGTTGATTTGTACCGAAATTAGTTAGGTGTCGGTGTTGTGTGGACCTTTATTGTAGGACACTGCACCGTTTTGATAGACCTAGGTTGACTGAAAAAATACATCCAGTATTTTGATTGTGTTACTGGTGGCAACCCAAATGTCACCACTCTGGCTCCCGAACCATTTAGCACCGGGATAATGAATGGTCTCGTTCACAGCATTCTCAGCAGCCTCTCTGACACACGTGGGCAGGGGGTGATTCTTGAGTTCTGGTTTAGATATAAGCCTTGGCACTCACTACATACTGTATGTGGCGCTCTGCCACACACTGTTTACTCGGATCACAGTTTTAATATATTAATGCTGTATTAATATTATCGTGATCATTTTTTTAAATGGTAGATTTCTCAGCCTTTGATTGGTTAAGTGAAGGACAATAGGTTAGCGCTGACTGAGCTATGACAATCAAAATAAGAGCACACAAACATTACTATGGCTGGAAAAATTCTGAGTTAAATGTTGCTTTTTACTGTTTAATTCTCTTGCTTTGAAAGTTCCTGAAAGTTTCTAAAACTTTGACGATTGAGCTATAACTAATAAATAATGTTTCAGCAGGGCATGTCATGACCCTGGCATGTCTCGTAAATTTGCCAAGATTGTTTTAGTGTCTTGTGTAGATAGAGAGGAGATTAAAAACAGTGACTGGCTCTGTGACACTCAAGATTCGCACTATTGGACTTCAGCCAGGAACATGTGTGATACCAGACAAGATATAGACTTTCCGAACGTTCGACGAGTAGGTTTTTAAGTTGGGTTCATGATTGACATAGCTATTCAAAAGCATTCGTATATTAAAATACATGATTGTACGAAAACTGTACGCGCTTAAGTGAAAAATTTTGCTCATCATGACTACAGGATTGGTTTAATGCCATACGTACTTGTAAACGGGATTGCACTTAATGTGCCGATTGTAATGACCTTTGTTTAGTGCATCCGTGATGTAATGTGTGCCTGTGCTGCGTTGTATATTGTAGATAGTTTTTTTTTTAATAGTACATGGCATTGGTTGTTAACCGAAACACTACATTTTTTAAAATATTAGCATTGCTGTTTACGTTTAGCTTATTTATAGAATGTCATTTGGCATTCCAACTTCTCCAAAACGCAAGGAAGGGTATTATAAATTACCTACATCATGCAGCGAAAGCACTCTGCCTGTAAGAGGCGATTTTTACTTTGAGCAGTGCATCGACGCAAGCCTAAGGCACTACTGTTTCATTCTCCCTGTAATTGGCAGAGAATGCCTTTGGGTTTTATAACCTGTAATAACCTTGTTAACAAAATACAGCATTATTTAAGCGATCAAAAGATGTATTTGTACGTAGCTGTAAACTGACAATTGTAGGCATTTAAATGCAAAAAAAAGAACCCCATCTCATTAAAATCATCAGCACGGGTTTACGAGGATTTTGTGAAGTTGCGTGGATTATATTTCGTCTTTCGTGTAACTAACGTACGAGGTTATTATTGATGCAGCTGAAGACCTGCTCTTGTCTCTCCACGAATACCTTAAATCAACTCATGGAGACTACACGTCTCTAAACTAATTGCTCCAAAACTTGACACCAAATACCAATACTAATTTCCAGATGAGTTCTTGTTGAGCCATCGCAACTATGTTGTCCTGCACATTTAACAGATAATGTATTTTTTCAAAGTTTAATATAATAAAATGTAAATTAATATACATATCAATGAATTGCTTTCAGTGCCAACTTAGCACCCCGAGTACGATATATATATAGGCTGCACTGGTGTAGTGGTGACCACACTGGAATGCAAATCTTGAGGTTGCTGGTTTGACCTCACAGCGTGGCAGTTGAAACAATTGGCATTGGTTTTTTTTTGTAATGATGTAGGTTTTTCACGGCTCGACGCACGATGATTGCTCCGAGAAGCCGCTGCCTCGCGACAGCCGCGTCGATCGCTTCCTCTCTCTCCACCCGCGCCTGAGGGTGCCTCTAACGTGCGAGGGGGCGAAACGTCGCGAGGTGGAGAGAGGAAGCGATCGACGCGGCTGTCCCGAGAGAGCGGCTTTTCGATGCAATCATCATTATTTTTGTTTTTTAAATCCTCCTCCGTCTGTACGCCCAGCAGTACTGATGGGTATTCCATCGTTAATTTGCAAGTCATGTGAGGTGGCGTAAACTGTGGGTGGTCCTGCCTCATCCAAGGATCACGAGGCCAGCTTGGATGAGGCAGGTCAACATCACCCTCCGTAGAAGCTCTCAAGATCTCACTCCAGTAGAGGCCCTTCTGGCAGCGGTGTCGTGAGCGGCAATTGCAGGGCTGCACCTTTACCTCTTTGTGTGATACATCACAAGGTAGAAGAACACTCTCTATTTATGGCAACAGAATGCTTTCTAAAGAGTCTTTTGAAAAAAAGCGAATAGATTACATTGCAGCTGTCGGTTGATGATTGCTTTCCCAAACTCATCCTCTTTCTGGATAGCCGTGTCGAGTGCTCCTCCTCTCTTCTTCGCGACCTTTCGCACCCCCCTCCCTCCCACGCTGGAGGCATCCTCCTGCGTGCGGAGACCGACTAACATGTGAGTGTACTATTTATATCAAAGTCGGTTGATTGCCTCGCCCACGTTCCTTTGTGAGCCTTGTCATGCTCATGATAATACCATTGGATGTTCAATGCCTTGCTCACACTCCCTTGACCCTAATTATTATGCCCCCCCCTGCCCTCCCGTCCCCTGATAATAGTATTAATAATAATGTTTGCGCTTCGAGAGCGCTTTTCACCCGAGGGTCACAAAGCGCTGCGCAGAGCTGTGGGGAGAACGGCGTGTTAACAACAACAACATATATTTTTTGTGGTATCAGAGGAATGGCATGATTGGGATGAGGGACATTGAGGAAACAATACGGGCATGACACATATCAACGGAATGTGAGTAAAACAGTGAACTGCCTTTGTTAATAATAGCACAGCAGCACACTCACGGTTTAGCACGCCTGAAGATGCCGCCAGCGTGGGAGGCGAAACGTCACGACGGAGAGAGGAGGAGAGCTCGAAACGGCTCTCTTCTCAGCTTTGGGAAGCAATCTTCACCCATCGAGCCGCGAAAACGAACATCGCTACAATGGAGGCCGCTTTATGATTCGTATAAATATTTTGGGTTCGGCAATGTAACGGTCCAAGCACATTTGTGTCAAGACCATCCACCACCTGACACAGGCAAATACATTGCCACCAATCTTTGACCTCGCTTGTCATTGTTTCACTGACAATTTGAAGAACAATTCTCATATTCAAATTTAGCGATTAAATATACAACGTTTTCTTTGGAAAGTGCGTCAGGCATCATCAGTACAAGAATCAAGGTGGCAAGACTACAGATACTGGAAATCAGAATGAACACTCTCTGGATGTTTTTTTTGTTTCTTCTGACTTACTGGAGATTGTCCCGATGACATCCGACGCAGTTTCGTACAAAACGTCGCGTCTCACGTCCGAAATGTCTTTTCACGGACGTTCCGATGGTTTGACGCAATACAAATGGGCGCATGAGAAGGCTTGTACACCTGATCATGTACTTTCTAGGCTGCGTTGGGTGGTGGAGGGTCTTGTTAATCAAACAGTATTATGAATCATAATGTTGACTACAAGAACCTATGCATGTCAGCTTGTAATTGGCGGACTGTTTCTTTGTATACATTGCAACGCAAATGCCACGTCCCAAGGGTTGTTTGACACCACGGTGTGCAGTGAAGGGTAGCTCTGCAGCCTCTCTATACACAATTGCTTATGACAATCAAACGCATAAGTGTTAGCATTATAGAGTTACGGTGTTTTTAAATATGATTTAAATGTATTCAGTTTGCTGCCGAGTAATCGTACAAAGTTTGCTTACATCGACAACAACGTGTAAAATTCTTATTTCCCTGTTGGAAACTTGGGATATCGTAATACTCTCGTACCGCTACAACCAGCGTGCCGAGCCCATTTGGTAAAGCGCCGCAGTTGTGCTCATGGGTTTGTGGCTACGTGTGCTGTATGGGCAGTAGGGAGCACCGGTGATGCATCTGCAAGTCATCTCGATCAGGCCACTCCATAACAGCCGGGGTTTGTCCTACGATCTCCTGTCGGCGAGCTATTTGACACCACGTGGACTCGAAGTGCACGTGGCCTGGTACAGGCGCCGTGGTTATGTCGCCGCTACTTCGTGCCTATTGGCGGTTGTTCTATGGGCAGAACTAGTAGCTGTGGTGGTTTTGGCTGGGCCGCGTTGCCGCTGTTAAATTTGCGTTGGGAAGGCGTGCAGGATTAATGGGTAACCGCAGCTGCAGTGGCCATCCGATTGTCCCGTGCATGAGTCGTTGATCAGCACGTGGCAAACGTTGATTTTGATGTAATGATGTAGGTTTTGATTTTGATATTTTGATGTTCCACCATACAACAGTCCTCAGATTAATTAAAGAGTAAACATCTCATCAGTTGGTTCTTTTAAAAAAAATGCTGCTGGATTCGGTGGTAGCCACATGTTGACACCTGCTCTCCATTTGAAGTTTATACCACAGCTGCGGATTCTGCAGACGTGGCGCACGCCACGAGGCATGGTCGCTATTTGGTAATTGAGCAATGGAAACGCCTTTACGCGTTAGCGCGGAAAGAACTGGGGCTTGCCCCTACCCCAGGCGAAGGTTTGAAAGTTTGGCGCCGGTCAGAATGACATTAAAATCGGTTGGGATTACATCGCCATAGGGCAGCAGTTGCGTTTCTTGAGCACTCACAAGCCTGAAGCAACGCGTTAATGTGAACGCCGCACTTGTACTCTTTGCTTGGCAGTGGTCATGCCTCGGTGGTTCCGCATCAACACTTTCGGTCCAAGACTGCCCCCATCCGGCCATGTGCATCTGTCAAACCCGGTGATTGTGCCACACGTCTCGGCAGAGGTCAACGACTGCATTTCAGTCGATGACCTCAACCGTTTTCTCAAAGCTCGCAGACAACCTTTGCGATGCGAAACTCGAATTATACAAATTACGGACGAACTAAGTGTGTTCAGTGCTTTCCCGAGCGGCACGGTGGGCCCAGTGGGTAGCGCTGTCGCCTCACAGCAAGACGGTACCCGGCTTCGAATCTCGGCTCGGGTGCCTTTCTGTGTGGAGTTTGCGAGTTCTCTCCCCGTGTCCGCGTGGGCTTTCGCCGGGCACTCCGATTTCTTCCCACAGTCCCAAAAAAAAAACCATGCTGCTGCCTAGGTTAATTGGCTCGCAGACTAAATTGCCTGCAGTGCCCGGTGATGGACTGGCGTCCCATCGTGGGTATGTCCCTGCCTTGCGCCCTGTGTGTGCCGGGATAGGCTCCGGCTCACCGCGACCCTGTACAGGACTAAGCGGTTTCTGACGATGAGATGAGTGTTTTTCCCGCGATGCGCACAGAGCAGCAGTGTCAGTCGCTGGGTGAGAGATGGCTACTGTCGGTCATCAGTGGGCTCCCGGGAGACACTTGATGGCCAGTGTCACGTTGTTCGTGCGCCTACATTGTGTTGCTTTTGTTTTACTTCACGAAACGGCTTTTGAATGCAAGCTGGGCGGCTGAATAACGGTACATTCCATGACAAACTACGTCTCGTGTTATGCCTTTGCGATTGTTTCTCAATGAAAGTGGAATTTACATTCGTTGTACAGGCATTGTAAGTCGGTTGTATTATCGAATTGAAAAGTTTGTATTTTTTATTATTCCGCACTTAACGCCTCTCCGTGACCGTGTTTGGTGATTACGGTGTCTTTGTAAAAATGTTTGAAATAACGACTGGTGTATACATATCTACTTCGTGTGCGTGCTCGTGTCACGTGGCGTTCCGTCGTGTTGCTCTGTAAGCACTTTCGTACTGTGGTCACGCCGCCTGCACTGAGCTGTGCGAATCTTTTTGTCCACAATGGTGCGCTTTTCTCTTTATTACAGTGTTAACCCCGATGACCTACACAGTACTGCTATCAGCAACTGTTTTTAACAGTTAATATCTACACATAAAATATGTTATAGTCCACAGTTGTCTCTTTGCCCTTGTGCCGAGTCTGGATACCATCAACACGTGAAGTCAGCGCGCAGGATTTCGCGGCCGTGCTGCCGCCGCGAATTCTCCCAGTCTCTTCTCGGGTTGCACCGCGCGCTATAGGACACGTTGGGCCCCGGGAGCTTCGTTTAGTTCCCGACGAAGCGTCAGCCGCGGTTCCCCGCGCAGCGCGAGGCCAGAGGGCGCAACGCGCGAGTTGCAATGCACGGGCGCCAGGAGGAACGGGGCCACAGCCACGGCGCAGCAGACATCTTCGGAGAGAAACCGCGCGGCGCACGGTGGCCGAACGCCGCGGTGGAAGGAGAACGGACGGGTGCTGCTGCTGCCGCCGCCTTGCGCCCAATGTCGCGCCATGGCCTTGCGTCTGGGTGCAGTATATTATTTACAAGAGCGAGGGCTTAGATTCTGCGGACTTGGCATACATCACAAAACATCATTAGGCAGTTGCACGACAGGACGGACCGGTCTTCCGCAAGAGACGAGGAAAAAATAATAACCAATTCGCATCTTGTGCCAGCATTGCCCGAAGCCCAAAGGCAGCAGAGGCCCTAACATTTCACTTCTGCGGAGACACAATAAAGCGAATTAACAAATAATCTGTATCATTTAATCAGCACAAATTAGCATGGAGTATATGGGTGGCATAATTAGGGCTGCCCAAGTGCATAAGGCTTGGCGAGTACAGTAATGAATGTTAACGTGTCCAATATTTCAGGCTTTCTGGGGTTTTTTTGTTTCTATGTAAAAAAAAAGATCGAAAAGAAATGCAATTCCACCTGAAAGATTCTCCACTGTTAATGAGTGAACCAAGCACTATGTAAAGTAAAATTGGCCAAACATCTCCGTGCAGGAGTCCAGCAGCTTTGTGTGATGTTTCTCTATGATAAATTTAGGTGGCTATTTTAGTTATCATAACTAGTGTATTTGACCATCAAAAATGGCTGGGTGCAATGTTTTTTGTTATTGTTGATTATCAATTCAAAAAGCTGGATTGGTTTTTTTTAGCACGAACAATGCTTGTCCAAATCTAGACTTCTATGGCAGTTGCTCATTCGCGAAATCCGTTCAGACTCAAAAATTTGGAAGCAAATTTGAAGGCATATTTACTATGGAAAATGCGACTTAGCCAAAATTTGAGAGCGATTGGCCAATGTACTTGTGTGAATTTTCACGGCTGGATGCTTGATGATTGCTTTCCAAAGCTGTTTTTATAGCCGTGTCGAGCGCTCCTCCTCCTCTCTCTCGTGATGTTTCATCTCCCAGGTTGGTGGCATCCTCAAGCGTTCGGAGACTGAGTGAAGTATGAGTGTGCTCTGCTGTATGTGTGCCCTGATATCAAAAGCAATTAATTACCTTGCTCGTATTTCTATTGTACTATGTCACGGCCTCTCCCCTCACTTTGTCATGATTTACTCTCTTCCAGGTTCCTCCCATCCAGTGCAAGTGTCTCCCAGGATCCATTGTCTTTTCCGCCCCCTGTGCTGTGAAAGGTGTTCCCTCCATTCCGTTAACGACATTTAAATCTCGTTTGAATTTAATCTGACCTAACTTATCCCGACGTTAAATTTAAATGTGATTGCATTCGGTCCATCCTTTAGCATGGACCTTTGCCGAGTTGTTAACAAGGCTGGATTTGAAAGTCCTATTTCCACTATTATTTCCAGTTTAATTGTTAGGGCTGGCGACTGTTAATTTTACAGTTGGCTTGCACGTTTGGCTGAATTTCATTCTCATTTCTTATTTGTGATGCTTTTTTTTGGTGTCTTGTGAATCTCGATTGCTTCACGGATTACGCCTGCCCTGGATTAATCCTACTTTGGGAAAGACAATGGACCTTAGGAGGCACTGGTCGGGGACGAGAGGGATCTGGGAGGTGAGAAGCCATAACAGAGGACAATCGAAATGTGAGGATAGCTCTGAACCCCCTTTGACATTCGGGCACGTATACAGCACACGACGCTTACATTTCACTCAATCTCGGAACGCTCGAAGAAGCCCCCAACACGAGAGACAAAGTGTCCCGAAGGGGAGATGAGGAGCGCTCAGTGACACGGCTGTCCCGAAAGAACAGCTTTGAAAAGCTGTCGTGACGATCGGCCAAGCCCTTTTTGTGCTGCAGCTGTTCAAACAACGTTTCACACACACACACACACACGCTGTGCCTGTCTTATATAAACTCGTTGTGAATTGCACGCTTTCCTAAACCATGCCAGTGATGCAGGTTGATTAATCATCCGTCACCACGCTGGGCAGTGCGGGTTCGTGATGTTCGCTTCTCAGGACTGGTTCACATAGCATTCGCTCCTGATGGTAATCGTGGCCAGAAATCAAACCCAGGTTGTCAGATAACAAGTGGTACACTTATCACTGAGAGCGCATCACCTGCATTGTGATTACATTGTGATAAAATATAAGTCCGGGTTATTTTTTTAATTAAAGATCGTGCCCGCTGGATTGGTGTTCACGCCGGAGGCTGTTGCCTCCCTGCCAGTTGCGTGTTGTCCCGTGAGCGCTCTGCGTTTTCCCTGGGTGATCTTTGACTTCCGCTCTTCGGGCTTCGTCTTGTATTGGCACGCGAGTCCGTTAATGATTGAACATTACGGCGTGTCAATTGCAGCATTAAAATGTCAATGTGGCGTGTCAAACCTTCATATGGAGGAGAGAAAAATGTACGCGGATTACAAAGCTTCTATATCCAAACGACGGTTCATGAAAACCGTCGTTGTTTATTACGTAATTATTTAAAATTGTCGAATCCCTTTGGGATTTTGCTTAAACCTCTTGGCTGTCTAAAGCAGTCAATTATTTAGTCAGACGCTCGAAATGTTTGATTATCGGTTTAAGAGGCGCGCAGGCCCCTCTCAAAAACATATAAAATCAGGCGGTTAACTCAATACTTTTACACATGCGCATAAATAGCCCGTTATCAGTGCAATCTTTCTCACTGCAGGCTTAAATGATGTCACAATATTATTTCAGTCTGTGTAGTTTTTCTTTCGTGGATGGCAGTGACCCTCACATTTGAATTTCATCCACTCACAGTAATTGTTCACGAAAATAAAAATAAACATTGTTATTTTATACCAAGATTTTCACGGCTCGACGTATTGCTTCCAAAAGCTGCTCTCTCGGGATAGTCGTGTCGAGCGCTCATCCTCCATATATTTTACACCACCAATTTCGTGAAATTGACAAGTTTGCCATGAGAGAACAAAGGAGCGCTCATTGTCTCTTTATTAGAACTAGTTTCCCAACTCGTGCGTGCCGAGTTTTACGAGGTCAGTCACCCTGCCTATAAATGACACGACACAAAGGGTCCAGTTTTATGTCGCGCGCCCTTGAGAATTGCCACAGGTAGGCTCAATAACATGGCGTGTGCCCTCTTGCTGGACGCGTGGAGATCAGAGCACACGCGCTTACAGCCGGCCAGGAAGTGAAGTTTGACTCCTCTCCATTTCATAGTCGAAGAGATATCATCACGATCATAGTCCGAGGTTTTAAGAACACGTAAAATTATTATGTCTTTAAATATAAGTGTCCATATCAAACGCTCAACGTGCATCTAATGTGCACATGCAAGCTGGACTACTGTGCAGTAGCAATGTTAGAATAACCACTTGTTCCGGCCGTATTGATTTTGAAAGTTGTTTTTTTTATTTTTTTTTCAATGTTCTTAGCTGCTGCGTTTAATCTCCCGACCCTACGGCTTTTTTTTTTAAATCCATGCCCCACCTTGTTATTGACTTCAATTTTGCAGCACAGTGTGTATAGAACGCTATGTTACGCAATTGAATCGATGCAATTCTGAGAATCATGAATGATGTCAGGACATGCTGTGCTCTGTCCGTGTTAGCTTTATGACGCGTGCCTGCCCTTTGCTGCAGTTGCTCCAGCAAATCATCTACTAATAACATTGTTATTATTACCACTCTCATCGTCATCATCATCATCATTGTTTCAACTTCGGTTTTAAATGTGCTTGAAATAAACGTGGCACACGTGGGCTTTGTGCTGACAGCAAATTCCAAGGTCTGCGGAGGCAACCGTGGGATAATTACAATAATAATGTCGGCCCAACTTAGTAACAAGCAAAGCAAGTAACAACTCTTAGCATTTAAGAAATTGAAATGTGCAATGCAATAGTTCGGCTTGGTGGCTAAGCCGTTCGTATGCATCTCGCCATCGAAAGGTTGCGAGTTCAATCCTGGTTGGGAGTCAACTTAGCCCATCACCCGCCTTCTCCATGGTAGAGCCTCGACGCGGGGGGCATGGGGCCAGGCGCTGCTCCACTAATTCTCTCTGGCACCACTCGATATCCCTCTCCTTAGCGGTGAGTCACCGCTCTGGTGTCCTCCACACGAGCTCTACCGCCACCCTCTTCCCCCCCCCCCCACATCCGAGGGGAGCTGCTGGAGTCAGCCTTGCTCCAGAGTACAAATTGAGTATCATTCTGTGGGGAAGTGAACAGAAATCGTCATAGACTTGTGCTGTCGCATGCATGTTGTATTTGAACTACTGCTTTTGGTCTGTACACCGATGTTAAACGGATAAGGACAGATACTACACTCTAAAGAGATCACAATCCCACGGTCGTTTTGTGTCGACGTGGTCGATGATGTGTTCATCTTGTGTTGCCAGATGAGCCAGAGGAACTCGGGGCATTGTGTTTGTGCTGCTAATGTTCGGGGAACACGAGTGGAGAGGAGTCTTGGAGCCGCTGCGACACCAACGACAAAGACCACAGCGTGCAGGCGTCAGCAGGGCCTTACTTCACCTGAGCTGGCATAAGGGTGATGCTCACTGACCTGCCACTTCACGCATCAACTCCCATACGAGTTGGGCGAGAGATGCAGAGAAAATTCATCTCTCTGCGGCTTTGGGAGTCGTTCTGCATAAGGTTTATGATTCCCCTTTCTGTGACTAAACTGCGATGCAGAGACAAATCATCTCTGTGCGGCTTTGGGAGTCGTTCTGCGTAAGGTGGATTATATTTCCCTTTCTGTGAATAAACTGCCGTTTCATAGCACGCGCTCTTATGCCACAGTCAGCAATAAACGTTCGTCAGTTTTCCGCATCAAATTATAGAAAATGCTTTTATTATGTAAAAGAAAACAAGCATTGGCATCATTGTGTAAAATATAAGTATCTAAATGAAAAATGCGTCTTTCCAAATAAAACATTGTTTTTACAAATGATATCAGCCACGGCTTTCTGGGACACTGATTATTTTGTGCTGTGTATTATATAGTTGTGCATCAAACTAAATCCCATATATAACAGATACGGTATTTGCCTATACATATCTCGCAGTTCACCAGCTCTTTTTAAGCAAGCTTGACTGCCACTACTGAGACACTCTCAGAATACCTATATGCAGATTAAACTTTATTTTAAAAATATATCCATTTTTGTGTAGGGATACCAATGTAGGAATGATGCCTATTGTGTGTGTATTTTGTTTTGTAATGTGATTGAATATGAATATCAAATAATAAACTGCATTTTTTTAACGTACAGCGATGATTCCGCAAACGAGCGTAGAGAGACAGAGACGCACGCGGTTGAACCTTAGGATCATTTCCCACTTTGCAGGCAGGAGCACTGACAGCGCGGGTTTATGTCAAAGCTGAAAATCCAAAGCGATGTCAGAGGTTGGAATTTGCCATGGTATAGCACGCTTACCCTATGCATCGCCTCGCTTGACAACGTGTGCAGATGTTTGGGATTCTGTGTAGCCGAGTGCGTGTGCGTCTGTGGAAGCCATCTTCACATGAAATAGCAAAGAAGGCATAATAACTACTAAGCACATCACGAAATCACGTCAGTGGATATACTGCTTCGTAGCCGCCGCGTGAAGACCGGTGAACGTCGTGATAAGTACTGCAATAATAATTACGCTTCGAGAGCGCGTTTCACCTGAGGGCCACAAAGTGCGTCACAGAGCTGTGCAGAGAACCGCACGTCAACAACAACATCAGAGTAGATCATCTCATTGTCAGAAACCGCTAAGTCTTGTACAGGGTGGCAGTGAGCCGGAGCCGATCCCGGCAGACACAGGGCGCAAGGCGGGAGTTATATCCACGATGTGACACCAGTCCATCGCCGGGCATTGAGGGCAATTTAGTCTGCAAGCCAATTAACCTATGCAGCAGCATGTTTTTGGGACTGTGGGAGGAAACCGGAGTGCCCGGCGAAAAAACCACGCGGACACGGGGAGAGAACTCGCAAACTCCACACAGAAAGGCATCCGAGCCGAGATTCAAACCCGGGCCCTTCTTTCAGTGAGGCGACAGCGCTACCCATTGGGCCACCGTGCCACCCCAGAGTAGATCAATTAAGTAAAATAATAACTATAAATCAATGAACGACATCAAATAACAGATATAATAATTGTTAAACAAATAAGGAAAGGAAGAAGTGTTCCTGAGCAGCCATAAATCAACAACGAGCCATCATCCAAGCACACAGCAGTGAGCAGCATCAACAGTTCTAGCCAGAGGACTTCAAGGCCTTAGGGAACAAATGAGTCTTGAAGTTACGAGCGTTTCTCGCAGTTTCTGAACACAAAGCCATACAATGCAAAGTGGCCAACAACAAACAGTGAAACGTAGTGCATGGTAAAAGTTAACACATTTCTTACACTCATAAAGTATGATTATTCTTAGAGCTGGGTAAGCAAGATGGCAGTGGGGAGTTCCATAGTGGATGGGCTCGAGAGAAGAAAAATAATAATTGCACTTCGAGAGTGCTTTTCACCCGAGAGCCACAAAGAGCTGCACAGAGCTGTGGAGAGAAACGGCACGTCAGCAGCAACACCAACGTTTTTTTTTTGAAGCAGAAAGATGAACGTGCGGCGTGGTGTGTGAGCGGATGGTCGAGTAAGTGCGTTGAGTGTGTTGGTGTGACCCGCAGAGTCTGAGAGCATCTCCGCTGAGAGTCGGTAACGTGAACAGTAACCAAGCGAGCAGCGATAGCAGAGAGATCAGAACGTGACTGTGCACGGGTGAGCGAGCGACTGGAGTGAATTAATGAGCGCTGCCGCATCGTCCATCACTCCCACTCATCTCATCTCAATGTCTGAAACCGCTTAGTCCTATACAGGGTCACGGTGAAGCCGGAGCCTATCCCGGCAGACACAGGGCGCAAGG
>JAZEWT010000007.1:11548835-11562290 GCA_036362905.1 Mordacia mordax | reverse complement strand
CCACACAGAAAGGCACCCGAGCCGAGAGATTCGAACCCGGGACCTTCTTGCTGTGAGGCGACAGCGCTAACCACTGGGCCACCGCATCGTCCATCGCTCCCACTGCTTTGTTCAATTCTATGAAGTTCGCTGAGTTAGGAACTGGTTTATGGCGATTATGGTGATTGTGTCCAACCAATCCTTGTTTAACGTTCTATTATGCAGCAATGGAAATTGTAGAAATATAAAAAAAAAACACACTTCAGAAGCACTGCTGTATCGATGTAACCTTGGTTGCATGTTTATTGAGTGGTGTGAATAACAATGACCAAGTTCATTGACTTCTAACGTGTGGATTAATAGTGCAATCCTCCTCTTTATGGCATTTGAAAAACATCCGTGTGTCAAGGTGGCGAAACGCGATGGGGCCTGTGGTTCGCAACCCAAAGCATTTAATCGCTTAGCCATGATCACGGACTGTTGGAGGAAGGTCTTACCAAGCCTCGGCCGTCTCGCGAGCCCTTGCGATGTAGCATTTAATAATCTCATCTCATCTCATTATCTGAAACCGCTTAATCCTATATAGGGTCACGGTGAAGCCGGAGCATATCCCGGAAACATAGGGCGCAAGGCAGGAATACACCCGACGACGGGACGCCGGTCCATCGCCGCATTTAATAATAGTAACGGTGCAATTCATAACGCGCCCCAATGTTGCGTCTAGTCATGACTGAATTATGGATCCGTATCCATTAATACACGCGGGGTGGCTGGGAGATGAGCAACATCGTTGACCAACTTTGTCTCTGTGTGGTCCTCACAATATCATCAATGCTCAGTTTGGGATGACGTGGATGAATCAATTAAATGCATCTCATTGTCAGAAACCGCTTAGTCCTGTACAGGGTCGCGGTGAGCCGGAGCCTACCCCGGCAGACACAGGGCGCAAGGCAGGGACATACCCACGATGGCACGCCAATCCATCACTGTGCACTGCGGGCAATTTAGTCTGTAAGCCAATTAACCTATGCAGCAGCATGTTTTTTTGGACTGTGGGACGAAACCGGAGTGCCCGATGAAATCCCACGCGGACACGAGGAGAGAGCATGCAAACTCCACACAGAAAGGCACCCGAGCCGAGAGATTCGAACCCGGGACCTTCTTGCTGTGAGGCGTCAGCGCTAACCACTGGGCCACCGCGAACGGCGAAAGTACGATCCGATAACCACCCGAGTGGTGACCTCATCGGCCGCGTGCGTGCGTGGCCCAGGCGTCCTGCTTCACACGCTGGGCGACGCGCTCGGCTCCGTCACCGTGGTCATCACGGCGATCATCTTCAACGTGAGACCCATCGAGAGCAGTGACAAGTGCAACTGGCAGTGCTACATGGACCCGGCTCTCACCATCGCGATGGCGCTCATCATCGTCACGTCCGCGGTGCGCCTCATACGCGAGGCGGCGGTGATTCTGCTGCAGATTGTGCCTCCCGACATTCCCATCAAGGACATCGGTGAGCGTTACGCTTCCCCGGGGGTTTGAACCGGCCAGCTGGTTATAATAATAATAACAATTGCATTTCAAAATAATAATAATCATAATAAATGCAGTTATATAGCGCCTTTCACCAGAGGGTCACAAAGCGCTTCACGGAGCTGCGGAGAGAATGGGGAACGTCAACAACAACGGCACCAGAATGGAAAATCAGCAGCAACAACATTTTTGGGGGTTTTTTTTTTATATACGCAGCGTTGCAGAACAACAAGAAAATTATGACCAGACCTTCAGCTACAATCTTAAAATGGAAAATTATCAGTGAATATATAATATATATTGGGAAATGGTTTAATTCAACATTTATCGCATAACAATAATCGCACTTCTAGAGCGGTCATCACCCAAGGGCCACAAATCGCTACACAGAGCCGCGGAGAGAACGTCCCATCGTGGGTATATCCCTGCCTTGCGCCCCGTGTCTGCTGGGATAGGCTCCGGCTCGCCGCGACCCCGTACAGGACTAAGCGGTTTCTGACAATGAGATAAGGGATGAGATATACATGTCCCATATTCATTGAAGCATAGAGACTACATAGCGAGCGCCAGGTATCATCAGACGTCTGTATTTAATATGGCTACATTGATATGGACACCCTGTAATGTGTGTGCAGCAGCAGTGTTCCAGCAGTAATCGGTCTATGCTACAAACCCGGTGGCTCGAGTTCGATTCCCACTCAACGACCAATATCGCCGACGAATATTTGAACGAGCCCAGGGCTCCCCCCCTCGGTCGTCTCAGACCCGATGGACTGTACAAGCATCGCCGCTGGGGAGACAAAGGCGGCCGGGCGTGGTGCTGGCCTCAAACCCCGTCGTCGGTCATTGCCGGCCTTCTCAAGCGTTGCTCACCAACAGCGCTTGCCCCAACAGCGCTTGCCCCAAAAGCGCTTGCCCAACAACACTTGCCCCAACAGCGCTTGCCCCAACAGCGCTTGCCCCAAAAGCGCTTGCACCAACAGCGCTTGCCCCAACAGCACTCGCCCCAACAGCGCTTGCCCTAACAGCTCTTGCCCCAACAGCGCTTGCACCAACAGCGCTTGCCCCAGCAGCGCTTGCCCCAGCAGCGCTTGCCCCAACAGCACTCGCCCCAGCAGCACTTGCCCCAGCAGCACTCGCCCCAACAGCACTCGCCCCAACAGCGCTTGCCCCAGCAGCACTTGCCCCAGCAGCACTCGCCCCAGCAGCACTTGCCCCAGCAGCGCTTGCCCCAGCAGCGCTTGCCCCAGTAGCGCTTGCCCCAGCAGCGCTTTGAAAGCTACACGGGCGCTCTCTGCCTGTGTTGGATCTGTGTGTGCACGCAGAGGAGAAGCTGAACGGCATCCCGGGCGTGCAGTCCGTGCACCGCCTGCACGTGTGGCGGCTGACGGCCGGACGGGACGTGGCCAGCGTTCACGTCAAGTGCGCCGGCGTTTCCGATTACGCGACGGCCGGCGTCCACATTCACGACCTGCTGCAGCTGGAGGGCATCGACGATATCACCGTGCAGCCAGAGTTCGCGGAGCCGCGGCGCGGCGACTGCGAGTTCCCCTTCCCGGCGACGGCCGACGACGGCGGTGGCGGCGGCGGCGAGGACGAGCTGGTCGGCGACGGGGCCCGCGGCAGCGCGTCGGAGAAGAACGAGTGGGAAATGTTCCCGGAGGCGGCGGCGGAGAAGTGCGCAGGGACGGAGTTCGACGTCGCGTGCGGCGGAGACGACGGCCGGTGGGGAGATCGAGTCGTCACGCGGAGCTCGAAGCTGTGATTAGTTGCTCGGACGAGCAGACAGCCGTCGTGGCTTTATTTTTGTTTATTTTAATGGCTTTGTCCCTTTGTCATTTCCATAACTGCCGTCGGAGATGGTTGAATGGCCTTGCTGGCAAGACAACAATTTTAGTGACCACAGTGGCGCCCATTACAGCTGCGCGTCCTGGTCAACCACCTCTAGGGATGGCCATCTCATAAAAAAAATAGGTGTGAAGTGGCCTGCCTGATTGCAAGGGGTTCTGTTTTACTGCTTTGCTACCGGCCACCACCAACTGATTCTACAATGATTCACTTTTTTTTATTGAGCCAGCCAGTTGTCAAACGATCGGACCTTGCTAGCGTCACCACAACTAAGAGGGCGCGATGCCCATCCCCTATCTCTGCCACCCAGCGAATCCACAGTCGGCCAGCAGCCGATCGCTTTCCTGCACCCTTTTGGAGTGAATGCCGTTCAACAGTATGGAACTCTAAGCAATCTCAGGAATATAAACACTCACACGTGCGTCTGTCTATTTCATCGTGCATTTCCCCGATATTGGCGGCTGGATTTTTGGCCAGGTTCATGTTTATTTGAGCAGGCGAATGCCGCTCACGCAGGTGACTTAGTTGTGTGCGTGTCAGGTTTGGGTGATGCGTCGGTGAATTCGCACCAAGAAGGATGTATTTTTGTTACTCACGGTGACAAGGGGATGAGGGGTGTTTAGTCTTCATTCTTAACGAGATTACCAAAATGCACTCATATATAATAATAATAAGATAATAATTTGCACACTAATATGATTAACATGAAGAAACATGAGATATTTTGTGGAATTTAAGTGGGGATTTTTAGATATACACACATATAATAATGCATTACTGTTATAAAACACTCACGGTTCTCAAGGATCAGTAATATAACCTTCTTAAAAAGAAACCTTGGTAATAAATGTTTTTTTCTTTGAACAAACGGTTGAATTTTAATCAACTTCGCACGTGACAGCCGTGACGTGCCGCTGTGCAGGGTATCCCTGATTGCCGATAATTTCATGTGCCCGAGGACTCTTGGAATCGTGAACATTGTTACGTATCAAATGTGCATCCAAACAGACGATAGCGACTTAAGTAACAGTTTGACACATTGACAAATTACACGAAAGCATCGATTCATCCAGATATATGAACCAATGTAGGTTTTCACATCTCGATGTATGAGAATTGCTCTCCGTAGCTCTTTTATATATCCGTGTCGAGTGTTCCTGCTCACTCCTTCGAAGGAGAGCAATTCTCATACAGATAATATTTTAGTTTCCAAAGCGCCTTTCACTCGATGCTCCGAGGGCACTGGCAGCTTCTGAAGTTCACGATACATGCATGGAATCGCGTGCATGAGAATCCTTTTGTGTTATGGGCTCCTGTCACCTCTTGCAGTCACTCGAGGAGCTACCGTTGATCACACTTGAAACGAGGAATCGCGTTGTGATCTTGTAACAATGATGGAATCGATAATAAAATAATCTACAGCTCATTGTCAATCCACTACTTGATGGCCTCCCTACGCGGGTAGTTATGGGGTTTGTTTGGCCATACTTCACCACGCTGGTAAGCACGACTTGTTGAAGCGGTTCTTGGTGTCACTGATCTAAGTGGTGTTTGGGAAATTAATTCTGGAGTTCAGAGCTTCGGTGATTTCAGAGTGGATGCCAATGAAGAGCCTCTGTCTGCTTCAGCATCATTATCGCACTGTGCCCTGAGGTAGTAGGGATTCTCAACCTTTGGGACCTCAAGGCCCACGTGCATCCGGTCTCCAAGGACCACTGATGATTTGAGAATGGTGGCTCCAGCGTAACGTTCCCAGCCTGTGATTCGCGTACCAATGGTTGTCCGTGAGGGCATTGCAAACATAATTATTCTAAACTATCATTCGAATTTTTAAAGTAACGAACTATTAGACAGCTGCGTTATAATTCCTGTAGACGTATAATTTTGACTTTCACCAGCCATAGGCTACGTAAGATACTCGCGTGCGTTGTGGTCCACAATTGCCAGTGGTCCGTGTCGAGAAGAAGATTGGGGAACCGCTGCTTCCGAGCAGCCCCAGGAGGCAGTGCACTACCTTGCGCGGTTTAAATCTTCTCCGGCAGAGAGCGGGGAGACAGCTGCTGATCAGCTGATGGGCGCCCTCTTGTGGCGGCGGCGGCGGCGGCGCTCTGAGCCCGTGCCCAGCGCCGCTCACTCCGCACCCGAGACGCTGCTGCGTTGAGCTACGGATCCGCGAGGGATGGCGACGGCACGGACAGAGAGGCTGGGGGACGGGGGGGGCGGTGGTTGCGCAGTGAGTAGCGCTGCCGCCTGACAGCCAAGAAGGATCCGGGTTCGGTTCCCGGCCTGGGTGCCTTTCTGTGTGGAGTCTGAGTGTTCTCTCTATCCCCGTGTCCGACTGGGTTTTAGCCGGGTACTCCGGTTTCCTCCCACTGTCCAAAGACGCACTGATGCCTAGGTTAATTGGCCTGCTGATTAATTTGCTCCTAGTCCCCGGTAGTGGGCTGGCGTCCCATTGTGGGTATATCCCTGCCTTGCGCCCTGTGTCTGCCGGGATAGGCTCCGGCTCACCGCGACCCTGTACAGGACTGCGCGGTTTCTGGCGATGAGATGAAATGTGTGAAAAAAAGAACATTTCGCGTGGAACAATGTTTTATTTTTAACCTACCGAACCCACCTTCTAGGCATCTTAGCAGTTCCGTGCCAGGCGTTATTGAGACACACATCCTGCTCAACCTGATTGACATGTGACATGTTCGCATGCGTTGCCACATTCGCTTCAACGCTGCCCACACTACTACACGACTACGATTATCCACTCAAACATTGCCATGTTTGGCCTCGTAGCTTGGCAGTAGCCTTGTAGTTTACGATTCACATCTTTCGGGGACTCTCCAGCCACTATCAGGAACCACAGTCTCATCTCATCTCATTATCTGAAACCGCTTAATCCTATATAGGGTCACGGTGAAGCCGGAGCCTATCCCGGAAACACAGGGCGTAAGGCAGGAATACACCCGACGACGGGACGCCGGTCCATCGCCGGGCAAGTAACCACAGTGTCCTCAGCAAACATCATTTATTTCGGAGAACGCTAGTAGCCACCAATGTTCATATTAGCGTGTAGTAAATCCACTGCTGGATGACGGCTTGCGTCGGTCATGAGTGTTATTTGACCATACTTCACCATGCTGGTCAGTGCAGGTGGTTCAGGAGGACATCTTAGTCATGGGAGCAGAGGAGGGCCCAACAATGGCTTGTGTTGCACTGCCCTCTAGTGGTGATAGCCTGTGAACAAACTACCCAGAATGAGGCCAAAAGCCATAACTATTTGTTTTTAGAAACAGTTTCACCTGGATAATACCATTGAGATACAAATTCTTGTTTACCAGTGTGGCCAGAATGTTTGTTTGGTTTTTCTCAAAGCAGACATCGTGAGAATGTTGTGTTTTATCACCGTCTCACCACAACCCACGTCAGGCGCACAGGGAGTTGTAAAACCACTGATTACCAGGTTCAGAGCAATAAACGCACCTCTAAAAATCTAACGTTCGCGTGGAGTCCAACCTCTCACGTCTCGTCCTGACGCCACACACGCACATCGCTGCTCTCTAGCACTCCGAGCCTGAGACTAAGATTGGGCCGGTCGGGGTTCCCTGCGGACCGCTACTGCTGCTACTGCTGCTTCTACTGCTGCTGCTACTGCTGCTGCTGTGCTCCTGCTGCAGCTACTGCTGCTGCTACTGCTGCTGGTGCTCCAACTGCTTCTGCTGCTGCTACTGATTACAGACTAACAATTAACCGTACAGATTAACAAAGTAAGCCTTAGAAGCTCAAAGTACTTTCTGCTGAATGATCCTCGGTTCACATCAAAGATATGGGGACAAAAGCTTTTGTGGCGGCTGCTTCAAATTTTTGGAACAATATTACCTTGACCTTGACGCTACAATCTCTACCTGCGACGAGCAACTTTAGATCCCAATTAGAATTAGTGATTGCGAATAGTAATTAGAATATGTGATTGCCCGGCGATGGACTGGCGTCCCGTCGTCGGGTGTATTCCTGCCTTACGCCCTGTGTTTCCGGGATAGGCTCCGGCTCACTGTGACCCTATATAGGATTAAGCGGTTTCAGATAATGAGATGAGATGAGATATATGATTGCGAATAGTAATTTGAATATGTGATTGCGAATAGTAATTTGAATATGTGATTGCGAATAGTAATTAGATTATGTGATTACAAATCGTGTTTGAAATGTTCCTAATGTTGCATTTGTTCCCTCTCAATGTGCAATATGCTACCTGTAATGTTTTCCCTATTGCAATGTTAAACTCTGTTTTATTAACTTGTTTATTTTTTCAGTGCAATGCTGTGTGTAAATGGTTTTTCTGTTGTTAATCTTATGTTGTTGGTTAATTAGTTATTTTTATATCTTGTTTAGGGGCGGCACGGTGACCCAGTGGGGAGCGCTGTCGCCTCACAGCGAGAAGGTCCCCGGTTCGCATCTCGGCTCGGGTGCCTTTCTGTGTGGAGTTTGCGAGTTCTCTCCCCGTGTCCGTGTGGTGTTTTCGCCGGCCACTCCGGTTTCCTCCCACAGTCCAAAAAACATGCTGCTGCATAGGTTAATTTGCTTGCAGACTAAATTGCCTGCAGTACCCGGTGATGAATTGGCGCCCCATCGTGGGTGTATCCCTGCCTTGCGCCCTGTGACTGCCGGGATAGGCTCCGACTCACCGCGACCCTGTACAGGACTAAGTGAGATCTGACAATGAGATGAGATGTCTCGTTTCACTCCTTGCACACAGTTTTACCCAGAGCAGCGTTGAACCTCTGTTTATGAAAAGCTTATGGAAAAGCGCACCTTTGGGTTCGCAAACTCCAGCGAACCCCAGCGAACCTTTCCTCCTACCGTCCTCCCTGCAGCGCCACCGCCCTGTCGCTCCCTGCTGATGCACCCTGCCGGATATCCACCCACTCCCCGCTGTCCGTTGAGCGGAACGAGCGGAGGCGGTGGCTGAACCGCGGCTGCTCAGATGCGGTGGGTGAGGCTGAAACTCAGTTCCCCGTGGCCATGGCGCATGGGAAGCGTTGACGCATCGTCAAATTTCCCTGGCCAAATAGAATGCGTGCTTTTAAACGTCAAAGTGATTTGCTGCTCAAATACGTGTTGAGGTTGAGACGGTGCTCAGCTTCTGTTTACAGCCACGAGCCAGAGATGGAAATTCGGCTTTTCTATTGCGGGGGGGGGGGGCGTTCGTTTATCCATAGGACAATAAATAAATGCTGACTTCAAAACAAAATGGTAGCTATTTTATTCACCTTAGAGGATTATGAGCTGAGCCAACCAACAACCAGGTATGAATTCACATCCTTCCTATTGCTTTAGCGCTGCGTCGCCTCGTGGGTTAAAAATCTATTAAACAGCTTATTTATTTAATCGGCGATTTATAGTTTTCGAGGTTTTTTTTTTATAAATCTAAGCCACAATAAAAATGAATATTCACCATAATGATTGCTTCGAAAAACTGCTCTCTCGGGGCAGCCGCCTCGATCGCTCCCTCTCTCCCTCCCATTTATCGACGCGGCTGTCCCGAGAGAGCAGCTTTTCGAAACAATCATCATGCATCGAGCCGTGAAAACCTACATCATCTAAATTATATTCACCATAGACCAGCAGGTTACGTATATTTTTTTATTATTAATGAACAATATCGTGTTCTTGTTGCCTTCAAATGTTACTTCAGCGTTGCATCAATGAGTTCCGTTTACTTGAATTGAATGTTTCATTAGCAGTGCCTTTAACAGTCATGCCTTTGGTAGAATCTCATCTCATCTCATTGTCTGAAACCGCTTAGTCCTATACAGGGTCACGGTGAAGCCGGAGCCTATCCCGGCAGACACAGGGCGCAAGGCAGGGATATACCAACGATGGGACGCCAGTCCATCGCCGGGCACTGCGGGGCAATTTAGCCTGCGAGCCAATTAACCTATGTAGCAGCATGCTTTTTGGACTGTGGGAGGGAACCGGAGTGCCCGGCGAAAACCCACGCGGACACGGGGAGAGCATGCAAACGCCACACAGTAAGGCACCCGAGCCGAGAGATTCGAACCCGGGACCTTGCCAGGCGATAATTGCCAGGCGATTATGCATGTGTTAAGATCTTAACACCTGCATAATCGCCAGATACGGTAAAACCTGTTGTAATCTTATTTATGTATACTGGCAAAAAGTACCCATAGCGTTACATTATTGTTGATAAAACACTTCAAGGAACTCTTGATGGACGGTGCCACACGTGCATGCTTTGAATTCCTGACATTTGTTTTTACTTTAGACTTTAAAAAAAAGTACCAATTGAGTAAATTATTCAGGTAAAAATCGTAGATTTTTTTTCCTGTGTGGCTATTTGTCAAATGAGATTTTGTGTCTGTTTTTTGTAAAGTTAAGTAAATTCAGGGTATTTATTTTGATAATGGGCAAGGAAAAGTTATTTTTTCTGTTATAAAAACATATTATTGCGGTTTTAGAAAGCGTGCAATCTTTGTGTAAATGTCATTTGCAGAAATGAATATAAGGTGAGTGTTTTAATAGAATACCACATTGGCTTTTTTTTAGATCAACTTGCCTGATGAGTCAGAGCAAAACATTCTATATGTTACAGGTCTTTAACAACACCTTTATTCAACTCTCTAAAAACGCACTGTCAAATGCAATGGTAGCCAATCACTGAACGGTTGATTGAAATTGACGCGTGTGTGTGGATTGTTTGCCTCTGGCGGTGCGCGGATTGAACTCGCGGCGAAGTGGCAACTGGAAGACGGCAACGGAACAAAACTTGCTCTGCTTCAAATTCCCCGTGAAAATCGGCCGATGCGACTTCCGCGCCTTGCCCCAGAGCCCCGGGTAAAGTCACGTCGAACGTGGCGCCTCCTTGAGAATGGTAACGTGGCGTCACCGTTACGACTTGAAGGGGGCGTGTCCAACATGGAGCCCAAGGCTATGTGTTTAGACTCTGGGGTTCCTGGGCAATGCGACAGCAGAACGAAGACGTTTTGTTTATTTGACAGCAGATAAGTTCTCAAGTGAATGCGCGGTGGCGTGACTGCTGGACTTTTAATAGAAGGTTTCTGAAGTGATGTCTCCAGAGCGTGCCTGTGGAAAGCCACTTTACAGTTTAAATAAAGCGAGGCTCTCGAGCGCTAATTAAACAATACAATAAAATGACTCTTAAATAACATGATCTACAGGAGTTCCGCTTCCACGATCTTGCATAGCAAGCACCGGTGACTTGGAAATCACTGGCATACTGACTAAGTAGGACAGATGTTTGTTCTGCTGCATCGTGTGTTTATTTAATGTTCAAAAACTATTAACTGATATACCCTACAGTTGCATATTTGTTGCATATATTTTCATTAAATCAAGTAATAATCATGTAGGTGTTCACGGCTCGATGCATGATGATTGTTGAGGATGCCTCTAACGTGCGAGGCGAAACGTCGCGATGGAGGAAGAGGGAGCGATCGACGCGGCTGTCCCGAAAGAGCAGCTTTTCAAAGCCATCATCAAGCAATAATCATCAATTTGCTTTACTCTATTTTCACTCTTTAGACAATTCCAAGGCTCAGACATGCGTATGCATTCAATGACTATGTGTTAAACGGTCACTTTAACGAGGCAACTGCAGATTATGGAAACAATCCGGTCAGCTTGGAGAGGTGCACACGATTTACCCTACCAGATGTCTCACTCACGATCCTAAAATCTCTACCACTTTCAACATTTATATTTTAGCTACAACGTGCGGTGTCACAAATCTGTGGTATTGTGAATAAAATCAAGGTGTTGTCGGCAATAAGCGGTCATAGGAATAACACTAATAACAGTATGACCTTGATTTTAGAAAAAATAACACTCATAATGTCTGCCCCACGCTGTGGTTGTACAGTGTACACGGGTGATGGGCTATTGTGTCAGATCGTCCAGTAGGCAGTGAGTGCCAGCGTCTGTCACAAGTTGTTGGAACATTTGTACTGACAGTGTGTGGCCCGGTAACGTGGCCTTGTAAATTGTGTAATCCTTTTGAACAACATAAATACTGTTTGTTTACATTATAGCCCGTTTCTCAATATTGTTACAAGATTATATTTTATTCGTCTTGTATTGTGCTGTTGAACTAAAATCCGGCATAGATATTTGTGGCGACAGTTGATTGAGATACAAATCAATGTCGACAATTATTTCTCAATATATAGCCTCATGTCGATGTAGCACATTGTAAAATCAGCCCGTGCAGCGTGCATAGAAACATTTGCATTGCATTACAACACTTCATTTTTTTCAGGTTACCAAGCAATTGTTAGATTAATACAAAATAATAATAAAAATTTGCTTGCATACAATTAAACCACGTCACGCATTGTTCTGCAAGACAGAAACATCCAACGTGCTGAGTGCTAAAATTACTTGGGAAGATTTTGAAATTCTAAAATAATTAATGTAATAAATGTTGTCTGCCGGAGGGAGAATGCATTTGGGAGAGTCGAGCTTTACAAAGCATTCCATTTTCAGCACTGAAGCCACCTTCAGCATGGTGGAACTAATGCACGGCTAGTCTAATGTGCGGACCACGGGCCCCGAGCACAGTGGCTTCCCCTGGCCCAGCGAGAGAATAAAAGCCAGAATGTGCCATGTGGTCCGACCGTTGCGTGTGGTGGGCTTTGGCAGGGTTGGTGGCATAATGGTGTCCTTCTTGCTCCGGTTCAAAATAATCGATTTGCCTGGAGCTGCAGTAAAATATGAGAGGAATGAAAGCGAACATGCTTAGAAAGAAAAAAACAATGTCCAGCGCAGGCACAGTTTGTAAACATTCGCTGGTTCAGTGGGATTAATGCTGTTTACTTTATTATGGTCTTATTGTCTTTTCAAATCATTTCATTTCCACGGAGCTAATATTCTCATTATAATGCTTGTTTACAGAGGAAATCCTTACTGAGTCTTACTTCTTCTTTCAGCAGCACAGTGTCTAACCAGGGCAACCTGCCTGATTCAAACCGCAAACTCTTGCAACGATCTATAAACGCACTTGTTCTGGGCCATGCCGCTGCCGCTGCTACTGAGCAGAGTCCCGTACCCGAGGCTGATTCAGCGGACATCCCAAATTGTCACGGTCACTGAACCTCTGGCAGCATTTCCACGAGGGCACTCTATATGAATGAGCGAGGTTCTGTTCATTCCATTTCCACTCTGATGAGTGTAGTCAAGTCGAGTGCATACACTGGCGAATAACAAACTTGTATTTTGTCCGTGCCTTTACAATCAACTCGATTGACACTAGCAATTATGCTCATTTTTGTAGCAGTGCCTTCGAGGATCAAAGACACGCTCTCGTAAATTTTGGCTTTATACTTGTGACTCAACTGAAAAATCTTGGGGGGAAAAAATCCCCCCCCCCCCCAAAAAAAAGCGACTCAGAAACCCAATGCATTGCGAGAAGGAGGCAT
Organism: Mordacia mordax; assembly: GCA_036362905.1. Lineage (NCBI taxonomy): Eukaryota > Metazoa > Chordata > Hyperoartia > Petromyzontiformes > Petromyzontidae > Mordacia > Mordacia mordax. Next base: position 11,549,487 of record JAZEWT010000007.1, on the reverse strand, counting down.
TTACCTGCCACTAGCAGGCGAGGGTGAAACCACTCGTGCGGGGGGAAGTACGAGATAGGATGACGGACCGCACTTGCTGGAGAGCCCCTATCCCTCCAACCAGTTAAATAATTACACTGTCGGACAGCTGTGCTTAGTTTCGCTTCGGCTGCGAGTAAAGACAACGCTTGTGGAGGTGACCCTCACATCGAGCTGGAGCATCGGCAACAGCTGCCGGTGACACCGCGCTGAGTGCGTGATTTGTGATTCATCAGGGAAGCGGCAAAATAACTTTTTGGGACGCCTTGCGCGGTCGCAAGACGCTCAGTGCGATGAACCACCGTGAGTCTCACGGGGTAACAGTGGCGGAGACTTGACACGTTGTGTGTGTACCCCGGGCACGAGTGCTTTCAGCCAGCGAGCAACTTGGCAGCCGTGTGACATCGCGCCTATCGACTGTGCTCGCTCCATTTATTCCTCGCGCGTGTTTCATTTAATAGAAACAATAAAGTTGACGCCGATTCACGTCGCGTGCCATCGCGTCCGCTCACCCGCACGCGTTGCGCGTGCGAGCCGTCGATTCGTGAGCGCTGCAATGGCAGCAGCAACAACAACAACACCGTGACGACTGGATGACGTGTGTCAGCTTGCAATTGTCCGCATGCATTATGCA
>JAZEWT010000007.1:11517082-11548817 GCA_036362905.1 Mordacia mordax | reverse complement strand
AGTGTGGGCTCAGCTTTAGGGGGGGGGGGGCGGGGGAAGGATCACTACTCCATTCCATCTTTTCTACTTTCCCCAGGATGTGAATTATGTTTTGTTATGATACGTCCTCCAACTCACGCGTGAACATCATCCTGTATAAAGTCTTAACCTACTACCTGGTGTGTGAGATCATCGCGTCGTTAATTGTCTATTCATTATTTTACTTACCCGTGCATAAAATGACATCGTGGTTTTGTGACATTCAGAAGCAAATGCAATAGAAGACCTGCAAATGTTATGGAGCGTTTCCCGTAATGGAGAATGGTTCACCGCGGTGGGATTTCTGTGTGGCGGTTTATTAAAAAGGCCAACATAAATATAACAGCCGCCTGGGGGCATAATCACGACAACAGATGCAAACCTGAGCAAGCAGGGCCGTTATTTATGATGTAATTATTTCACATTGCAAGCACAAGCCATCCTCCCGCATAATTACCACCTACGCCATAGGTCAACAAAGGACGGTGGCAGTTACGTGTCAGCCGAAAATACAGCGTTAACGCGCGGATCCCCGACTGCACAACGTGCGGGGAGACACTGCACATCTACTTGTGCGGGGAGACACTGCACATTTACTTGTGCGGGGAGACACTGCACATTTACTTGAGGGGGGAGACACTGCACATCTACTTGTGCGGGGAGACACTGCACATCTACTTGTGCGGGGAGACACTGCACATTTACTTGTGCGGAGAGACACTGCACATTTACTCGTGCAGAGTGTCTCTTCCACAAGCTAATGTGCTGTGTGTCTCCCCTCAAGTAAATGTGCAGTGCCTCCCTCACAAGAAACTGTGCAGTGTCTCCCCCAACAAGTAAATGTGCAGTCTCTCCCACAAGCTAATGTGCAGCGTCTCCCCACAAGCTAATGTACTGTGTGTCTCCCCCACAAGTAAATGTGCTGTGCATCTCCCCCAGAGTGTCTCTCCCACAAATATATGTGCAGTGTCTCCCCCCACAAGCAAACATGCAGTGTGTCCCTCACATGTGCAGTGTCTCCCTCACATGTGCAGTGTCTCCCTCACATGTGCAGTGTCTCCCTCACAAGTAAACGTGCAGTGTTTTACAAAAGTGATTGGAAAAAAAAACAAAATGGCAGCTAACCCAATAGTCATAACAATCTCCCGTTCGTAACTTTTATTGCCCAGGCTGCGTGATGGAGATGCCTTTGTGATGTTATGTTGAGACGTCAACCGAGGTCTTCAGGACCTTCCCACAGTGTTTTAATATCTCTGGATACAGCGACCAGTTTCCAGTGAGATTGTGTCTCGCTGTGCTCTGTAGACATTTACCAATCAAATCACAACTGGCATTTTCCTCTGGCCGCTGGCCTGTCACTGAAAAGACATCATCCAGAGAGCGGAGACTGGTTGTGTGAATGTGTGTTAATGTTGATGCATTTGCGTGTTTAAAAAACAAAAAATCAGGGTGGCTCTCGATATGCACCGCTTGTTGTTGTGCATATCCAACATTCACGAGCTTCTGATAAGGGGGGGGAGAACTTAATCGCATGAAAACGTTTAATGTCAAGTACACAGCCGGCCACTGTGAATGGAAAGTGGTAGTGATCTGAAATTACTTAGCGGGACAGCTGGTTAGGCTGAGCCTGCAATGGGACTATGGACAGAGATGTCCAAAGTGCCTCTCTCTCTCTCTCTTTGTAGATCTCTCATTGCACCAATATGAAGAAGAGGGAAATCCCAGTAATCCCAGCAATCAGTAGAAAGGTAAACTCGTTATGTTTTGGTTTAAATGTTCTCGTATATGTACGGACATATTACTGTACCTGGAAAATCTCTTGTGCTGGAACGTCTCGTTTATAAAGACCGTTAAGGGTGTTACCTGGGGCATAAATAGCACACACGTAAGGACACCTTGTACACACACATTTTGTAGAATATTATAAATGTGGTATCTTCACAAACTCCCAAATACTGTTTAATTTTACATCAGCTTTAGTCTCGTTTAACACAACACCTTACTGCCCGATATTGATATGGTAGCTATATGAACGCAATTGATTTGGATCAGGCACAAAGCATGCACTGTATTAAAGATGATATGTGAGTGAATATGCTTTAAATTCATGTGAAATCCACGGTCAATAAAGGTGTACAAGGCGTATTTATCTTTGGACCAGAAGCCATGCCCAGTATGTACCGTGTATGATGTGTGGTGTTTTTAATAATAATTGGTAACGGTACGACCCTATGCTGCTGTTGGCTGGTTGACACCATAAATTACACGAAGGATTCGAAGTTGGTCATCTAACAAGGTGCTAAGCAAGCGAATAAAAACCAAGTTAATTTGAGAGAAAAAAAACGAAACCTGTGTCATCGGTCTGGTTGTACAAAAAAAAAACTGCCGCCGCACATATTTAATGAGGCAATGAGGCGGCTGCTTTAATTACAGCAGTAATTACTCGTAACCGCAAGGCCTATACGAGTGACTGGAAATCGTTTGCTTTTACTGCCAACTTTTACATTCTCAGACAATAAACTGCCCATTTGTTTACGTTCGAGATTAATCATTTCTGTTCAATGATATTGATTCACGTTGTTAATTACTCTTCGACAATGCAGAGGACAGACATCTGGGATTCTTTCCGTAATGCTCTGCTGCGAGCGCACGACCAACTTGGACCGGAAAAGTTGGTCGATTTTTTTTGTTTCCGAGAGTTTCCCAAAAGACATAGCGACATTTCAACGTGTATAATAATATCGATTGTCTCGTAATTGTACCTGATATTTCTGGTAGCAATGTCAGTTATATTTTCATGGCCGAGTTGTTAGAAACGCGTGTCATTTTGTTGGCTTAATCGATCGTTGAAGGGGATGGCAGCGAGATTTGTGCGTTGCCAATTTCACTTTTAGCTGATTACTCCCAAATTCACCATGGAGAACCAGGTGAGTTTACTTAAGCTGTGCACACCTGACACCTGCACTATACAGTCAATAGCCTATGAGTGCCATTTAAACATATGCCACGCCGAGACATGCATTGAACGTAACTGGTGTGAATTTACTGTGTCTGGGTAAATGAGAAATATATTTTCTACTACACGGAGTCAAACTCGCGCACACAGCACCAGGTGCACACACAATGGTGACACTACGACACCTGCGTTCCCCCCTTGACACAATAGCTCTTCGTTACAGAGCTGAGATGTAACCCACATTGTCAGCGTGGCACTGCACATCTGGCCAAAAAAAAGAGCGCTCAGAAGGGCTTTAGAAATCCTGCAAAAATTGCTGAGCGGATCTCGAAAAGAGGCACAACATTAAATCAATATAATTCTTCGATCTATAAGAAGACAGCTAGCTGACAATGGTGAATCAACTGGAATGAAACACCGCGCGGGCCTGCCTGGCACATCCCACTGCTGAGCAAGATTTATCGGCCTCTGCAGTGCGGCCGCTGGCTTTGGCCATCGCGCTGCGTGTGCCGAGCGTGGCGCACGCACGTTGGCCGCGGGGGCCTTCGCCTAACGCTCAGCGGAGCTGCGGCATTGTGCGGTTCATGCGCTTTCAAATACACAGCGACAGCGCCAACAATGCCGAACCACAATTAGCTCCCAACGTGCCGCTCCGTGACACATGCAGCGCAATTATGAATGAAAATGCGTATTTTTACGCACTAATGGACGTGGTTTAGACTTTGTTCTCAACGAGTCACCGCAATTGCTCCTGCAGTCTGTCACGGTGCTTTGTGAAACTACAGTTAAATAACGACAAAAGCAATTCATGTATGTTGTGCAATCACACGCAAAAGGAGCTTCATTTGCGACGCTTGTTAAACGTGAAGGCTGCTGGCGAAATTTCGAAAACAGCTCGAAAGATTGTCCTCGAATCGTCGCCGTCATATTTTCAAAACTAAAACATTTGCTTCCGAAACGTTGGGGTCTCGTCTGCCTTTACGAACGACCACATGCAAACACGCGCATAAAGAGAAGATTGCTTCCAAGATGTCCCCACTATCTCTGAGAGCCACCACTCCGTGATGACGAGCTTGGGATTTGTGGTGTGCTACAAAAAATATGCCTCTCTTTTTGAGTTGCAAAACAACAAAATACAATCCTTGCATCCCGTCATTTATGATTGACAATGCACTAGTCTGTAAATATATATAATACAGCAAGTGTTTGTGTATACATGTACGGATAGTGATTGGTCGGTCATCCGGTAGGCTCCGTCTAGATTCACTCTCATTGGTGGGGGTTAGATACGGACCCTGAGTGTGTGTTTGCACTGAGAGTACTTACTGGCCGGCGATGGACTGGCGTCCCATCGTCGGTATATCCTTGCCTTGCGCCCTCTGTCTGCCGGGATAGGCTCCGGCTTCACCGTGACCCTGTATAGGACTAAACGGTTTCAGACAATGAGATGAGATGAGTACTTACTGGCTTTGAATCTTTCATAAGAGCTCATTGAATTTGTACAACACCAAAACTTGCATGTTTTATTGCACCTTTATGTACCACTTATTGATTCTTATTTTGCAACTTTAACATCATTTCAGCTTTTACTGCCTACTTTGGCACTCGTACCATCAACCGAGCTTTATAAACAGTCGTTAGCCGCGTTCACGTCAGAAGAGCTTGCTACATGTTTGGGTCACCCGTAGGACGGGTACTCTGCTAGTATTAAAGCAGTAACTGTTTCAGCGGGAGGTGATGATTGTTGCCTCCGGTTAACTGAAGCCGCTTGGTGTTGGGCCCTTTCAACAGAGCCGTAGAGCGAGCGACTCGCAAACCGAATGTCGCGAGTTCACGTATTCACTGGGATTGACTCAGTCCATCTTCTCTCTGGGGGGCTGATAAGAGATCAACAACGCTTGTCAAATGAATAAACCGCCGCCCCCCCCCCACCTTAAAACTAGCAATCTCCACCAGCGCGTCAAGAATGTAAAGAGGATGATCACCGCATCGCTCGGAGCGATGAATCCCCGATGTATCGTCTGTGCCATTCGAAGAGGCGATTTTTTTCCCTGGGATCTCAGAGATGACGCGGACGCGTCCTCTGACGATGCGAGGGGAAACACAAATGCTCATTTACGTTCAATAATAAACATCCCAATCGAAAGATGCCACAACAGAAACCAGACACAGCGTGGTTAGAAAATAATAAAAGCACCTTAAAGTAAGACAAAGAATATTGGTTTTTCCATTCTCTGCGAAAATCTGGGCAAGCGGTGGCTTCAGAGGACCTCACCCCTCCAACAAAGACAAAGATCCCCCATATGGTTTTAAAAGACGTCTCTCGCAAGTACTGTTAGCGAATTATTACAGGGGCCGTTCCATCCCTCAAATGAGTACCTGCTGTGGTGTGTAAACGTTGCCTCTATGGAGACAAAGGCAGCCGAGCTTGATGCGGGTCAGCAACTTCCTCTTGTGCCGACTTTCGTAGAAATGTGAAATTCAAACCGTTGTAATGCGTTCTCTCGGTTTCATTGATTTGCTCTGAAGAGCTGCTCTTTCGGGATAGTCACGTCGGGCGTTCCTCCTCTTTCCTCCGCGACGTGACGCTTTCAACACAACAGACGGCATCAGGATAACCGATCTAAGTACAAACGGGTTACGTTCACAAGACGTGAGCTCGACTAACTTGGCGAGTTGCCTCTGTATTCATGACAGGTGAGGTGCGGGTCTGGGAGTCGGCGATGGAGCCACCTGGAGGTGGGAATCTGGAACGAGACAAGTTATGCGGGCAGTGGCAGCAAGGGGGGAGTGAGATGGACAGGAGAAGATAAATATGACAATGTATATTTTTCAAAAAAATAAATCTTTTGTCCACTAATGGGGCGCTGTACTCCCACTAGGGGGCGTTGTTATATCCCTAGGGGGCGATGTTTCAACACCTTTAAAAAAACTTTAAGTGCTTATTTTTGAAGAAAATATATTGTTATTGTTATTCAACATTTTAAAGGCAAAGCTGTAGCTTTATGAAAAATCCTTGTCACACTGAGCACGAAGATAGCACCATATACAAGGTAAATTAGTTATTCCTCGCCTCTACATTGTAGCCACTTGTTGGACTCTTGCATGAAAATTTACATTGACCAACTTTAAAACATAATCCATGAGTTGAAGAAATGCCAAAGAGCTTAAATTCGCTGTGATATTTCACAAAACATGGCTTATAGTTCAAACATATTGGTAAATCGATACAATTGCTTCAGAGCAAAGCGTTTTAAAGTAAAAATGTAATTAAAAAAAACAGCGCCCTTCATGTGAGGACGATACACGCAAAGTATAGGAACGTTTATAAATGGCAACATCTTAGCGTTAAAAATAAAATAAAAAACACTTAAAATTTCATGGACAACTCCTTTGTGGAATATCACTGCAAATGTACTGCTTAGTAAACACACAACAATGAAACACAAGTCAGCGCAAGGGACACGTTTTCCCAGAACCTTCTCTGAAAGTCCGGGTCGATACAAATTCGTCTCAAACTCAGTGTCAGACGCAGGCGCCAAGAGAGAGAAACATTGACCCTTGGAGTCGTAGACAATCGCTATCCACAACTGTACCCTTGACTCTATCCTCAGCTCAAACGCTATCCTTTACCCAAACCCCATCGATAACTCAAGCCCAATCTACAACCCAACATTATTTAGAATCCAAACCCTAACCCTATCTATAACACAAATCCTCTCCATAACACAAACCATCTCCATAACACAAACCCTCTCCATAACACAAACCCTCTCCATAACACAAACCCTCTCCATCACACAAACCCTCTCTATCACACAAACCCTCTCCATCACACAAACCCTCTCCATCACACAAACCATCTCCATCACACAAACCCCCCATGCTGCTCATCTCGAGTTGCCTCCCCTTGGCGATACGAGCCGCGGACATTGCGCTGAGTTCCCGCACCGACCTCTCTCCCGTGCCTCTCTCTCGCTCGCTCTCTGCCCGTGACGCCTTCTGTCCCCGTTGTCTGTCCCTCCACAATCCCTCTCCCTCGTCTAATAAAGCAACCAAGGTAGCGATACAAGGTCCATCATTTCCCCTTACTCTCCAGACGCAGCACGTACGCGCTAGTTTACACCAAAACACGCGGCACACTCGCTCACAGGTATCCAACCTTTTGGTATAAGCAATTAGTAATAGCGATTAGTAATATAGTAATTACATTTATAGAGCGCTTTTCACCCGAGGGTCACAAAGCGCTGCACAGAGCTGCGGAAAGAACGGCACGTCAACAACAATGACAGAGAACGGAAAATCAGCAACAATAACTTTTTTGGGGGGATTTTCTTACGTCTTTTGTCCTCGTTAAATATCTCGTTTCCTAGGTGAGCGATATTCCTGAGAGATATTCGGGGTCAGTCAGCATCTGTACCCGCCTATTGCTGTACAGGGTGCCGGAACCTATCCCGGCAGACAGAGGGCGCAAGGCGGGAGGCGGACTGTGCTCAGGATGGATAAAACGCTCGTGATTAACCTAGGCAGCAACGTGTCATTGGAGGGTGGTGAGGAAACCGGAGTACCCGGTCAAAAACGCACGCGGACACGTGGAAAGAGTGAGAACACGCAAATCTTGCTGTGAGGTGACAGCGCTACTCACTGCGTAGCCACCACGCAGCCTCTGTATTTGTTCTCTGCGATATTGAATGTGTGGCTGTGTTAGCTGTTGTTGCTGCTGTTGTTGCTGCTGCTGTTGCTGCGGTTGGCTCTGGTGGCTAGCCTGCTGGGCTACAAATCTGGCCACCCGACTACACGGCCGGCACCAGTGACGATTTTCTGAACCGGTCCGAGACCTCTGCTAGATCGACTCAGACTCAAATGAGTACCTAGTGCGGTGTGCAAGCATCGCTACTCGGGAGATGAAGGCGTGGCGCTGGTCACCCATCTCCTCGTGTGACATGTCGACCTTTATAGGTACTCGCTAACAGCACTTCACCTTAAGGTCTGACAGCTACGGAGGGGGGGGGTGCTGTTTGTCTTTGCTATTAATATGCTCGCGCTCCACGGGAGAGCGGAGAAGTTGGATGAACCGGATCGTGCGTGTAACAAAGTAAACAGAGTTACCGCGACACACTTGTTAACTCCACGCACTGTGCAGCTCTCCAGCGGCGCACTCAACTCGAGCCCAAGAGTTCACCTGAGTGACGCGGGACTCCTAATGATTCACTCCCTGCGCGACTGTAAACGGCGACGTGAAGGAATCCGGGTACCGTCTCGGATAAACCCAGAGTAGGACCAGGCTCAGGTGTTATTTGACACCAGCGGGTCGTCACACACGTTTCTGTAGAGTACGAGTCAAGGGGAGCAGGAGACGCTTGCTTTCTGTCCGCTTCTGCGTCACACAGACGGGACGCGAATTCCTGCACAGCGCGTGGCTCACGGGTGATGAGGAGACTTCCAGCAGCACGAGTGTCGCGCTCACCTCAGCGTCCCAGGGCCTCGGGTATCGGTTCAAGGCCCCGTGGGCGGAGACAGGACCTCGGGGGCGGTTACAGGGCTCCTGGGGGGCGGATGCAGGGTCTCGGTGCAGGGTCCCAGGTTGGCCAGATGAGCGGCGGGGACCCCTCGCTCCGTGGGCCCCGCGCGGCCTCCAACTCCCGAGCCGCCTCTCGGCTTCAACTGGGCGACCCATGTCAGCACCTGCTGCACACAGCATCTGCTGCAGGCAGCGCCTGCTGCACACAGCATCTTCTGCAGGCAGTGCCTGCTGCACACAGCATCTGCTGCAGGCAGCGCCTGCTGCACACAGCATCTGCTGCAGGCAGCGCCTGCTGCACACAGCATCTGCTGCAGGCAGCACCTGCTGCACACACTACCTGCTGATTCTGGCGACCCAGTTACAATTCATTGACGCTCCCCCCACCGTCTCGCCGTCCAGATTCTTCTTGTGACACCGTTGTATTATTTACAATGACTGAAATACGAATATTAGTTTCCGACAATCTCGCAATGTTTCTGAACTCGCTAACGATGTTTGAGCAACGCTTAGTGTGTTTTAGCAAAACATAAACGGATTCCGCTATCAAATGGCAAGGCTCACAAACACAAACGAGTATGAAATGGATTTGTCGCATTGGCCAATACTATTGGTTGACATGTCCATGTTCTTATGGCGAGAGCAGTATTGATGTGGCAAAGCCAACGACTTATTCGGGGAAGTTATTTGCGAACTGCACTCTGTGCTCTGCTGAGGTCATTTCTTAGAGGTGGACATCGTGGCGACATGAGGATCGGTCTTCTTTCTTTGTTTTTGCCAACTATCAAATACCAGTTTGGTGAAGTATGGTCAAACAAGCCCGCATGACTGACACTGTGTGCAGAAGCCTCCATTGACATTGATACATGTTTGAAAATGTTATCTTCTCGTTATAATCGCTTCAGGGGTGGCGCGGTGGTGCAATAAGTAGTGCTGCTGTCTCAGAGTAAGAAGTTCCGAGTTCGATTCCCGGCTCGGGTGCCTTTCTGTGTGGAGTTTGCGTGTTCTCTTCCCGTGTCCACGTGGGTTTTTGCCAGGTACTCCGTTTTCCTCCCACAATCGAAAGACACGCTGCTGCCTATGTTGATTGGCTTGCTGAGTGATTTGGCCCAAGTGTCCTGTGATGTATTGGCGTCACATCCTGGGTACAGCCCCTGCGTCTTGCGCCCTGTGTGCCGGGATAGGCTTCGCCCCCCTCGACCCTGTACAGGATTAAATGGGTACTGATACCGACCTAATAATCGCTTACAACTTATCACGCAAGCCTCAAAGTACACACCCTGGTCAAGGGGTTCAACTCGCAATCGTGATCTCCGTGGCACAATGAGCAGCACTCTTTAAGCGCTCTTCATGCCAAGTGCCATCTCCATCTCGCCGCCTACCGCAAACTCTGCCTGCAGGTCACCACACCACCGCCGCCTCCGTCTCGCCTCCCCAATCCCCTGGGCGCTCGCAGGGGAGGAGGAGGAGGAAGCAAGGCGGGAGCGGCGGGGGTGCTCGGGAGGAGGCGGGGTGGGAGAGCACAAACCATCTGAATAATTGATGGTTCCCCAAGGTGACACGCGTGGCTAAGCTGCGCCGGAGTGCGCGGGCGCGACTGTGGGTGGTAGCCCACTCGCACTGTTGATGTTTGCTCGCTTTGTGCTTTCGCGAGTGTTTGACCGAGGGATGGCATCTCCTCCGGCTCTTTAGATTCCATCTCCTTATTTTTGACGTTGCGCGTGCGCGTCTTTAGGTTTCGATTTTTTTTTTAACGCGTTATCCTTTACTCTCCGTTGCCCGGGCTTCGCGGCGGGCTGCTTCCGCGAAGATGCGCCCGACAGAGACAGCCCTGCGCCGCTGCCAGCGCCGCGCCAGCGGCTGCCGGAGGTCCCGCACCCAGCGCGTCGGACGCTGCTGCTGATCGCGGCGAGGCGCAAGAGCCGCGGACGACCCATGCCGCTGGGAGCTGGCGGACGAGTTGACGCATGCAGCAGCAGCAGCAGCAGCATCTTCCCTCGCAGCCCAGCCAGTAAGCGGGGCGAGGCTGGAGGATGTGGGGGTCTCTGTGCTTCCTTGCTGCGCGCAAAGAGCGGATAACTTTGACGCGGCCACGCGACTGCGAGCACTTTGCCCCTGTATTGCGCGCGGGTCCTTGTTTGTGAGCACGGCTCTGTTTTGGGCGCCCGGCTGTGTGCGTGTGTGTGTGTGTACGTAGCGACGCTCACAGCAACGGGCGGAGCGCCGGGGCGGATAAAACGCGGCAAGGTAGCAGCACGAGTGGTACATCTGTCAGTCAACTCAGCCAACCCACGATGTCTCGGTCTGTTCCGTTGTTTCGTAATCTGCTGCCATCAGCCGAGAGCCTTTCCGCAGAGCACCTGATGGCTTGCAGGTGCGCCTAGCCTGGCACAGGTGTCGCGATGACGTGACCGCCACTTAGCAGCGAACGTTGGCTGTTCTGTAAGTTTAAGGTGTGAGTGCGTGTTTGTGCGTCTTTGTGCGTGTCCGTGCATGTGTACGTGCGTATGTGCTTGTGCAAAACTAACAGTGCGGTAGTGCTTTGCTCAAGGCCAATCCCAACGCGTGCGGGCACTCACTCCGAGTGCTGTCAGAGTGTGGTTCTGGCCAAACGGCCACCTCTTGTGCGGTGTCCGACCTTAATGGGAGCTCGCAAATAATACTTGACGCGTTGAGCTACGCGGGGAAGGGGTGGAGGTGGATTTTTTTTGTCGTTCTTTGTGAAATCATTCGCATTTGAATGTTGAGAAAAAGTTGATCGTTCCAGCTCATCTTAGCAAACCTCCCCATGCCTTAGCGGGCCGTTGCTGTAGGTTTCACTGCTCGACGCATGAGAATTGCTCTGCATACCGGTCTTTTTTGGGGACGGCTGTTCCGAAAGAACAGCTGTTGGAGAGTAATTCTCATTGTCGTGAGCGCGTTTTTCAAACAGCATTGGTTTTTTTTCACGCAAAGCTTTGAAATGGTTTCGACATTCAGCGTTCTCATCAGTAGACTTCATTCAGCGGAATCACATTCGCAGCTGGGGGTCACGGTTCGAATCAAGCGGTCGCCCTGGTTATCACTCTGGGTTGATTAACTGCTTTCTAGTGACCATTAATGATCCCATTACGGCACTTACAAAGGGGGTGCCGTTGTGTGCCGATGTCATATGGCGCAAATGTACCTAAATTAGAATGATGACGCGCACACAACTCGTTCGGGATTACTTGGCAGCACTCTCTTGAACAAAAGTCACGAAAGTGAGCGAGACCGCCCCGACTGAAACACGCGTCGTTTCTGAGCGACGATGATCTCTGAAGTCAATGCTGGCGACGGGGAAATGTAACGGACAGGACCCCACGGGCAGCTCGCATCGCGGCATTACATAACCCTGCGCGCAGCGGCGGGCAACGAGAGGTGTCTCTCTAGACTCCCTTGCGTGTCCTGAGCATTGAACTCGTCAGAGAAGGAAGACTCGCTTCATTTGCACCGTCCCAGCGAGAATTATTCGCACAGCAAATCCTTTCTAGATTGTTTTTGTTTTGAAAACACATTCTCCGTGCTGTATTTGCTCGACTCCTGTCAAGCGAATGAACGCGCGTCGCACGCGCTGGTTGCGTGTCCTCTTGTCAGTCCACTGCCGTGCGGATCAGAGATATAAACTGACCATACTTCCCCACACTGGCCGGTGTAGGTTGGTGTGAGGATGGGGGAGCGTAGATGGTGGAGCGTGGAATTGCACAACTATGGATGTCGTCACTCTGCCGTCTGCTGACAATGCAGCCCCCCCCCCGCGCAACCTGCAACATCTGTTGCATGCACGGTGGTCGCCCCCTCCTAACACGATAGTTGGGCGAAAATAATATTTAAACATCTCACAATTCGTTATGATAGATCAGTTTGCGTGGACCACCACGCATTGAGGTTTTCATTTATTTATATTTCATAGATTTATATATGCGGGCGGCACGGTGGCCCAGTGGGTAGCGCTGTCGTCTCACAGCAAGAAGGTCCCGGGTTCGAATCTCGGCCCGGGTGCCTTTCTGTGTGGAGTTTGCATGTCCTCTCCCCGTGTCCGCGTGGGTTTTCGCCGGGCACTCCGGTTTCCTCCCACAGTCCAAAAAACATGCTGCTGCATAGGTTAATTAGCTTGCAGACTAAATTGCCCGCAGTGCCCGGTTATGGACAGGCGCCCCATCGTGGATATATCCCTGCCTTGCGCCCTGTGTTTGCCGGGACAGGCTCCGGCTCACCGCGACCATGTACAGGACTAAGCGGTTTCTGACAATGACATGAGATGAGATGATATATTGTCGTTGAGAAGTACAGAATTGCCTTCGATGACTGTTCTCGGGTTAGCCGTGTCGACGCGGGGAATGTTTCGCCTCCCACGTTAGAGGCATCAGCAGACTCATCACCAGGCTGATGTTGCCCCTCCAACGCTCGAATCGAAACGTTGCGAAAGAGAGGGGGGACACTCGACACGGCTTATTCCGAAAGAGCAGCCAGCGAGTGCAATCCTCACCCAGAAATATTTATCAGCAAGCCAGACTGCTGATGAGACACAAATGATGGAAACTTTTTGGGAGATTATGAATATAAATGTTGCTCTATAATGGTTGGTCTTGAAGGCCGATAGAACAGTGTATAACGATATATAATAACGTGTGTACAGACGTGCAAAAATAACAGCCATTTAATATAATGTTCATCATTGTACAACATTTGATAAAGCCTAGATATGTGCTGCATTCTGACGGAGTAATTTAAAGAGCCCGTGTTTGTTAATATTGGCATCTATAAAATTACACTAATTACACATGTACACCTATGTCAATCCACTGCTGGATCTTGCCTCGTCACTCTGTGTTGGTCAAAAATTGTCAACCACGCTTCACATCTATCAACGTGGGTTGGTGAAGGAGGTGGTAGGACAGGAGTTTGCATGCTCTCCCCGTGTCCGCGTGGGTTTTCGCCGGGCACTCCGGTTTCCTCCCACAGTCCAAAAAGCATGCTGCTGCATAGGTTAATTGGCTCGCAGGCTAAATTGCCCCGCAGTGCCCGGCGATGGACTGGCGTCCCATCGTCGGTATATCCTTGCCTTGCGCCCTTTGTCTGCCGGGATAGGCTCCGGCTTCACCGTGACCCTGTATAGGACTAAGCGGTTTCAGACAATGAGATGAGACAATAGGTAAAACTCGTCATTGGCGTTAGCCGCCGCTAGGAATCGAACTCGGTTGGCTAGGTCGCTATCACCATTGGCTGTAGAATGTCCACGAGTAGGTGTGGTTAAGAAGCTGCCGCAGCCTAGCAATGGACGGATTGAGTCGATGAAACGAGGGATGAATTCTGAAATTTTTTTTAAATCAGGTGTTTCGTGCCCAAATAAGGTTAACCTGGGCGTGCGATTGCCTATATTTGGAGTTATCGAACAGGAATCGATAGAATTATTAGCGATTTCAATTCAATGTTCGACCCCGTGATAGATAAGCATGCTCAAACCCATCGTTCCTATACCATCCTTCAACTCAAATCAATGCTTCCCGTTCGTTGTTCATTGTGTGGCATCATTTCCCATTGTCTCCCTTAGGCTCACAATGCCTCCACATTTCACGACGTGTTCTGCCACCGGACCTTTGCGTTCGGTTGTAGAGCGATAGGTGCCGAGTGTGCGACCGTGGCACAACGGACGCATTGGGGTCTCAGTGGAGAAAAAGCAAACGTAGGACATTTACATAGCCGTCCGTCCACATCAAACATGTGTTTCGCAATCCCATCAGCCATAGAGGGAAAGGGTGCTACACCATAACCGGGTGACAGGTCACCGGTAAGGTTTCATTCCCCACCATGCTGGTGAGACACCTGAGCGGTATGACCGCTCCTGAAAGCCACACTTTCATTGTATAACGCGGAGGGGCGGCTATGATAAGGAGTTTGCCGTTTGATTATTTATTTCGTAAGAGCCCGTTAAGAGCGTACGTCTCCCCAGGGAAGCGGTGCCATCGCTCGTGCGCTCTGCGCCGCAGACGTCTCAGCCGGGGAGGCCGGGCGTTATCTCTGCGCCACGGTGCACTCACGAGCGGCGGAGAGTGCGGCTGGAGGACGCGCGGAGTCGGCGTGAGAATTCCCCCGCGGTGGCGGCGGCGGTGGCGGCGGCGGCGGCGGTGGCGCCGCGAGATCACCGAGGCGATGCTGCCGGCGCTGATTCCGTGAAGCGCCCTCGAGAGCGACCTGCGTGGTTGGGCCGCGGTGGCAGCGCAGCCGCCGCTCGCTTGCTCAGCCGTACATCGACGCTTCCACTCCTATAACCCTATTCACCAACCTGCACAGACAACCCCGATGACTTGAGCCGCGCGTAAAATCCAACAAGACTCGTCGCTCTGGCACAGTCGCTCGTGAGCGCCCAGCGCATTAACCAGGGCAACGCGAGCCATCCCAGCGCTGGGTCGACATCCCGGCTGTCTTCATAGCGGCTTCTGATCTCATCCAGCGGTGGATTGACAAAGAGCTGTACGTGGCACTTAGTGTTGCCGACGTTGTCAGTCAGTGGCCGGATGATGCGTTGTCCGGGAATCCCCGTAAATGGTCAGATTCGTTGAGGGCATCGTGAGTTTGGCGGCAGAGCATCCGAGAACAGCGAGGGTTCATGGAGAACGCTTGAGACGCGCGACACTGCCATCGCTTCACGTGGATTGATGCTTTTGAATTATTTGTTAGAGGCCATTTACTTTTCAACAGACCTGCTCGGACTCACGTACGTTGTCATGTCCGATGTGTGACAATGTTGCTCTCCGTGCAAGAAACACTCGACGCAGCAATCTCGAAAGAGAGCAATTGTCAGACATCCTTGTTTCGTACAATCGGAGCGAGATGATTGAATGCCCCTGATGTCGGTCTGGCTTTGTTACCATGGATGTTGTCTTAAGTAACGACACTTTTTGAATGTACAGACGCCTGCCCACTGTCGGAATGCTGGCTTGGGACCCCAGACATGTCTCTTGGCCCATCGTGTCGGCACACTTCACCGCAGCCGTATTGGTCGCAGTTTTCCAAGTGAGTAACCTTGTTGTAAGGCGCTTGCTGCCGGTGCCCTTGTTCATAGCAGTCGTATATGATCGGTGCAATTGCGTGTCGCGCCCTCGATCCACCGCGTGCCGACTTCACGTTGAAGGTTTGGCCCATCATAGACGGGCCCCGCTCGTCATCGCCCCACGCGTGCGCCACGTGTTCGCGCGCACGTGGCGCCGCTGCTGCTCCCAACGCTGCGGACAAACTGCACGGCGCTCCTCTTACCGTGGTTGCTTGCAACGTGTTGAATGCGACGAGGTTGGGCCGTTCAGTCGATCGAAGCCTTAACCATTCGCGTTAACCCGCCGTCACTGGTCACTCGACCACGTCTGGACACCTCGTCTCTTGTTCCACTCTCCGCCACGCGGTCAGACTTCAAGCAACCGTGACCTCTCAAACAGCTGAAGCGCAACTCATTGGTGGGAGTTTGCGCCTATCTCCACCGCTGTCCCACCAGTCTAAACTCACCTCCCATATCCATGCACAGCTGCCAACTTTGTCCCTGTCCGACGACTTTAATGCTGTCCTGCATCTCGCCGATATACGAGGCGTATTGCGGTGTTTTTTTTCCCGCTGATGTGCCTGAATTGCACATTGGGATGCAGTTGTATGCCGATGCTACATTCTGACTGGATTGCATGTCGCCGGGGGGAGGGGGATAAGGAAGGCAACATGGGCACGTGCTTGAAGCTGTTCAGCTCAAGTGCAGACTTAGTTAACTGGCATTTACTCGGAATATACAATTGTGATGGTCTCCACGAGGGAGCGTGGATGGGAATACCGTCCGGGCGGACTCGTGCAGGTAGACGCGTGTCTCCCGTGCTTCAGCAGCTGCGAGATCCGGCGGAGAAGCGTTGGCAGTGGGGTGCAGTGACGCCAGTGGCTGTAGCCACAATACGATCTGGATCTCACTCAGAATGAGCTTGAATCTACTCCTCAGTACATCCTGAATCGATTTGGGTGAACGCATGTGATAAATTGGATTACTTTAAATATTCCTGAAAGCGTGATATATGGATGTTGTTTGTGATTGCGGTCACATACAACGGCTTTCCGCTAATAAAGATATTTTATATCTGGCCGGATGGTGTTTTAGTTTTTATGTCCTATCAAAGTTTATTTTCCAAATTTAAGACATTTATTGCTATGTGTGGTCAGTCACAGTGGCAAGTCTCAGTAATATTTCACGTTTCGTCCACACGTTCAATATAAACCGCTGTGCCTACACAGTGCTAAGAGATCCTCCCAATATGAAGACGTCATATAAACCCAATGCTTTACCGATGTCTCGAGCGTGGCTTCACATTGATGGCGAATAGGCCCAGCCTTACTTCCTTTGGATGAGGGGCAGGGGGGGGCAGTGTAAGTGTTGTATAGGGGTCCATCATGACAGTGATTAATCGCAACGCAAGTGAACTAGAATGGTGCCGACGGGACATTCAGAGGCGCAGGCCTCAGGTTAGTGCGCATCTGGTGTCAGCCCTGGTGCCGATTGAAACCCCTGCCCAAGTGCTGCCTTCACCGTTGCTCCTGCTGTTGCTGCTGTTGTTCCAAGGTGGTCAAAGCTGAGCAGGCACAGGGGCCACTGGGTGGCCGAGAATTCTCCAGGACGGAGAGCGACGGCGACGAGAGCGGCGGGGTTTGCCGGAGCCTGTGCATGATCAGTCCTCCGCCCCCGCTGCCTCCGCCGCCACCTCTGCGCAAACACAAGCCCAGGGAACCGACACCGCCGCACCGTGAGTTTTTCAAACCTCCCAACGCTTCTGTCCCGAACGAGAACGGTGGCGAAAATAACGTGCGATCGTCACACGCATTTTAGCGGAGAATATAAAGTGAGGAAGTGAATGAGTGGGCAAAAGAATGCCTCCTTTAAACTTGGAGGCCAGTTTTTAAAATCAGTAGTGTGCAGCTGTAGAACTCTTGACTGCGGGCATTAGGAGAGAATCACCAAGTTGTTTGGAAAACCGGAGAGGCTTTCATGGGGTACAAACTAGTAGGTGAGTCACAGACGGAATTGGATTAAGTTAATGTGATTCTAATATGGGAGCAAGACAATAGAACCCTTTCAAATGGACCCGCCCTTCTTCCATTGTTCCTGGAAGAAACCAATGCTGTTAAAGGGACTTAACATATACATAGTACATATATAGGAGTCATACACGTGACACACACACACAAACACAGCGCCTGAGGACGCCTCAAACGTGTGAGGTGAAACGTCGCGATGAAGAGAGGGGGAGCGATCGACGCGGCTATCCCGAAAGAGCAGCTTTTCGAAGCAATCATCATGCATCGAGCCGTGAAAACCGACATTGTTACAGCTTCATTGTTATTAATTTGCGTCTTTGTTTGAAATAAAAAAATAAACTCTATAAAGCACAACACAACATAGTCGCCAGCCATAAAATAAAAGTTGGCTGTGTGGGAATATTTTTTTCAAGAGTGAGAAATCGCATAATTCACATTTAAAGGTTGAATTAAAATAAATATAGCGACTATATTTCTAAACGTTACCACCTCATCTGATCCTAGTTTATGCTCTTAGACCTGGACTGCCAAACATTTACGACCGGATTGCTACTGTGTAAACACAGCATTCTTTAGTGAGAATGCTTTTAATTTTAAACTAGGATATCCCACTGTTATTTAGTTATGCGAATACAGTTATGGTGGTGGTTTCATCATAGCAATTAGTGAAACAAAATGCCGTGTGTACTATTTGTTTGTCTCTGCGTGTAATTCCTGTCTCAAATGTATGGTTTCCAGACCGGTGTGACTGCTGCGTAAAGATTTGGCAACACGTTGGCGTCTTTGAAATCTCTTTGTTGATAGAGTTCATCGTGTCCGGTGCGTGTCCGGTGCCTAGGATGTATTGTGCAAGTTGAAAACGTATTCGAATTAACAACAACGCTCAATTGGATTATTTCGTTTATTGTCTCAATGTACAACTGAGCACTGAAACAAAAGAAGCAGAAAGTAGATCAGCGGCTGAGATGGCTGATAGGTCAGCAGGGGACATCTCAAATCATTGCCTGTATCCTAATCGGTAAGATTCTCTCCAGCCAAGGGCAATGTTTCCGAAACAAAAATTCCATGATTTTTTTGTGCGCTCTGATTTAATTACACGAATGGATTTCCCAGCAAAGCTAAGAGTGCGGTTGGCTTATTGACAAGGCACCACATTTGGGATTGATGAGATGAACTCCCTCGGTTTAGGCCGTAATTAATTTTGTTACTGATGTTCGGAACTTGTAACAAGGCTCTCACAATATTCCACTTGACAGCGGGAAAAAAAAAAACCACAGGAATACACACGAGCTTTACCGTACAGCGCTGAAATGCATAGCGACAGATTCGGCGAGAGCTGGTGAGTCAGGGTTTGGAACGGTGAGGTCCACAGTAATGTACAGCATTCGGTGTGATCGGTCACAGCAGGTGACCACATTTGACATTGCAAAATGCAATGTCAGAAACAATCGTCCGTCATTCTCTCCACGATGTTTATGCGCGCAAGTGGAGCTATTTTGAACTTCCACTTTTGTAACAATCTTCAATGCCTCACCATTTGTGAGCACAGCGTGTGAACTGCGTGCTTGTTTATCCTGTTGTCATTCAGTACCAAACCCGACCAGAGGGCCTGTGGTGGAAGACAGCCAGTGGCTGGAATTGGTCGTGTGTCTAGTGGTGGGTGGCGTTATACTCTTAGCACTCATCCTGTTGGTCACCATCTGCTACAAGGCAATCCGGAGGTAAGCAAACGCTTTTACCATTATCACAACGATACAAATCCGCTGCTGGGTAAAGGCCTCCACACCTCGCGTCATTCACAGAGGTCGTTTTAACTCGACATCACCAAACTGGTCAGTGTGGTAAAGGGGCTCATAGCACTGGCTGGGTGTAAAACTCCAGCAGCCTTGCTCATCGTGCAATGCATCAACTATTACACCCACATTCCACATAACAATGAAAATGTATCCAAGAAAGCCTCACCGAGTGTCAAGATTTGCTTTCCGGTGGGTAGTAAATTGTAAGGTTTGGCAAATTCTTTTATTTTTGCAAAGAGTACTCTTGTGCACTAACGTAGGTTTTCCCGATGCATGATGATTGCTTTCAAAAGCTGCTCTTTCTGGATAACCGCGTCGATCGCTCCTCTTCTCTCATTCGTGACGTTTTCACTTTCAAAAAGACCTCCCCTCCTTCCCTTGTCCCTGGAAGGGAGTGACGCTGCAGAAGGGAGTGACTGAACATGCAAATATGAGACGTGCACATGACACACACACGGAGGACCTGAGGATTCCGTCCAACGTGGGAAGGATAGAGGAGGAACGATCGACGCGGCTGTCCCGAAAGAGCAGCTTTTGGAAGCAATCATCAGCACTCTGTGGCGTCCCGTTGTCGGGTGTATTCCTGCCTTACGCCCTGTGTTTCCGGGATAGGCTCCGGCTCACCGTGACCCTATATAGGATTAAGCGGTTTCAGATTAATGGGGATGGGGGGATCAGCACTCTGTGTATGGCAGGAAACCAGTGACCCCCAGAGGAAATCCTCGCGTGCAATGTAAAACAACAGGTTGTGTTCATTAGCCATTGTGTGCTGTGCTGCTGTCTCCTGGCGACCCAGTGGTCCAGTGATCAGAACACCGAGTCAGTGGGTAGGAAGGTGCCTTGGATCACAACTGCTCCTCAAGTGCAGAGACTTGAAGTCTCTGCATGGTCACCAGTGTTTGCACTGAAAAGCAAAATGAATCGCACCACACTGGTGTCCGTACTCGAGGCTGAAAATAAAACAGCTATGAGAAACTGTCTGTCATGTGGCGGTGGTTATTCTGCGTGGGAGAGTTGGTGGCAACGTCCCCTCTGCTGTGTAGATGAGGGGCCGTTTGAAGGGATCTCAAAGGTAACTCTGTAATATCGGTTTCCCGTGCGCTGTTCTGTGACAGGAATGCATCGCTGTGTGAGAGGTCTGGATGCGTGCTCTTGACAGTTGTAATACATTTGGGTTTTTTTGTGCTGAAGTAAAAAGACAATATGCGCTTTTTACTTTCATTGTTTGAAAGTAACAATGCTGACAAAGGTGTACCATTAGTGAGCCACTCACTGCACCGACAATCATCACGCATCGAGCCGTGCAAACCTCCATCCTTACATTGCACTAACATTCCCCAAAACAATCTGGTCATCTTCCTATACAGGATAGCCATAATTAGGGGGGGGAGAGGGGTGGCACGATCAGCGTTGCTTAAGGGTTAAGTTGCTGTGTATTTGTTTTCTACTTGGGTTAACTTAGATCATGAACTATGCCATGGTTAAATCACCCTTAGTATTAACCAGGGCGGTCTGCCGGATTCGAACCACGAACCCCTGTAACAAGCGTCGAATCGCGCTGTCATCAGCCCAAGTCACCGTCTATATGCGAGTTACCTCCTCTGTCTTACTCTGCTGTAGGTATACGTTTACATGGAATGTTTGTATATGTTGGCCTTGAGCAGGGTGTTTTATGGCTGGGTCATGATTTGCTGTGACTCAGCGAGGTTGTGCTGTAGAATTCGGCTGGGGTTGACATGCACGTTTACTGTTGTAATGACCGCAATGGGGCAGCTGCACTAGCGTGCTGCACTGAGCACACGGGCACTGCCGGTGCAGCCCGAACTCTCAAAACGCTATTTCGTTTTCTTAAAACTTTACATTCAGTTGTCAGAGCATAGCCACAAACAAACCAATACACTTGAGTGCATTGTGTCCTTGAGAGTCTGGGGAGGGGGCTTTCCTTTGCTAGGTAACTGACAAACCAGTTTAATCACTTTGCAGTGGTTGGTTGTCGCACTTGTCAGTTGTTTGGCAGTCTTCACTGATTGATGCCTCACGTGCCTGATTGATTAGTTGCAAACACATGCTTTGTGGTATTGAGTGCCTCGGGTCCCATGCGATAGTGGCAATACAATAGGGACATCGTGACCCCTGATAATTGTGCATAACACATTGACAGGGCTGTGTCTTCTGCGGAATCTTTTACTGTCAATCATAAAGAATACTGCGATGTGGAACATTGTCCGTGTGTTTTGTGGCTCAGAGCCACCATGTACATATCTCGAGAGTATCACCGGCCAGGGGGCCACTCAGCGGATAAGCGGAAGGATTGCAACGGGAAGCTTGCTTGTTCTAATTATTGTCGAAGTTGGACTAAGCAACAGCCCTTTAGGGCTGATAAAAAGAGTTCCAATTCGTGTGCATGTCAACAGTGCGTGTTGTTTAGAGAGACTCATCTCTTATATAGGAATTTGGAATGAGCGCTGCCCCGTTGCTCATTTAGGCTGGATATCATGCTGTATGGAGATGGACTTATAGATGATAATTCAGCTCAAGAGTTGCTTCTTCAGGATAGCAATGTCGAGCGTTCTGCCTCTTATTTTACATGTTTCCCATGCCACTATTGCACTGTTGCTCTTCTTTGTCTATTATTAATGTATTGTGCTGTGCAATCCCGAGTGACTGCTGTTTAGTTCATGATTATGGTTGGGGTTTAATTTTTGCACAAATTGGTGTTGTGAGTTTGTTTAATTATGCAACGTAGCGCGCCACTGTTTACGTTTATGATTACGGTTAGACTTTCATTTCAACACAGATTGTTGCCGCGAGTTTATTTGTCCTTTGTTTTTATTATTTCTTACGTTGGTGAGTTCAGGTGCTTGTTGTATCATGGCAATCCCGCATCCAGAGCTTGCAAGGTCACCGGGTCCTTAATTCTCTAATAATACAAATCTATTTATCTTTCTTTCCTCTGCAACGTGTCGTCGCCCCTCGCGTTGGAGGCACCATCAGTCTAAGAATTGATATTTAAATTGCCTAATAGCACCCCATGCCTCTGTCGCTCACCTAAGGGTTGCCCTTAGCCGCAAGGCTCACAGTGGCTCGAGGTTTTGCTGGGGAGCACAGGGGTTTTGCTGACGCTCAGTGGCAGCGAAACGAACCACGCGGTCAGGCGCGCGTAACCCTTGCCATCGCGTCGTGCCATCGCCGTATCTCCCTGCCCCTGCGCAGGGCAACACGAGGCATCCTCCAGAAATGCACGGCAAGAACGGAAAACACAGCCGTGCATCATCGTGATTTTTGAACTCCCCTCTGATGGCGGTGGCAGATGATTTTTTTTTTAGAAGCAAAATGACTTGGGAGTAAGCGCATGTGTAAAGGTCGCACTTGGGTTGCATTGATCCCCAACACAAACAAGGGCTGGCTCTAATTAAATGTTGGAAGATGATATGTTGGAGCAGGTTGTTGGTAGGTCCCATTAGCAGTAAATCATGTGCCTGGCATCCATTTATTTGTCTTGATAATAATTATTCCAATTTTTTTCCCTCTCTAAAGGAAGCAAGTAACATAATTAAATATATGAAATGCAGTGCACATGAGAAACGCTATGCGTTGCATTGTCGTTAATATCTTAATGTCATTTCCACTATCTGGCAATTCTTCATCTTCGTCTTAGCAGCCCTGCATCTGCATATGAATACAGCAAACGGTGAATAGCGTCACGATCACAACCCACCCGAGTCCTGGCATTTCGGAATAAAGTTTATGAATGTGTTATTGTTTTGGAAATAGCATTTTCACATTCCATAATGAACATAGATGCTTGATCTGCTGTCCAATTGGTTCACTGCAGAAAAAAATATATTCGGCTGCTCTGCTCAGGCAATCAATACAAACCCTATTAGCATGGGGCCTGTATATAATATACTTGGCAGAGTGGCGCTTTTTTTTTGTTAGAGCTGATTAAAATGATGGCAGCTGAAATGCACTTCTAAAAGCCTTGCGCCCATGCAGTTGATATGATTGGTACCTAATTCCAAGATTGGGGGGAGAATGTATGATCATATTCATGTATTTCAACATGCAGAAGGGAATATTGTTTGTTGCCACGAGCGGGGAATGGCAAATGTTTCATCATTTTAGAAATGTCTCCAAAAACTAAAGGTAGAGATATTCATCGAGAAATGTGCTATCGATAAACATCCACTTTGCCACCATCTGTGATGTGGGATTCAAATAGATCGTCACTGATCTGCGCTTTGTGGAGTGGTGGTGCAGTGCTTGCTGCGTTTCTATTTTTGGCCTCGTTTAAACATCAGTCATTCGTGAAATCTGAACTGGTCGTGGGATTTCTTCATCAACCTGTGGCGACCACCACAAACAGCCATAATGAATGACACGGTGTTGGGAGGCTTGTATCCAGCGGTTAGTTTAATCAAGGTTAACACGTTATCGTTTTATAATATGTAATTTCACCCACAAGTCTGCGCAGGATATATGTGAGCACCTTGAGCTTTCTTGACGCATTTCCGCTTAGGGTGCACCGTCAAAGTGATGGCGGGCGGCACGGTGGCCCAGTGGGTAGCGCTGTCGCCTCACAGCAAGAAGCTCCCAGGTTAGAATCTCGGCTCGGGTGCCTTTCTGTGTGGCGTTTGCGAGTTCTCTCCCTGTGTCCGCGTGGGTTTTCGCCGGGTGCTCCGTTTTCCTCCGACCGTCCCAAAAACACCTCATCTCATCTCTCATCTCATTATCTGAAACCGCTTAATCCTATATAGGGTCACGGTGAAGCCGGAGCCTATCCCGGAAACATAGGGCGTAAGGCAGGAATACACCCGACGACGGGACGCCGGTCCATCGCCGGGCATTGCGGGACAATTTTAGTCTGCGAGCCAATCAACCTATCCAGGAGCATGCTTTTGGACTGTGGGAGGAAACCGGAGTACCCGGCGAAAACCCACGCGGACACGGGGAGAGCATGCAAACTCCACACAGAAAGGCACCGGAGCCGAGAGACTCGAACCCGGGACCTTCTTGCTGTGAGGCGTCAGCGCTAACCACTGCGCCACCGCGCCGCCCGTCCCAAAAACACGCCCAGGTTAATTGACAGCTGATTAAATCGTCCCCTCCCCCCAGTGCCCTGCGATGGAGTATCGCGGGGCACTGCACGTGGCCTGGCAATAACCGTGCAGTAGTCGGTCACTTCGGCGACCACAGCCATGAAGACGACAAGGTAAACGTTGACAGACCTGGGAATGGTGGCCGATCAGAAGGTGTGAGGCTCGGCCACGGAGACACCGCCCCGCGTTGTGTCACAGCGCCATGTGCCGGCTTCGGCATCTTGAACCAAAACGAAGAGAGAATGGAACGATGCCATCAGTTTCGCTTCTGCGCCTGCAAAAAAATCTCGAGCCTTGAGGGGCTGCATTTGCCTTGACGAGTCACTGGAAAGGACGTTTCTATTGCCGCCTGCTTTGTTCCCAGCATTTGGCAAGGGAGGCGATACACGCAGTCCTTCGACGAGGCTCGAGCAGTAGATCCTGGGATCTGTGGATCTGCGGGTTGAGCTGGTGTCAACGGAAGCTCGGGACGGAACGCACGACTGCCATTGTGCCGAATGACAAACGACAACGACATGTCGTAAGTCGAACAGGTTTTTACCATTGCTGGCAATTATACAGGCGTTAAGATCTTAAAACACCAAAATAAACACATTTCACAATGTGTCCATTTTGGTGTAGACCAATCAGTTTGAAGGACAATGCATATGTTATCAAAGCTTCCTGTTTGCATATTTTGCCACAAGCATGTGTGGCTTTTGCAACCTAGACACATTGTGAAATGTGTCTAGTTTGGTGTTTTAAGATCTTAACAACAGTATAATTGCCAGAAATGGTAAAAACCTCTTCTACTTATTACAATGACATGTCGGCTGGCCATGTACGGGTAGAGAACCCGTTATTTAATAGCTTTATTCTTTGCCTATTGTTTCGCATTCTTTCAATCAGCATTATGCCGGATGACGAAATGTCTATTGGGAAACCCCGTAGAGTGGTTGCATAACCTCTTCCTATAGAACCGCCCACAGAAGTAGAGTTTACAGAAATTCGTTTGAGGTCGACTTTAAAGCACCCCCAAGTCCACGCGGAGACAGAGGCAGGACTCTCGCACGCACCCTGCCACGTAACAGCAGTGACCCTTACAGCAGCTCTTCTAAATGGGCTCAATGACTCAAGAGGCAGAGTGTAAATTATGGTGCTTTTTCAAAATTAATGTGGATGGAAGATTACGAAAAATATATAAAATAATGATGTCATTACAGCGTTATATATGTTTTATAATTTACAGCCCTTTGCCAATACACTGCTGGATGAAAGCCACCCCACACCATTAAATTACCTATTTTTATTGAGACGAAGGGAAAGTATGCACAAATGTTCTTGCATGGCAATTAAACTCAGATTTTTTATTCTCACCGCCGTAAAACAAAATGCAATATCACGGCTTTTTGTGCAGCGATTGGTGACTGGATTGTGACCACTGGCCACACTGAGCCTCAAACCACTGCGTGGCACATAGCAAATAACCGCTTTGTTATGCCACCTCTCAGCCATGTCTGGGATCAATACCAGCAAACTCTGGACCAATTGAAACATATGGGGTCTCATCAGCAGTCACGCTTGATGGAACCAGTGTGGGTGAACTGCCCACTCATCACAAAATCATGGCTGTGTGGTGCACGCAAGTATGAACAATATTGACCGTTTCATGTGGCACGGGCTGTCTGTGCGGTGTTAACATCTGTGCCTCTGCACAATAAGGAGGTCCTACCCGAGGCAGTTGGGGCGCCTTTCCATGTGGGATGTGCGCGTTCTCCCCCAGTTCTGCATGGGTTTCGTTCGGGTTCCTCCTATAACAAAAAAACCCCCACTCTTTAATTGGCTGATAATATCATTGTATGAAAGTTGCGGTGTCTGGCAAATGTTGGCACCGGTTCACTCTATGGCTGCCTTACCTCCACCTCTCTGCAGTTTCCTCGCACCTTTGAGTTCTTCTCTCTTCGAGCGAATATCTTGGACATTGCATAAACGCTGTGCTCGTTATACATTGTAGTAGCATTACATTACGTGGATGGACAGATGTAGGAAGGGGGTGTCACTGTCTGCTTGGTTGTTGCGTTGCCCTCTCCACAATGACGCTCATGATTATTTCCGACATTCGTAGGCGACAAGGGTTTGAGAAACTTCCAAGCCCCTGGAACGTGGTCAAGAGAAGGCAGTCGGTTTTGTGAATCCATCTGCAGCAGAACTACTTATATCCGAAAGTTGGAGACAACGCTAAATATCAAAGGATCTGTAAAGCCAAAGAGGGTTTAAGCCTGGGGTCGTTTTTGCAAAACCAGGTGTTGCTGACGTTAGGATGCTGGCTGAGGATATGCCAGCAGCTCAAAGTACAGCGATGGCTTGAATTAGATTCGTGCGTGCGATATAAGTGGCCCTGACTAAGGGCGTCTGATTAATGATTATTAATAACAATAATACATACATACATAGAGATTGAATCTATGGAGTCTGTGTGGGGATTGAATCAGGTCATCACTCCCATATGTGCACGACATGGATGAAGTGGAATAATCATTGCACTTCTACAGCGCTTTTCACCCGAGGGTCACAAAGCGCTGCACAGAGCTGTGGAGAGAACGGCGTGTCAACAACAATAACATCAGGACAGTTCAACTGAAAGTTAAATAATGGCTATAATTTAGAGAAATACATAAAATAAGCGACAAAATGTATTTTCACAGCGAGCCATCATCCCAGCATGACAACATTGAGCCGTAAATAAAATAGAGCCTTTGGTATTTGTTGAGTTTTTCATCGGTAAATAATTGGTATTAGAGTGTCGAAACAAATTATTCCCATTTTTATTTCCGTTTCCTCCACGTGCACAAAAATGCAGAGGAGCCTCCTGACGAATGAGTCTCGAACCTCAAGGAGGCTTTTGTGGATAAATCATCGGCGTCGTTAACTTAAGCGTGCGTCTGCGGACATCGAGCCTCACTTAGCAATAGCCGAGTGCGCAGCGGAAGGGGCGCGCGTGCCCACCCGCCGACGTTCTTAATCACTGTGTTCATTCATTAAATTACACGAGCGGCCCTGGCGGAAATGTTACACTATTGTTTCATTTCCAAACATCCTTTAAATTTCATCCACCGCAGACGTATTTTTTCGCCTGTGTTGTTTGTCATAACAAATGTTGGTCGCAGAGACCAGCCTACCTCCTGTTCAGCTCAATGCACGCGTACTTTAACCGCTTACTCTGCATATTTTACACTGATGGAACGATGGCATCGTTGCAAATTGGCATCACTGCAGTCGGCGAGATGTTGCGGGCAACGGCATCTGCTTAAATCTCTCGGCAATGTCAATCACATAGTCCCTGGGTGCTGTGCCCAGCTTTGCCTTGAAAAGGCGTTTGTTTGCCTGTCACGCGATATTTACTTCAACTTCAGAATTCAGCCTCAAATGAATATGGATATGGCACTTTGTGAGTTTATTTTGAATAAAATGCTGGCTTATCACTCGCAGAGGAGTTTTCCTTGAAACAGCCGCTGACAGACTGACGCGCTGCTGGACACCCAACGAGGACTGTGGGGCGTTTCTGTTGGTCTGCTTGGAGTCAGGTTAATTGGCGTGAGAAGCGCTTTAAATGCTGACAAATCTCGCCATGCGGTCCGCCAGGGTGTGGTGCGTTGCTAATATTCGTCTGATGGCAGGCGTGGCTGCCTGCTTCTGTCAAGCCAGGGTTTTCCCGTTTCCCTAGATCTTCCCGCAGTGACGGCTCCTGTCAAATAGCCTGACAGGAGTGCCCAGGCACTGTAAGGGTGCCGTAATTGCCCTGTCGACGGTGTCTGTGATGTATGGGGGGGGGGGCTGGAAGTGGAGGAAATGTCAGTTTTTGCGACTGCATGAGGAATGAGATCATTAAGTCAGCTGGGCGTGTGTTTATTGTGGCTCGGTTAGGCGTGGGAGATCACAAATGTCCCTCGGTTGATGACCCGGGACTGTGAAACTCAGCAGCGGCATCCTCGAGACTTATGCAGGTGAAAGTATCTTCCCGAGAGACGCCGATGCCGAGTGGATTGAAGCAGTGGGGGGAGGGGGTGGAGCAAAGACTGCGCATCGACCGTAAATTAAACCCCGACGGGAACCGCAAACCGCAACAATGAACTTCGCCGTCCCCTTATCCCACATGTCTGCCTTGATTCTTAAAACCATGTAACCCGTTATGTGAGTTGAAAGCCTCGTCTTGACTGCATGCCACTCGTGCCGATACCATCAAAAGAACCCTGCATGGCTTTCCGTGAAATTGCTTCGAGGCCTAATCGTGTGGTAATGTCCCGGTTCGTCTCTGGAGCTTCGCTGCCCAACGCCGTTCGTTTCACTCTCATCATCCGAGAAATCTGCGCATTACATCTCTCTGACCGCAGCGCCGGCCGCTTTAATGCCCTGGTTTACTTCCCGCATTGGAAAACTCAATAAGAATAACCGCAATAATGTTGGTGTAATATAATTATGTGCCGTACAATATAATTACCACACTAATTTCTCTGCTACGCAAATACGTCTTGATTACATTGTGTCGACGCATGGAGATTTACGTTCCTGGTTACTGACCAGACAGGCAGTACGGGTGGTTACAGTGGCAACGGACCCGTGATAGGAGCCCAATTCACCGCGACCAGTTCCTGGCCACGGCTAACACCAGTTGGTGGGTGATGTATGTTTGGGTCCTGGGCCCTCCCACTTCATCCAACCAGAGCCGCTAGGACCAGTGCGGTGAAGATAACCGTTTGCATGATCGCGCAGAATATAATAATAGTAACAAATGTATAATAACTCAATACCTATGGCCACATATCTGTTCCAGAGTGGCACGGTGGCACAGTGGCTAGCGCTGTCGCTGCACAGCAAGAAGATCCCGGGTTCGAATCTCGGCTCGGGTGCCTTTCTGTGTGGAGTTTGTATGTTTTCCCCGTGTCCGCGTGGGTTTTCGCCGGGCACTCCGGTTTTCTCCCACAGTCCAAAAAAACATGTTGCTGCATAGGTTAAGGCTTGCAGACTAAATTGCCCGCAGTGCCCGTTGATGGATTGGCGTCCTATCGTCGATATATCCCTGCCTTGAGCCCTGTGTCTGCCGGGATAGGCTCCGACTCACCGCGACCCCGTGCAAGATTAAGCGGTTTCTGACAAAAGAGATGAAATATCTGTTCCACCACTTCAAGTCAACTGCTGGGCCTGTTGGGAGTGTATAATTTATATGCAAAAAGTATGATACGCTATGGTGAAGCAGCTGGCATGTGAATTATTATGACAAATAGGCAAACAAAAATGCGCTATCCATTAAAACGCACTTACTGTTAACGCCTATTACTAATTTCCTTTGTAATAATGTGGTCGTCATAATTCGTTGTCTCACTTTGATTAAATACTCTCATATATCCCGCATTCTTGCATCCCGTTTGTAGGGTTGCTCATTGTTTCCGTACCGTTTGTATTGTTTGTTTGCACCATTTTCCTAAAGCAAGCATAAGCACATTGCTTCCTTATAAAATTTGCATATATTGCAGAAAGAAAATAGATTTTCTCGTCCGCAGTTTATGACACTTGGCATGAGCGTAAAGAGCTGCTTTTAATTAAAGAATCGCCACATGCCTAATTTCTGCTAATAACTCATGGGGAAATCAGTCATAGTAGATGATCTGGTAGCTCTGTCATTACAGCCGCTGATCAGATTCCTACATAGGTAAAGGTTTGATTCCAGTCAATGCCCAGTAATTTGCACAAATCTACACGAGTGTTACTGGTGTCTAACCAAATTTCACATGTGATATACACTACATACGAAAATATATTCAGTGAAAAGCGCTCTATAAATGCAATTATTATTACTTAAAGTGAAAAACACCCCCCCAATTTTGGACCCTCTTGAAAGTGAGTTTTAGGATTCATGAAGATGTTGAAGTTTAATAACTACATAGATAAAGCCAGGGCGGCACGGTGGTCCAGTGGGTAGCGCTGTCGCCTCACAGCAAGAAGGTCCCGGGTTCGAAACTCAGCTCGGGTACCGTTCTGTGTGGAGTTTGCATGTTCTCTCTCCGTGTCTGCGTGGGTTTTCGCCGGGCACTCCGGTTTCCTCCCACAGTCCAAAAAAACATGCTGCTGCATAGGTTAAGGCTTGCAGACTAAATTGCCTGCAGTGCCCGGTGATGGATTGGCGTCCCATCGTTGGTATATCCCTGCCTTGCGCCCTGTGTCTGCCGGGATAGGCTCCGGCCCACCGCGACCCTGTACAGGATTAAGCGGTTTCTGACAATGAGATGAGATAGATAAAGCCACATCTCGATGGAGGCCTTCCCACATTGAGTCCAGAATGAGTCGTTCAACAATACTTCACCTTGCTAGTTCATGCGGCTTGATAAAGGGAAGCATTTTCAAATGGTTATCGCCTACCTCTGATGTGGATGTTAGCCACGGCTGATTGTCAAACTCCGAATGATAGGTGTATAACACCACCACTCGTACTCAACCACCTCCAAAGCAACAGCCATATATAAGGTGAATCATCCTGCTCATGGAGAGTGGTTGTTGTTTTTTTAATTCAATAAGACTTCAGAAAGTCAATTCTCATTTCAAGCGAGTGACATGCTGGATGTTTGGCCACGGCAGCCACAGACCACACGGCGTGATTGTGTGTTGTTATTGCGCTCGCAGATTTGTTCTTCTGAATTTCTGTTTTGTGTCCTCTTTTGTGTGCAGGAAACCGTTACATAAGGAGGAAAATGGAGGGAACCAGACTGAGAATGCAGCTCCAATGCCCGATGACAAAACTCCTGAAGCCAACAACACTGTAGCTTGACCAGAAGGAAGGAAAAAATAATCACACGAAACAAAATCAAAGGACAATGATAAGGATTCGCCACAATAGCCTTGTCATCTAGGATGCTTAGATGCCCTTTCGTACTCACGAGAGCCCGTCAAGAAAGGCATTTCCCGAGGGCTGACATTCTGACGAATGGTGCAAATATGCATGTGAGTTGAGGAAATGTCAAGGATACATTCTGCGAAGCGACCGTACAGTGTATAAATCATTCAAACGACTCCGTGCCAAGGTTTCCCATCCTCAGAGAGGCTGACATATTTTGCCTACCGCTCAACAGATTAAAGTGTCCCGGAGTTGCCGTTATTTATGCGATGTCAAGCCTGTGGAAATGCCCGCCATTTATTTCTTAGCAGACTTATAAATAATGATTTAATTTCGTCACGTTTCCACTTGAGTTCCTCCAATATAAGTTTATGGTTGCTTCAAATGCCTTCTTTAGATGGG
>JAZEWT010000007.1:11478844-11499842 GCA_036362905.1 Mordacia mordax | reverse complement strand
GAATGAGATGAGATGACAACACACAACGAATGAAAAGAGCGGACGTTATTAAAATATGCTTCCTGCGGTCACGTACCCGGAGCTTGGTTAGAGTATGCAGATCGGCAATGAAGTCCAGAATGTCCATCAGGTATTGCCTGACGCACTCCATGGCAGCCGTCTGGCACTGGAGCAGAGCAAGAGAAAGTCGGTTTGCCGATGAGACCGGCGACGTCAAAGCGCCCGCTCGCCGTGCCATGAGAGACCGCGGCGAAGCCTCACCGTTGGTAAGTTGCTGATGACGTTTTTCTGCAGGATCAAGGAGCTTGCCAATCTCGTGCCAACGTCCGAACAAATAAACTTAGAAATGGACACAAAGACACACCGCATGAGTGCGAATGATGACGTGCGTGTGGGCAGCAGTGTAGCACCACGGTAAGACTCGTGTCTTACAGCAAAATGTTCCTGGGTTCGATTCCTGCCCCCATGCCATCCTATGTGGAGTTTGTACACTCTCTCCCTGCTCTGAATGTCTCTTCTGATTTCCTCCAATAGTTTTTAAAAAATCCCACGCAATGTAGCTGGTGTTTACTCAACATTACAATGCTGAAAGATTACCTGCAAATTTCTAATTTGAAACTTCACATAGCAACATTGAGAGTGACTATGAATACTTTGGAGCTGGAGCCAATGTTATCTTGGAATAGTATCATCATATTTGACAATATAAAACTGAAGGAATCTTGATTCGGGTGGCAGGGTGGCGCAGTGGTAACATCTGCGCCTCACAGAGAGAATGGTCGTCTTGCCCGAGCAGGTTCGATCCCTACCTTGGGCACCTCTCGATATGAAGTTTGAGTATTCTCCCCCTGTTCTGCGTGGGTTTCTCATCTCATTATCTGAAACCGCTTAATCCTATATAGGGTCACGGTGAAGCCGGAGCCTATCCCGGAAACACAGGGCGTAAGGCAGGAATACACCCGACGACGGGACGCCGGTCCATCGCCGGGCATTGCGGGACAATTTTAGTCTGCGAGCCAATCAACCTATCCAGGAGCATGCTTTTGGACTGTGGGAGGAAACCGGAGTACCCGGCGAAAACCCACGCGGACACGGGGAGAGCATGCAAACTTCACACAGAAAGGCACCGGAGCCGAGAGACTCGAACCCGGGACCTTCTTGCTGTGAGGCGTCAGCGCTAACCACTGCGCCACCGCGCCGCCCCTTTTCTTCCGGGCTCTCCGATTTCCTCCCACAACTTAAAAAAAACCTCATTAATTAATTAACCGATGACATCCTAATATATATATAGGAAGCAGTGTATGGCAATGTGGCGCCTGGCTGCCTCCTCTGCCTCTCTATGCTTTCCTTGCGCCTGTGAGTCGTTCTCTGACGGATGAAGACCTTCGATAGTGAATGAATATGTGCGCGTTATAAATGTGAAATTATTATTATAATGAGCGAACCTATCCCAGATAAGGAGGCATCTTATTATTAATCTGTACATAACAGTGGTATTGTTCAGTTGCCATCAGAACCCACACCTGAACAAGATAAAGAATGTTTGTGTCTTGCAAGGTCGACTTGAACTTCAGCGCTTGTAGCAGCTCAAGAACGACACTCCGACTCAGGTAGAGCTTGTCTCTTTCCTGAGGGGTTTGCAAGATACCAACGGAGAAAATGAGCGTCACCTTTTCCATAACCGCTTGGCTTTATAAACGAATCACTTTTCTGAAATCCCAGTGGGAACAACTGATAAACTCCCTCCAGCGGTTACCTTTGTAAATCCCTTGTAGCAAAGCGTGCAGAGTTCCATGACATAAGCCAGGTTAAAGTTGGAGTTTTGAATCACAAAGCTGAGCAGCTTGGAGAACTGCTCAAGCAGACTCTGGAGATTCGACACGAGAAGACGAAGAGTTAGCAAATGACAACACCGCCACCTGCGGAGAAATGTTTGCGGTGCCTTCACGACAGCGCAATCATATCGTTTTTATTCTGCACAGCAATTTCCCTGCAGGGTGATGGAATACGAACCCGCGTGGCGACGGTTGCAGGGATCTTGAGAAGATTGATCATGATCCGCACGCAGGAGTCTAGGCAGCACTGCCGCACAGACCACACACATCTCGTTATGTCACATTAGCACCTCACCAGCGGCATGCACAGACATACTACAATGGTTTCACAGTCGCTCCAGCCTATTCTAAGCGCAGTTCACGTGAACCACAGTAGGTTTTGTGTTGCGGGCCACATTTTAACATGTGTCTGTTGCCATCTAGTGGAAATGACAAAACATTGTGCATGGAATAAAGCCAGGATCGTGCAAGGTTCACGCATTGTGCATCTTATTGAACGAAAAAGGAAACTCACAAAATATACAGAGTTGAAAAATGCAAGGTTGTGAAATGGTTAACGAGTTTTAAAAAGGCATATTTTAAACAAATTTGCATAGCAAGTAATTAAAAATCCATATTTTTTGACATCGCGTATTCTCTACTAAATTCTCTCCACCAACGCGTCTATGTAATCTACCTTAACAGGCAGGACGGAGGACAGCTTTGGCAGAAAAGTTTGGAAGTGGTTGCAGATGCCAGCCCACAGATTGCTGGGTGACTCCATGGGCAATGCCTCCATGAACGTCGCCAAGTTGTCGAGGCATCTCAGCATTGCTGCTCCCATCGGCAGGTTTTTCTTGCCATTCAGGCCCTGGGCGAAGAGACTCGTTGGGCATCAGAGCATCAGGCGGAGCCTTTTCCCAACTCACGGGAGAGATCGGTGAGTTTTCATCAGACCGCGCAAAATGACGATCGCTCACCTCGAGGAGGACGTTCAGGGCAGCGAGCGAGCTGAGTTCTGAAAAGTCGGACAGGGCTGACGACAGCGTTCTTAGGAAGTTTGTATCTAGAAAATAAACAAGTTGAAGTGTTAAAGAAGTGAAACACTATATATGGGTGGCGCGGTGGCCCAGTGGGTAGCGCTGTCGCCTCACAGCAAGAAGGACCCGGGTTCGAATCTCGGCTCGGGTGCCTTTCTGTGTGGAGTTTGCATGCTCTCCCCGTGTCCGCGTGGGTTTTTTGCCGGGCACTCCGGTTTCCTCCCACAGTGCTGTGTGGTGACAGCGCTACCCGCTGGGCCTCCGTGCCGCCGCACGACACTAAATTATTGATTTGTATGTTTTGCATTGGAAGCCAACAAACCGTGACGAATGAGTTGCGCACACACAGCAGCCGTGTGTGCAACACTTGCCTGCAACAGCCGCTTCACAACGGGGCAGCGAGCAGCAATCGCGCGCTCACACACACGCGCGCACACACACGGCACCGCACACGGCCTGAAGAGGAACCTTTGATGCTGCTTTGGAAGAGCTGTGGAAGGATGCCGTTTGGAGCAAGCTGGTGGAAAACACAGCGCAGGAACTGCTTGGCCACACCGGGCGCATTGCCCGGAATCACCACGCTGGGGACACAGCGCGGGCAACTCATTCGGGGTCACGACCAAGTCAACTCGTCTCGCCCCTGTTTAACGACAATACCACAGGGTCGCATCACTTCATGATTATTCCTCGCGGATTCATACTTGTACAAGTTGTTGTTGTGAGTTTGGTTTTTTTTAATTGTGCAACCTTGCCTGTTACTGTTTAGTTTTGTGATGACGTTTAACGTTTCGTTCATGACTTTATTTTAAAAATAAATAATTTTATTTATTAATTTTTTTTATATATTAGCCCCATTTGGTTTAATGCGTTGTTACATCAATCACAACGGACGTGTGTTATATCGCAGAAAACCCGCATCTCGAGCTTGCAAGCTCACCGCATACCTTCTGCTGTAATAATAAACATTTATCTATTCTGTCTGCTTCTTCCTTTACCCTGTTCCGTTGTAGAATTCCATCTCGTCTACGTTGCGAAATTTCAATAACTTCGCTCGTTTCAAAAGAACTGTGAACCTTTACTGTCGCTTTGATTAGTGCTGCTTGTTGCTGGATGTTGGCCACGTTTACGCTCCAGGGCCTGTGCTCAGCAATGTTAAAGACAAAAAAAACTCAAAAGATTGATTTGGCAAACTAACCAAACCCGGATGAACCCCCTCCTCTGACACTGGAAGAAAAGCTGGACATCCATTAGTCAGCCCACGTCTTCAATGTGGTTAGAAAAAGGCAGCATCCGTAGAGATGCTGCTGGCCAGGTTAATTGTCCTGAAGAGTAAATTGTTCCCAGTGCACTGCGATGTACTGGCATTAAATGCTGGGTATAGTTCCGCCTTGAGCCCTCTGTCTGTCGGGATAGGCTCCGGCTCCTCCACGACCCCTGAACAGGATTAAGCGGGTATTCATAATGATGAATATTCACAGCTAACTTTGAGCAAAGAATAAATGTAGTGATGTAGATTTTAACGGCTCCGATGGCATGACGATTGCTCCTAAAAGCTGCTCTCTTGGGACGATCAACGCGGCTGTCCCGAGAGAGCAACGTTTAGAAGCGATCATCAAATAATAATTACAAAATATATTCAGAGTTCAAAGCCCAGATCACCACAATGATTGGAACCCGTCATCCTAACACGCAACCACTGCGCATATGCAGTCATATTTAAACATAAATTACTTTTAAAATATAAAAGGACGGAAAGATGTTAACATCCTTAAACACACGCTGTAGGAAATACCCATAATACTGGCAGAATCAACATAATGAGGCGTGCTCTTTATCCAATAACGATGGAGGCTAAGTCACCGTTATAAGTGGCGTTGGGGGGGGGATGCTCGCTCAGGATTGCTAAACAATGAGATGTAAGATAATAGACACGCGGGACAAACTTACCTCTCGGTTTGCCACGGATATGTCGCGCTGGATGCCAGTCTAAAAACATCACAATGTAACGGAGGGCAAGAGTCACGGCGAGAGTTAACGATTAATATGAAGAGTGACACCCGCGTGCCAAGCATGTGTCAAATAAAACATTTGTAACGTCTGTTCATCAATGAGGTGGTGCTGGTGAACTAAAATAAATATGCCCATGACACGTAAACGTGCATGTACTCTGCTCGGCCATTTGGCTCCAAATCTGCTACAAATTATAAAAAAATATATAAATATTCGAATGCACAGGTGGTTGAACCACACTGCGTGTTGTTCCGCACCCACGTCCGATCTCTCACCGCACGACCAGGAGCTCAACTGGCTCTGCGTTGGGAGCTGGCAAAGCTCAGCGCGTGATGTAAAACGTCCGAACAGCGTGCTGAACACACGGTACAACCGAGGATAACAGCGGAGAGCTATATCTTATAGGGAAAATAAAGTGTTTGTTTGTTTGTTTTAACCAGCGGTTACGCTCCTAAAAGTGACAGTTTGTTCACATTGCAAGACAAAGCAAATGTTGGAGTGATTTAGCATTGTTTGGAGAACATGTGGCTCAGAGGTAGAGTAAGCGGCTTGCAAATAATGCGTCAGTTAAAATTCTGGAACGGGGTTTAAATCGGCCATTGATCCCTCAAGAATTAGTAAAATAACAACTGCTTTGTTGCGAAGTCAACAGTGGTTGTCCTAGCATAAGAATGAGGAATTTCCACCACTAGCTCAGGGCTCTACACCGGATATTAACGCTGCCGCTGGCACATTTTTGAGCAAGAAATTGCTCTGACGTGGGAGGCGTATCGTCGCAGAGGAGAGAGGAGGCACGCTCGACACAGCTATCCCAAAAGAGCCACTCTTGCGAGCAAGTCTCAGACATCGAGTCGCGAACTCCTACATCGCTACATTCTTTGCAAGGTGAACAAATGCTTTTGCAATGGCGGTGGCGAGCCGTGTCTCTTTTGGTCCTTGCAAATAACCTTTTTGGAGACACACTTCCGAAATGGTCAAGAGAAGCAATGCGCGATGCGCTTACCTGCAGATGGCTCGTGGCAAAACATTGATTGCCCGTCGTTCAAACGCGACTAGAGCAAAGCATTCGAGAGGAAGAGGACCATCCCCTTACAAAGGATGGTACATTCCGGTCACTGTGACCATTGCTGCCACCTATGCGCTCTTTACACTGGGCCTGCCGTTGCACGAAACTTGGGCTAAGGAATGTACCATGTTTTGTCTGAAAGGGGGTGGTGCCCCCCCCCCCCCTTCTCTCTGGATCCCCTGCTAGAACAGCAGCGGCATCGCAATCGATGTACACTGAATATGGTAAGGGCTATGGGTTGGGTTGGCGGAACGGTGGAAGTGGCAGGCACAGCGACACCACCAGCACAGCTCAAGCTGGTGGAAGGCGAGCGGGAGGAGAGTAAAGATACCTTTCATTCTGAGAGGGATAGAGTGCATCAGCTGCAATCCTGAGAGACAGAGGAACATGCAACAGGGCCGATAAATACTCACCTGCTCATGCAAAAAGAAATTAAAATCAAGGAAAGGAGGTGACAGTCAAGTAAATCGATAGATACGAGAAAAGAAAAAAAACACGACCACCAGTCCTTGCAATTTAAGTGTAAGAAACCATAATTAAGAGGGGGAGTGGTGGTGCAGTGGTTTGCACACTCGACTGTGAACACTCTGGTCTGAGCTGGTGGCAAGGTACACCAGTGAGGTCTCAGTGGATGAGTGGATTGTCATTGACAAAAAAATATAATTATTGTAAACTCCCTGCGAGTTTCCACGTCTGTGCAGACATCTAGTGAATGAATGTTCGTCGGAACAGGGAACCAGGACGCCAGCTTCCACGCCTGGTTGTGATGCGCATCGCGTTAGTTAACTGTGCGTCGAGCGGTTTTGAACACGAGCGCCCGGTCTCGGCTGCAGAACGATTTCCATCAAAGCACTAATATGGAGGCATCGATTAAGATGCCATGAGCTGTGAGAGAGAACATTTAAGCCACTGCTGTCAGTGGCTTAGAGTTATATCAGAACCAGGGACGGTATTTATTAGCAGCATGCAGATTTTTTTTATCACATATTTTTCCATAGGAGGCCATATACAGAAATTATTCAAATGTTCTGATCAACTTACACAATTGTATAGTTTGGGGCAAAGCTGGGTGAGTAAGTATACATTTAAAAAATCAAAGTAGTTGACTATCGTTAAGGGGAAAGGGCCTCAGCAATATGTGTTGAGGTATCAACAAATTCGGCTAAGGAGCTGGCAAAGTTCACGCTGAAACAACAACAACGCAGAAAAATAAAATATTTAGGTAGGTAAATAAAACATTCAGGAGACCTCCTTAGTAAGGATGCACACTGTCAGGGTTGAAATCAAATTGAGTCTTTAATTGTAATTGTAATTATTATTTCAAATCCATTTAGCAAGTGGCTCAAGGAACACAGTAATCTGCAGTCAGTGCAAATGTACTGGTAGGCTTTGACTTGTGTGCTCTCCAATAAGGACATCTCACCACAAAGGAAAGGGTAGAGAAATATATTATTAAGATTATTCACATGCATTTGCGGTTAATAATATATAAGACTCTTATTAGTGCAGAGAGTGGTTTGAAAGGTGAATGTGTTTAAGGACTGCCATATGTGCAAAGTTTAGACTCTCAGCATGCCCGTACAAGCTCAAGGTTCAGTTGTTCATCTTACAACACAAGTTGGAAGTGAGAGAGTGTAAAGATAAATAATGCATATCAGGGATTTCGACGTTAATTCCAACCGCTGTAAAGAGTATCTAAAGGATGTAAGCGTCTACGAGTTTATTTTTAAGTTGTTGAAGTTATCGTGCTATCAAGGACAGCCACATCAAATAAGTAATAATGCTCATTTTCATTTCATTAAAGTTTCTCCGACATGTCACATTGAATCGCTCGAGAACACTGTTATTCTGCACAACAGAGTAACTATACAATGTGGTTTACATCCATCTCAAAGTATCAACAATCACAAACTGCTTACGACTTTCACAATAAACGTCAGCATTCCAACCCGAAATCCTTTTCCCTTCCAATCGAGGTGAGAGAGAGAGCGAGCGAGCGAGCGAGAGAGCGAGAGAGATCCGCACCTGCCGACAGACTGCAGCATGTCGAGCAGCAGGGGTGCAGCGACCTCGGGGCTCAGGTGGATGAAGGTGGAGAGCGTAACGATGGCCAAGCTCAGCGTGTCCTCGTCGTACTCCTCCAGAATGGCGCCACAGTCGTGGCACCTGGGCAAGGGCAGAGCAGCGCGGCGTCTCAGCGGCACGAACGCAACAGCGTCACCGGCACGCAGCGGCCGCGTGCGGGCAGGGCCCGATCGTCGCATCCACTGCTGGATGAGGGCCTCCAAGCACTGCACAGGTCTCGGGGCCATTAAGACCATCGTGAAGGTGTGGAGCGCTGATTGAGCACAGAGTAAAGTACGACAATGGATTTCCCGCTAGTCACAGCACAGCCTCGCAGCAATCGATAACAATATTTTAATAATAATGTTATATTTATAACGCGCACATATTCATTCACTCTCGAAGGTATTCATTCGACAGAGAATGACTCAGAGGCGCGAGGAGAGCAGAGAGAGGCAGAGGAGGCAGCCAGACAGTCATATTGCCACACACAGCTTCGTATATTATAGGATGTCATCGGTCAATTAATTAATGAGTATTTTTTGTTAAGTTGTGGGAGGAAACCGGAGAGTCCGGAGTAAAACCCACGCAGAATCGGGGGAGAATACACAACCTCCACACGGAAAAATGCCCAAGACGGGGATCGAACCTACTCGGGCAAGACTGGTTCTTGCTGTGGGGCACAGATGTTACCACTGCGCCACCCTGCCGCATTTAACGCATGATGTTGGAGGCACATCCAAGCACGATGCAGCCTCCACCCTGCTTAGCTTCTGGTATTTGACGAGACGGCACACAC
The DNA here is from genome assembly GCA_036362905.1 of Mordacia mordax. Lineage (NCBI taxonomy): Eukaryota > Metazoa > Chordata > Hyperoartia > Petromyzontiformes > Petromyzontidae > Mordacia > Mordacia mordax. The sequence goes on along the minus strand of JAZEWT010000007.1, from coordinate 11,491,049 downwards.
ATTGGATGACTTGGTCACAAGACCCCCACCGGTGAATTGGGGCACGGCAGCAGCTGCTGCCACCGGTGCCGCCGTGCACACTGGCGCCCGGAGAAGTTGAAGCGCAGATGTGAGATTTTTCTGCTCTCCCGCTGTTTCCTCACCTACGCTTCTTAGTCGCTGTAGTTCTCCCTCTTCTCCTGCCCCTGCCACGATGGTTATGTTCTTTGTACGATGCCATGAGGAGACGTGGTGTCATTAATCTACTGAAGAATGCAAATCTTCGTTATTATCCGTCTCTGGCAGCTTGTTTTTAATTCTGACGACATCATCAAGTTATTCCACTGCTTGCCACCCTTCACAAACTCGTGTGCACCAGTGTCACAGAGCCACTGGATAATGTCTCAGACTTCAAGAGCTAAGTGTCGGCAATTCATGAGTACACTCTCAGTAAGTTACATCAAGGGCAAGTCTGTCATCTCATCTCCTCTGCTAATCGCTGCATTTCTCTCCAATTAAAATAAGTCAACCCACTGTTTCTGAGCAGCTTCTGCAAATTCGGTCTCGGATGCTGACAAAAACAAAAACGCACGGCATGAGCACGGATAAGTCTGCAACCGGAGACAAGTCTGTAACCGGAGACAAGTCTGCAACCGGAGACAAGTTTGTAAACGGAGACAAGTCTGCAAACGGAGGTGCAAACTCTCGCGCGTGGTGTCTCCGGATGGCGAGAGCGGGCTCGGTCTGCTGGCGCGGATGACAGCGTGCGGATTCACGGCTATCGTCGGGGGAGACACGAGCCGCGGACGATCCGACCTGTCCGTCGCCAGGGTCGGCTGCTCGTCCGTGAATTCCTCGGGCACCGGCACGAACATGCTGGGTATGCTTGCGGCCGACACCAGGCTGTACTTGGTGCCTGCGGTCGCACGCCGGAGAGTCGAGTCACAAGACTTCCTGGTCACACAACTCGTGCAGCACCGAGGTTGGAATCTTGCTCTCGGACAGAGACGCGGTGGGGGGGGAAGGAGTGGGAGGGGGGGTCATAGGTTGTATCGAGCGTTACTTCTTTGATCTTCCCCATAAGGGTGAAGAGATCGGATGACCTCACAACTGCGATTTTTACTGCCAATCATCTGATTGTGCCCCAGTGACCAAACAGAATGGAACTCTGTACTCGCGATCATTTAAGCCATAATTAAAAGGACGGAACGTACGACCGCGATCTCACTGCGTCGCATTTCTCGGTTGCTCTCTCCACCTCTCCCACGTGTTATCAGTGGCTGTCCCGCACGCCGATCCTGCAAGATGATTACAACGTCCAACGACGTGGGTTTTTTTTACTTTCCGCCCACGTGCTTGGAGCTGCTCAAGACTTCAGTTCGTGAAGAAGTCCCCCCAGCGCACGGACCAAAAATGTAGGACAACGCATCGATCGCAAGGAAAGTTGCAGCCCGCTCCGGAGCGGCGCTCCGCAAAGCGGCGACGCTGCCTGCGGGCGAGGCCCGTGCGTCCTACTTGCCTGCCTCCCAGGCCCCGAGGGGCTGTGGGCTGTTGCCCTGATGCTCCAGCTGCTGCCGCAGCGGCTGCTGCAGCGTCAGGACGCCCAGGGAAGCGCGCTTCATTGGCTTGCAATGAGCTGTCAAAGTGTAATCACACGAAAACAACACGTGCTTCAGTCGACACACCTGGCGGCGCATCGCGTTTCATTACGTGACCTGGCCTGCATAGCACACGGACAATTGACACAATCAACACGGTAAGAGTGCTCATTTGAGCATGGCGCGGCACAGGCATCGCGATTGAAGAGACAGAAAGAGGAACGCGTGGCTCAGGGAATGTATCATCTCATCTAATTGTCAGAAACCGCTAGGTTCTGACCAGGGTCGCGGTGAGCCGGAGCCTATCCCGGCAGACACAGGGCGTAAAGCAGGGATATACCCACGATAATAATAGTTGCATTTATAGAGCGCTTTTCACCCGAGGGTCACAAAGCGCTGGGACGCCAGTCCATCACCGGGCACTGCGGGCAATTCAGTCTGCGAGCCAATTAACCTATGCAGCAGCATGTTTTTTGGACTGTGGGAGGAAACCTTAGTGCCCGGCGAAAACCCACGCGGACACGTGGAGAGAACATGCAAACTCCACACAGAAAGGCACCCGAGCCGAGATTCGAACCCGGGGCCTTCTTGCTATAAGGTGACAGCGCTACCCACCGGGCCACCGCGCCGCCCGCTCAGAGGACATGAGTAACTCAAAACTGTGAGACGCTGCGTGTCGGGGTTACGACAGTGCAGGGTTACAGGGCTACGTTGGACATTTACACCACACGGAAGAGATGGTGACGATGTCGAAGGTGGAAACCTGCTTTCAATTAAGATGTGCGAAGCTGTAAAACCGTTGCACGATGCATCACCACCCTAGGTTAAAGCGGAGTGAGATTAACGTATAGACGTGAGATGCCCTTACATTGACTGCCTTCAGCTGATGCCGCAGTTCCAAACGGCTGCGCAGAGGTGCTTTCTCGGGGCAAATCCAGGGTAGGGGGACCACCCACAGCAGGCCCCCGAGCATCTGAATACAGTCAAACAGGTCACAGTGTGCTAATGTGGGTTTGTCACGGCTCGATGTGTCAGATTGCTGTCCAAAGCTGTGTTTTTAGAATAGCCGAGAGTTACTTTCTGTTCCTTCACGACGCTTCCCCTCCCACATTGGAAGCATCGCAAGGCGTTCACGTCAAAGGTTCCCGAAATGCCTGATTGGCGCCTCCAACGTGGGGCGCGTAACGTTGCAGAGCAGGAACACTCAACACGGCGATCCCGAAAGATCGGCTGTGGAGAGCGGATCTCGCGTCACAGCGGTGACACGGTAAGACCATGAACTAAACCAAGCTTGAGAACAACAACCAATTCACGCGCAAAAGTACTGACGTGCGAAATAAGCACAAGCTGCTCGCGAGGACCTCCACGCCTACCTTCATCCTCGATGTCTATGGACTGCTGCGGCATACTGAACGGCATGTCGAGGTATTCCCTCTGAATGGCGCTGACTGCGATTTTCCGCTCCTTCTTCTGCCGGGGAACAATTTGGATGCGGAACTCTCCCTCCTCGCCCTCCTCTTCCCCGTCATCCTTGAGTTCGACCTCGTCCTTCGTGGACTCGGCCGTTCCGGCCTCTCGATCGTCTTCTGCGCCGGCGCACGGTTCCGCGCGCTTCCCCTCGCCGCCGCTCCCGTTGTAGGGCATCTCGTCGGGCAGCGCCTCCTCCACCGCCGTGCGCTTCTCGAGCGGACGCCTCTTGGCTTTCTGCGCTGCGCCGGCGCCGTCGTCTCCGTCCAAGGCACCGCCCGCTCCAGCCGCGGCCCCCGCCGCCGCCGCCGCCGCCCCCGCCGCCGCCGCCGGACTGTCCGCGTCGTAGCTGAAGAGTTCGTGGCAACCCGACGCAGCGCTCGGGTTTGCGGGAAATTCGGCCATGCTTGGCGGCTGCAGCCACGTGGCACTGTCGGGCACCCGAATGGAAACCTCGCCCGTGCAGTCCTCAATGTTCACCATCACCACGGGCGTCACCGCGGGCCCGTGGGTCTGGGCGTCCGCGCCCTTCGCAAGCTTCCCTTCCCCTGGCCCATTCTCGTCGTCGCTCTCGATGATCTGCAGCGGCGGAAGAGGATCGAAGATGAGCGAATCGCTGTCAGAGCTCGTGATCATCGACAGCTTTTCCAAAGCGGCCGTCACCGCCTTGTCGGGCGAGACACTCATTAGGTCGCCGTCCTTTCTGTTCTCGGCTTCAAACTCCTCAATATCCTCGAGCTTCACCTCGGGAACGTCCAAAAAACTGAGCCTGATGTCGGGCGTGATGCTTTTTGTCATCTGCTTCGCTTTGGCCGCCGCGTGCTCGTCACCCGCCCGGTGGTGGTGGTGGTGGTGGTGAAACCCGAACGTCTGGCTGTCTGGCGAAGAGTTCTGACTGACATCGTGATGCTTGGACGAAGGCAGGAAACGCCTTTCGATGTCTGGACTGGCGGAGAAGGACCTCCTGTGGCACTCGACAAGCGCCGGGTGCAGTGGCTCCGAGTAGGTGCTCCTGTGCTCCATGGACCTATGCTTGGGCCGCAGAAGCCTCTTGCCGGACGAGCCGATGGACGGCACCGAGATTGAGACGGAGAGCAGCTCCTCCTGGGTTTTTGGCGAGGGGCTGGACTGAGACTTCAGCATGTCATGCAGGACACATTTGTCCTTGTACTGCGACAGTTCTATGTCTGAATCTGACGGCAAAACACGCACACATTTAAAAACAAAAAAAACCGCAATTAAGTTGATGAATTTGAACTCGCAAGATTGGTTGTAAATGTGGTATTTGGTGAAATTTGTTCACGATAGACTTGCACTCACTTCGCTGAGGTAGCATGTCGACTTGCTGATATTTAGTGTTTTTCAATCCTCCCATCTTCTTGAGCTTCGCCAGAAATGTTTGGGACTCTTTTGCTCGCGTGGGTGTTTCGTGACCGTCCGACTCATCAAACACGCTGTCTTCTTCTGGGAGCAAAAAAAAACATCAATCAAATGAATTAGAGCATCACATCACCAGCCTCAAGAGTCTTTTCAGGGTGGACCTGCCAAGTTTTCCATGGAAGGGGTGAGATCAGTTCACGTAAGTGATAGCTTTTCCAGAATGGGATTTTTGCCCAATACCAGATTCATTGTATGGGCTTGTTTTTAGTTATGGGCGAAAAAGAAAAAGGCTGGAAACAACCCATGTAAAAAAAAAACAGTGGGAGAACATGCCTGTACAAGTTCGACACTAAACATCTCTCGGGTAAGGAATCGGAACCCAGGCCCTTTTTGCTAGAGCGGCATGATGTGACGGTGAGTAGCGCTGCCACCTCACAGCTAAAAGGCCCTGGGTTCGATTCCTGGGTTAAGCACCTTTTATGTGTGGCGTTAGCACATCCTTCCCGTGTGCACTTGAGTTTTCACTGGATACTCAGATTCCATCCCACAGTCCAAAGACATGCTGCTCAGCTTAGTACCGGGACCCACTTAGTTCTGTACAGGGTTCCGGGGTGGTGGAGCCAATCCTGACAAATTAGGGCTCAAAGTGGGGCTATACCCAGGATGTGATGCCAGTACATCACAGGGCACACTTTTTTGGGGGGGAAATTTATTAACTTACGCAATAGCGTGTCTTTGGACGGTGGGAAGAAACATGAGTACCTGGCAAAAATCCTACGCGGACCCGGGTAGAACATGCTGCTGCCCATGTTTAATGGTCTTGGCAAAATTGCCCTGGCATAATTGCCAGCGGTGCCCTGAGATGTTGTAACGTGCTTGCCCCTCCCCGCTGGACAACCACTAAAATGAGCCACAAAGCTCAACGGTTCCTTCCGCCTTCGCCGGAAACTGCCCAGGCGACCGGTGCGAGGCACAAGTGTGTCACCGCCGCGCCATCGTGCCACGCGGCCACAACGAGTGTCTCACGCACCCATCTTCTCCTTGTCGCTGTACTTGCTCGTGTTGCTGTTGTCGCTGTAGAGGGGCCCAGCGGTTGGGTGCGGCTTGCAGCTGTGGTACTGAGCGTCCAGCGTGTTCACCACCACGTAGATCAGCTGCAAGATCACCTTGCACGTGTCCGGCTCCTTGTACGGGTACTAGAGAGGCAGACAAGGTCATGAAGCGGCCGCCTTGCCGTTGCTCGCACGCGTATATGTTGGTGGAAGGGCCTCCACCAGAGGGAGAAAACTAGACGGTTTTTCGCTTCCTCTTCTATGGTAACCAGATGTTTTGGAAGAGGTTGTCGTACCGACACCGCCTGTCGATCGACGTGGTGCAACCGTCGATACTGCTGACCGGACAGACGGAGTACTGGTGGAAATAATACCATTCACAAGATGCGCAGAAGGTAGCATGTAAAGCATTGGTTGCTGCATTGTCTGCGGGCATTGTGTGCTACAGCCCTCCCAGGAGCCACCTTTCAGCAGTGTAGAACGAAAACCAGTGTGGCGTGGCCTGGTTAGCGTGGGCCCTGCACAGGTTGTAAAGTTTTGCCCAATGCCCAATTACCACCCACACGTGTAACGACATCTGGCACCCGGGCCCCCACCGCCGGTGGGTTCCGCTGCAGTTGCACCGCCTGGACACTACGTAGACAGATGTGAATTATTTCAGCAGAAGGTGCCCAGTGAGCTCGCAAGCTCTGGATGCGGAATTCCTGTGGCACAACAAACGTGCGAACTGACCAACGCGACAGCGCATAAAACCCAAGGAGCAAGTAATCTCACAGCAACAATATGCGTACAAATGAAACGCTTAACCGTAATCATTAAAGTGAACCGTAACGCGCAGGATTGTGCGAGTAATCAAACTCACAACACCAACTTGTACACAGGTGAAACCCGCAACTGTAATTGTGAGCGCACCTTATAGAGGATGACTATGAGGGTTCTAAGCCAGAGCTGCCGCGTGTGCGGGTGCAGCGACCAGAGCGAGCAACGCGGCGGCTGTTGGAAGTAGTGGCGCAGCTGGGGGCAGGCGCCGTACTTCAGCACCTGCAGCACCAGCGGCAGCAGCTGCCGGCCCAGGCTGATGTTACAGTCAAGCACCTGCGCGGGAACGGGGCGCGATAAAAAAACAAAACAAAACGATCAATCGATCGTTGGGCGGAGTTGAGCCATGCTCAGTTCGCTGCTGGATGGAGTGCTCGGTGCCTCGCAACGCCACGAGGCCGCTCGGCCGTATGCTTCGCCAAGCGAAAATGGGCTGCGTTGGCGGAGGTGCGTGCGCCTAAGAGCTGGGTCGGGAGTATTTTCAGCAGATCACAAGCGACGTGTCGGTGTGCGCTGCTGGCACAATAAGTGCACGTCCAGAGCGCTTCTCACCCGAGGGTCACAAAGGGTTGCACAGAGCTGTGGAGAGAACGGCACGTGAACAACAACAACAACAACGACATAAGAACAGCAAAGCAGCAACAATAGAGTTTACGTTCACGCTCTCTCGAATTGGGGGACGAAAGGATGGGGAGAGGGCAATTGTCCCCAAGGTCTCACACAAGAGAGAGCCCCGCAGGCAGCCTCGTGTTTTGCCACCAACAGGAGACGGGATCCCCAGGTGCATTTCGCTTTGGGCCTCCCTGACCAAAGGGCCGGCACCCTCCGCGCAACGCCGTTCAATCTCCAGTAAAATTCTCCAGCGGGGGGAACACACCTGCGCAATGCCTGACATGAAGGCGTTGAAGCAGGTGCTGCTCCGCATCTTGGTGGGAGCCACCATGAAGCAGCCCTCCTGCTGGTCGTAGCCCAGCAGCACGTGCAGATGCCTCTTGACGGTGTTGAAGGCCTTGGCAGACGATACGTCGGTCTCCGAGGTGCTCCGCTCCTTGGCCATGAACTTGGTGAGCACCGTGATGAGGTGGTGCACCGTCTGGTGGTCAATGCGAGCGTCCTCGGGCAGGGGATCCAGGATGGCGATGTCGTCTCCAACCGCCAAGTTGCCACCTGGAGTTTTGGTCCCAAACAAAATTTTACACCTGGAGCCGCTTGCGTTCGAGGCTCAGCTTAAAAGGCACACCCACTGAACGCATGGCACCAATTATTTCTAATTATATACATCGCAAATCAAGCCGTTGCAGTTATAAAGCTATAACGCCACTGCGATATATACATATTTTATATGCTGCAACTCTCCACTTCCAAAAGTGATTATGTTTAATGAAACGTTAATAATTTAGTGCCGGTGGTGTAGCGGATGTGGGGGGTCATCGCGATGCAGATGAGCGGCAATGTGCAACAAGACATCCAATGTAGTTTTTTTTTTAATAGATACTAAAAAAAAAAACAATCTGGACGTTTTGTTCCCGCTTGTGTGTTTGAGTGGAAAGACAACTTTTGGATCAAATGAAATGTCGTTCCAACAACTCTGGGAGTTGTTTATGTTCTCATTGCACTCTGTGAAGCCAACATTAACCATGCACGCGCTGCGCCGCTAATTGGGGGCTCCTTAATATCCTCTGTTTATATGGAAATTACGTCACTGAACGCTTTACCCACCTGGCCACTGGAAATCACTAACGCCTGCAGCACGGTGGGTCACAAGAACTAGAATTGAGGAACACGGTGCTATGGATTTCGCCGTTTCAGTGGAGTCGTTTAGTTTGAGGTTTTAAACTCGTGTCACAAGGAGTCAAGTGTATCTGAGCCTCATCATCAGCAGCAGCGGCGGCTTCACGGTTAATGTCAGCGGTGACCGTCGTCACGTCTCAGTGAGTGATGGTGTGACTCGTACCAGGTAAAACATGCTTAATCATCTCCCCGAGAGATGGAGCTGACTGCTGATGGCGAGTGATCCGTAAGGCTGTGATGATAAAAATATATGCGAAAAACAAAAAAAGAAAGTAATGTGAATCATAAACAAGAAAATTCGCTCTTTCAATCGCGCCATGTAGATGCGCTGTAGGATTTAAAAAAAAACTGAAATGTGAGCCAGAATCTGAAAGAGAGAACTAACGTGTTGGCTTTAAATTTCCCAACACGTCACACGTTGACGACACAGTCTCTGGGATGATCGGCCCTCTTCTGCGCGCACGTATCTGATCACCGTAACGTTTACACACGTATTTGTTCAATCGAGACGGCTCGCAGAATCGTTTTCTCTTTCGTCGTCCGTATCGCTGTTGTCTGCAACACGACGCGGCGATCGTCAAACGACAGCGGCAGCGCCAGCCGACGAGAGACGGCGAGTGGAAGATACTTAACGGAGCCGCTGGGTCAGGGTTTCCGGCAGCGAGTGCGTCCTCTTCGACTCGGCCGGCTTCTTCACGCTGTCGCGGAGCGAACGCACGCTCTTCTGCCGGTTGCGAGCGAAGCGCGCCCGCTTGATTTTCCACATGGCCGCGTCGCTCATGTTCAGCACGTTGGTCCGCACCGTCGAGATGGCTGTCGGTCAGAAGCGACGCGATTCGTGAAGCGAGCAGTGCGCCGTCACTCTCGGCAAGAGAGCGAATGATCGAGCCACAGGGAAATAGCAGACAAGCGCGAAGACAGCCCAAACTGATGCCGACACATGCCAAGCTCCGTGATCATGAACGAGTAATGATCTCATCTCATCTCATTGTCTGAAACCGCTTAGTCCTATACAGGGTCACGGTGAGCCGGAGCCTATCCCGGCAGACACAGGGCGCAAGGCAAGGATATACCGACGATGGGACGCCAGTCCATCGCCGGGCACTGCGGGGCAATTTAGCCTGCGAGCCAATTAACCTATGCAGCAGCATGCTTTTGGACTGTGGGAGGAAACCGGAGTGCCCGGCGAAAACCCACGCGGACACAGGGAGAGCATGCAAACTCCACACAGAAAGGCACCCGAGCCGAGAGATTCGAACCCGGGACCTTCTTGCTGTGAGGCGACAGTGCTAACCACTGGGCCACCGTGCCGCCCACGAGTAATGTTGGCCAAGTATATTAGAGGGCATTTATAAATACAAAAACATATTTCTAAAATGGATTTTTAAAAAAAGCTCGTCCAAACGCTAAACGGCATGCCCCGTTACATCACAACACTGCGCTTATAACGCACACAGCATGCGTTGGACTGACGCGATCACTGAGTCTCAAGGATATGTTTAGGAGGGTCCTGCCAAGGTTTAATGTGAGCGGGTGACGTTGCTGTGTGTCATCCCAACTGAGCAAAACTTTAAAGTACTATTTTATTAATAGCAGTTAGATCGCGTCCTTTTTTTTTTAGCTACAGGAGGAAACCGGAGAATTCGGAAGCAACTAATTCAAAATCCACACACACAGGCACTCGTGTCAGGATGCAAACCCAGAGCTTTCCTGCTGTGAGGCACAAGCGTTACCCCTGTGCAACCAACTCCACCACATAAAAAAAACCCACAAACTTCTCTTTCTACTTTTCCCTTCACACTGCTCGAGTTTGTAATTCTCTCCCATCGCCTCTTTTTGCCCCAAGCTCTGGCTCAACTTTTTTGTTTAAAAACCCGTTCACTCTCAATCGTGGCAATTGTGCATCCTTGCCGTTTGTTGCCGTCCGCGCCACGTGCGGGGCATTGGGGAGCAACACTCACTGGTGGGAAAGGGGAACTCCTTGTTGCAATCCAGGTGGAGCTGAGCCTCGAGTGACAACGTATCGAAGCGATTGACGAAAAACTCCCAGCTGAGCGCGGGGATGTCCGGCCGTACGTTGTGCAGGAGCAGCAGCTTGCTGAGGATCGTGGGTCGGTCCTTCACCACCGTGTCGAACTGGAAGTCCATGCACGCGCACAGGCACTGCGCAGAGAACAAACCCGAGATTACAGCGGAGAATGGGACGGTGGCGACAGGCAGTCTCCCAACATCTTCAGCAGGCAGATGCTTTTACCGAGCAGCTGAGGCCACCTTCACCCAGTGGACGGTTGCTCATTCGCCTCTGCTTCCTCCATAATCTTCATTCCATTTCGCCGCTGTTGACTCGCCTGTTCAAGTCCAGACTCAAGACAAATCCTCTACCCCTCTGCCTGCTACCGTCTGACTCGACGAACGAGAAAAGCCCGCTCTTTATTACAACACCTGGATATGTGCTCGTATTCAGAAGCCACATTCCCACTCGATAAGACCAGGCGAGGGCCCATCGAGCATTGACGAGCGTCACAGTCTCTGTTGTCTCAAACACACATTTACTAGACCTTGGAGCGCTGCTTCTCCATCTTCTCTCCTCTACGTCGACACGGTGTCGGTGATGACGCCGACCCCTAGGAGGGTTTTCATGGCTGTGGTCGCCGAGGTGACCGACCACTGCGCGGTTTGCCAGGGCCGCGTGCAAGGCGCCGCGATGCTCCATCGCAGCGCACCGGGGTACGATTTAATCGGCTGTCAACTAACCTGGGCGTGTTTTTTTTGGGACGGTGGGAGGAGACCGGAGCACCCGGCGAAAACCCACGCGGACACGGGAAAGAGCTCGCAAACTCCGCACGGAAAGGCACCCAAGCCGGGCGACCGAACTTCGGGAACCTTCTCGCGGTGAGGCGGTGACAGCGCTACCCGCTGCGCCACCACGCAAGCCCACGTTGGAGCGCAGCGCATCATGCGCGCACGGTCTTAGCGAAACCATGCGTTAACTTAAACGTCTGGCGACCGCCCCCAGAGCCCTCCGCTTGGACGGCGGCTCGCGGGACCCGGGTCGCTCCGCGCACCTGCAGGGCGGGACGCTTGATGGTGTCGAGCTGGAGGTGAGCGCTGGTGCTCACGGCAGGGCTCACGTCCTCCACGGCGGCCAGGTAGCAGCAGAAGGCGTGCGCCATCGAGTACTTGAGCGTGTGGCTTTTGGCCGTCGCGGCCACGTCCAGGAAACGGCAGAGCACAGCCACTTTCTCCACTGCCAGCGTGCGCATGGGAGGAGAGAGAGAGAGCAACGCGGGCGGACGTTGGAGGAGAAGACAATGGGGACTGGCGGGTCATTGGGTCACGACCTCGGTCACACAAAGTCCTGGGAGCGTCCCACGTCAAATGATGTTTGCTCATTGTTGTACGGTTCAAGATGTAAGTGACCTTTAAAATCGGGCAACATAGACACGCTCAGTCGTGAATATTCAGAGTTACAGTCCCCTCTGAGCATTAATTCGATGCTTGGGGCCTTGAGATTGAACAAAAAACAAAAGTTAAATTGTCAAATTTATTGGTAAAGTTTAAAGAGATTCAAGTCGACCGTTTCCTTCTGAAGTCGAGACATCACTGTATTTATTTGTATCTTTCATAACGTCGATGGATATCTGTACAGGAACACTCTTTCCTTCCTTTGATGTTTGGAGATAATTATATTATTTGATGTATTGTATTATTTGACGTCCTTCATTGATTTGTAGTCATCATTTTACTTAAATTGATCTACTCTGGTATTGTTGTTGACAACTCTGCGCAGCGCTTTGTGACCCTCGGGTAAAAAAGTGCTTTGGAAATGCAAGTATTATTATTACACAGCTCAGTAACCGTCCGCTTCACTCCCTGAAATGCTGACATCACGAAGCAGTGATTGCTTTCAAAAGGTGCTCTCCCTAGATCACAAGAGAAAGGCTTCAAAATGAAGATCTATGTAAAAACATATAGTTGTTGAAAAGCAGAAGCACGGGAGTTGAGCTCCCAATCTGAACTTCCATCCATCCATCTTCTTCCGCTTATCCGGTGCCGGGTCGCGGGGGCAGCAGTCTAAGCAGCGATGCCCAAACTTCCCTCACCCCAGACACTTCCTCC
>JAZEWT010000007.1:11451214-11473184 GCA_036362905.1 Mordacia mordax | reverse complement strand
ATGCCGATGAGCAGCTGCAGAGGCACCACAATGTCCAGTTCGGACAGGACCTGCACGCAGCCGCAGGCACAGCGCAGACCGCGGTGGAGCGCACGCGCGCTAACGTGGGCCCACGAAGGGGGTTCCACTCAGCACTTCTCTTCGGCTATCGTCACTTAGCAATGTAGAAGCTGACAAGATGTTGTCCGGGGAAAAACTGTTTTGCGTTTTTGCAAACAATGCGTTTTGCTTTGTTTGAGAATTCCTTTAAAGGGATATTGTTTCTGGAAAGCAGCGTGCATCATTATTTCCGTCTTCACGATCCCAAAACAGAAGTTCTTAAAAAAAAAAACTATTCTCGTCGGTTTGCTTTTCAAAAATCTGGCTTCATTTTGGATCAATTTGGACGATTTTTGAAAAGTTACGTCTCTACCACCAACACAACTCTACATTACAGTTTCATTTATATTGGACCACCTTGACAAGAAATATAGCGACATCATCATCATTATCAATACGCGCCTGATCCAGTACAGGGTCGTGGGTGGATGGAGTCTATTCCGGCAGACAAAGGGCACACGGCGGGGCTCTACCCAGGATGTGATGCCAGTACATCGTAGGGCCCTTCCCAGGCACATCACTGAAACTCACGTGCAGCCAGAGCAGGGCTTGTTCCTGCGTCGAGGCGGAGTAACCGGAGAACCTGCAGCTGATGAAACCGAACATCTCCTCCATGGAGAAGGGTAACGGGCACAGCTCGATGTCAAACATCTTGCTGTAAAACAAAGACAAAGATCCCCCACATTGCCTTAACAGACTGAAGGGTCAAGTGCCGTTAGCAAGCACCTATTAAGGTGGACACGGTACGCGAGGGGGCGGCGCGGTGGCCCAGTGGTTAGCGCTGACGCCTCACAGCAAGAAGGTCCCGGGTTCGAATCTCTTGGCTTGGGTGCCTTTCTGTGTGGAGTTTGCATGCTCTCCCCGTGTCCGCGTGGGTTTTCGCCGGGTACTCCGGTTTCCTCCCACAGTCCAAAAGCATGCTCCTGGATAGGTTGATTGGCTCGCAGACTAAAATTGTCCCGCAATGGCCGGCGATGGACTGGCGTCCCGTCGTCGGGTGTATTCCTGCCTTGCGCCCTGTGTTTCCGGGATAGGCTCCGGCTCACCGTGACCCTATATAGGATTAAGCGGTTTCGGATAATGAGATGAGATGAGAACACAAACTCCACTCAGCAAGGCACCGGAGCAGGGAATCGAACCCTCGCGCTTCTTGCTGTGAGGCAGCCACGCTACTCCCTGCGTCACCGTGTCGCCCACATTATGACAAATCATTCCGTTACGATCACACACAGCAACATGGCCCAACTCTGTGAAACCTTTGCAGCACTCGCCTGAAAACGAGGCTTGAGGCTCAGCTGTTATTTCTTTGGTAAACAAAACAAAACTATAATAATCACGTGATCTCATCTCATTGTAAGAAACCGCTTAGTCCTGTACAGGGCCGCGGTGAGCCGGAGCCTATCCCGGCAGACACAGGGCGCAAGGCAGGGACATACCCACGATGGGACGCCAGTCCATCAGCGGGCACTGCGAGAAATTTAGTCTGCAAGTCAATTAACCTATGCAGCAGCATTGGAGGAAGCCGGAGTACCCGGCGAATACCCACGCTGATACGGAGAGAACGTGCAGACTCCACACAGAAAGCAGCACCCGAGCCGAGATTCGAACCCGGGGTTGGGTCTCGCTGTGAGGAGGCGACAGCGCTACCCACTGGGCCACCGTGCCGCCGTTAATCACATGATGATAACAATAATAATAATAATTGCACTTCGAGAGCGCTTTTCACCCGAGAGTCACAAAGCGCTGAGACCTGAGCACTTCGCGGAACTCCTTGATGTGGCTCTCGGGGACATCTGTGCGGATTGCTTCGAGCCACTCGGGCATAATGCACTCCCAGACGGGCTGCGTCACCACGTTGTAGGGGATGAGCGAGAGGATGCGCGTGAGGCCTTCCTTGAGCTGGCTCACCACGCTGCATGACTTGTCCCAGTAGCCACCCACCTAATGCCCACACGGGACGGGGGTGGAGGGGGGGGGGGGGTCACGGCGCGTTGCGCGTGCGCAATAATAATAATAATCTCATCTCAGTGTCAGAAACCGTTAAGTCCTGTGCAGGGTCGCGGTGAGCCGGAGCCTATCGCGGCAGACACAGGGCGCAAGGCAGGGATATACCCTCGATTGGACGCCAGATCATCACCGGGCAATTTAGTCTGCGAGCCAATTAATCTATGTGGCAGCGAGTTTTTTTGGACTGTGGGAGGAAAACTGAGAGCCCGGCGAAAACCCACGCGGACACGGGGAGAGAACTCGCAAACTCCCCACGCAGAAAGGCACCCGAGCCGAATATCGAACGCAGTACATTCACAATAGAAAGACAAAGTTGCATCGCAAAATCCACGTTGAGCAATTAGTGGGTAATAATTAAAATTCAGGGCGGCGCGGTGGCGCAGTGGTTAGCGCTGACGCCTCACAGCAAGAAGGTCCCGGGTTCGAGTCTCTCGGCTCGGGTGCCTTTCTGTGTGGAGTTTGCATGCTCTCCCCGTGTCCGCGTGGGTTTTCGCCGGGTACTCCGGTTTCCTCCCACAGTCCAAAAGCATGCTCCTGGATAGGTTGATTGCCTCGCAGACTAAAAATTGTCCCGCAATGCCCGGCGATGGACTGGCGTCCCGTCGTCGGGTGTATTCCTGCCTTACGCCCTGTGTTTCCGGGATAGGCTCCGGCTCACCGTGACCCTATATAGGATTAAGCGGTTTCAGATAATGAGATGAGAAATTTGGACCACATGATGCACCCATTGATCTATTCATTTCACGTGAGGTCAGGGGCTCGTGAACGTCCACCCACAGTCGTCATCAAGGCTCCCTGCTCGCATCCGGGCCCATGCCACCACTCTGCGCGCCCGTGGACCGCGGGCGCCACGCACCCGGGCGAACTCCATGGGCTTGGGCAGCAGGCACATGACCATGACGTCGAAGCGCGTCTCGCACACCGTCTTGAGCCACTTGGTGACGAACTGCGGCTTGAGCTTCTCCACCAGGCTGCCCACCTCGTCGTCCACCATGTAGGCGGTCGAGTGAAACCACTGGAACACCATGCTGACGAGCCGCGACAGGCTCTCGGTCGGCGTGCTCTCGCTCGGCGTGCACAGGCTGAGCTGCGCGCAAGGCGGGCGACAACGAGGAGGGGGGGGGGGTCATTTGGCCGGGATTGCGGAGGATCTTTGTGCAAAGTGGCCATCGGATGTGAAACGAATGAAATGGATCAGTTGTCACGGCTGAGCTTCGCGACTTGAACCACGATCTGTCTCACTCCCACCGTTTCTTTTCGTTGTGTTTTGTTTGCTCTGGCATTTATAATCGTGTTCGCTACAGCTTATTATTTAGCGTCAATCAATTGTAAGAATTGCCGATTCTTACAATTGTAAGACCGGCGATGGACCGGCGTCCCGTCGTCGGGTGTATTCCTGCCTTACGCCCTGTGTTTCCGGGATAGGCTCCGGCTTCACCGTGACCCTATATAGGATTAAGCGGTTTCAGATAATGAGATGAGATGAGACAATTGTCAGAATTACCGATTCTTACAATTGCATTGACGGCGTAAGAATCGGTTTTAATTGATGCATCGTGTCTTGTCTAAACTCATTCTGTACCCCATAGTGTGATGGCATTCACTATTGTGCAGAACTGAGCTTCTAAATCTTAAGGTTTGCGGGCACCCACGCTTATTTAAGCCACGTGGGGCCACGGCGATATTTCAGTGACATTCAACCCTCAGTCAGAATTGCTCTGCACTGCTGCTCTTTCGGGATAGCAGTGTCCGGTATTCCTTCTCCTTCCTTCGCAAAGTTTTAACTCCCGCGTTGGAGGCGTCATCAATGCGTTCCGAAGGCTGTTCGATGCAAGCCGCGTGTGCTCTGAGCGGCCCCTACCAGGAGCCAGATGGCGAACTGGCTGAGCAGCCGCTGGTCGTGACGCAGGTCGTCCTTCGTCTCGGTCTCCATGTGGTCGAGCGAGTGCTGTGAGCAGGCGACGCCCGTTTGACGGCGGTGGTTCATCTCGTACTCGCGCTGCTCCGCGTGGAATTCCACTTCCTTCAGCAGACTGGAGGCGTCGGGTTCAGCGGCAGAGCGCGCGGCACGCGGCGGCGCAATTGTCAACAACGCGAACATGGAGTGTAGTCATCATCATCGTCACCATCAATACCCGCTTAATCATGTACAGGGTCGGGGGTGGGGGGGGCGGGTGGGGCGGGTGGAGCCTATCCCGGCAGACAGAGGGCGCAAGGCAGGGGTATGATAATGCACCAGAAATTCAAAACAAGGCTCCCCCCGCCACATTGGTAAAAACAATAACAAGTATTGTCGAGCCAGGCAGGGCGGCCGAGTAAATGTACGCAACCTATAGATGGGAAAATAAAAACACAAAACCATGACCTGGAATTTTTCTTCCATCGTTCAACATCACTTTATCTTTTAATGAATTGCAGTAGAAGGGATGCTATTGTGGTGTGATGGTCAGCACACAGACTTTAAGCTAATCAAGAAGTCGCTGTTTAAATCTCCCGGCACAGAAGTGGGAAAAAAAAATATGCGTTTATTTTTTTCAATTCTCCAACCGCCTCTGTTAATGCATTATCATAAATGGGTTCACCATAGTGGTGGGGCAAAGTGTGGGTATGCTCATAATTCCCCCCACATGTCTAGCCAATGTAAAAAGGCAGACCAAGATATCCTCTAGAGGAGCCCTCCACAAATCCCTCCAGTCGAGGTCCTTCCACCAACAGTGCTGCACGCAAGTCATTGCAGGGTTGCGCCTCTGCCGTTTAACCTCAAGCGCAACCACAGGTAGTGCAACCTCGTTCACCTCAAAGCCCACTCGGCTCTTCATGTGGGTCTGGTCCCCAAAGGCCACCAGCTCGCCACCTGGTTGAGAATGTCCGCTGACGCGCCATGGGATCCTTTCGTCAGGCACCAGCGGCGCCCAACGCTCAGTGCCCCCTATCGCCCGTACCTGACAACCGCCTCGACGGTGCACACCAGCTCCTCGGCGCCGCACTCGCGCGTGTTGATGGGCGGCGGTGACGTCTGGTAGAGGTGCGGGTCCGCGCCGGCGGCACCCTCCCCGCTGTGGTGGCTGTGGTGGCAGCGCCGGCAGAAGCGCACTGGCTTGTTGCCGAAGCGCTTGCAGCAGCCCTCGGAGAAGCACGTCACCACCGCGCGCTTCACGTGCGAGCTGCAGTTCTGCGAGCGCACAACAACAACAAGAAGCGCTATTCGCCACGAAGCGGCGGTGACGTCGCCACGGCGCCTGTGCCAGGTCACGTGCACTTTGAAGCCACGCAAAGTGTCGAAAGCTCGCCGGCAAGACTGAGATGACTGGCAGATGTACCACCTGTGCTCCCTACTGTGCCAACTTGCTGTGTTTTAGCCGCCCGGCAGTCCGCTCGTTGTTGTGAGCGTCGCTCCTCCGCTCTCTACTCTTGTTGGAGGGCGACTGCCGCCAACTGCCCCGTAGCGTCCTTCACGACCCTCCTCCATAGGGGTCGATCTTGACACCGCTGGTACCAGTCTTCAACAAATCCACTCAGCTCCTGGTCCTCCTGTGCCACATCGGTCCATCTCTTCTCCAGTCCCTGCCGCGCCCGTTGAGCCCCCTCTCTCCGGCCAAAACAGAAGCTGTTTGGGTATGCGGTGGCTGAGCATGCGGACTACACGACCCAGCCACTGCGCTCAAGTGAGCCGGAGGAGCTCACTTATGGGACCCTGTCCGGAACGTTTCCCCGCGCGTACAGAGACACGTGCAGCGGTCCTATACACAAACGCAAAGATCCCCCCATATAGCTTTAAGACACTCTACAGTCAAGTACTGTTAGAGAGCACACCTATGAAGGCCCACCACACGACGCACGACAGCGTGGGTGGCAAACACCACGCTCAGCCACCTTCGTCTCCCCAGTGGCGATGTTTTACAGCGCAACAGGTGCTCAATTGAGGCTGAGTCGACCCTGCGGAGGCTTTGGACCGGTTCAGAAAATCGTCACTGGTGGGAATTTAACTTAATTCTGCCCAGTTTTTGGAACGGCGCACTAACTACTACGCTACAGCTGCTCGCCCGAGCTTATACAAACACACACACAGACGGGTGCCGTGATACCAGAAACACAGACGCGCAATAGTAATAAATACATACAGACGCATGCACGATTATCATGCACACACTCATACGAGGTTTTTAAGGAGCGTGTAAGCATTCCGCACACATAGATCCGGTGCCACAAGCAACACCGTATTCCCTGAATGTAGAAACGTACACCCTGGCGGGCCACTTGTGTTTTTTTTTTACACGTAACCCGGATCGCCAACGTGGCAGCGCACACAGCGTTAAGCGCAAGCACAATAACGAAGCAGACATAAGCGAGAGAGAGAGAGAAAAATACACAACCACATGGAATCAGCACCAAATCGACTTAAATTCCCGCCCCGCACAGGCACGAGGTCGAGAGCTTTGAAGAGATCGAGAGCCATTATCAGGGCGCGG
The DNA here is from genome assembly GCA_036362905.1 of Mordacia mordax. Classification (NCBI taxonomy): domain Eukaryota; kingdom Metazoa; phylum Chordata; class Hyperoartia; order Petromyzontiformes; family Petromyzontidae; genus Mordacia; species Mordacia mordax. The sequence goes on along the minus strand of JAZEWT010000007.1, from coordinate 11,466,609 downwards.
CACGACGGCCCAGTGGGTGGCGCTGTCGCCTCACAGCAAGAAGGTCCCGGGTTCGAATCTCTCGGCTCGGGTGCCTTTCTGTGTGGAGTTTGCATGTTCTCTCCTCGTGTCCGCGTGTGTTGTCGCCGGGCACTCCGGTTTCATCCCACAGTCCAAAAACATGTTGCTGCATAGGTTAATTGGCTTGCAGACTAAATTGCCCACAGTGCCCGGTGATGGACTGGCGTCCCATCGTGGGTATATCCTTGCCTTGCGCCCTGTGTCTGCCGGGATAGGCTCCGGCTCACCGCGACCCTGTACAGGATTAAGCGGTGCTGACAATAAGATGCGATGAGAGCCATTATCATCCATCGCCGTTCCGAATAGGAGGTGAATTGGAACAAATGTTTCTTAGCCGGGCGACTGTGTTGCTAAGTTTATCACCTCGCTCAGTCACTTGTGTCACAACCAAGGCATCTCTAGATTTGGTCAAACCGCACGTTCATGTCCTTGTTGTGTGGGTAGTGCCGGCCGCGCCGCGCGCTGTGTGAGCCACAGTTGGACATGTGCGTTAACGCGTCGCACCAAAGAGAATAGTGAACGCCACGCGTTCACGGTCGGAATGCCTGATGATGCCTCGGAATTAAAGAGAAACAACACTCGACATTGCTGTCCCGAGGGAATAGCGAAGGAGAGCAATCTTCAAAGTATAATCAAGACCCAATAGCTCACACAAGTGCTGACGAGTGACTCATCTTCAGTAAACAAAATGTTTCCCATCACTGCTTGATACGATTCCATTTCGTTAACCGTCTACAAACTTAACGAGTCTTTTTTTTTTCATGAAAAAATAACAACGCTTTGTTTGATTCGGAGCAGAAACATAAGCGCGAGCCAATATAATCGTTCTGTTATTATTAACGCAGCTTATGAGATGAAAATACGGCAGCACTGTGGAATAATATTACATATGTAGCAATTATGTATAATTATTTATAGCAAACAAAAAACACATCTTACCTTCTTCTGACATATAGCGGATATTTCAGCTGAAATATTGTGCGTAAAGAAAAATAAGTAATTAGCGAGCATCACAGATTAGTTCAAACCGACATCACAACATTTTGCAACGTTATGGAGCAGTTATGTTGTTAAACATTCCATTTATCCACCTCATGTCTTATGCCGTGAGTTGTGAATATTGTGTTCAACTGTTTGAAACTGTAGAAGCAAACATAGCACTTACCCTGAGGAAACAACACGTCAAACAGCCACGCAGATTGCTCCCTAAACATAAACATCGTGTGTCAAAACCATTGAAACCATTAACGTGAGTGCGCCGCGTGCTAGCGGACACTGTGCACGTTATAAGTCGTAATTGTTGTTATTACTACGGCTGGCGGGGCGCCACGGTGGCCCAGTGGGTAGCGCTGTCGCTTCACAGCAAGAAGGTCCCGGGTTGGAATCTCTCGGCTCGGGTGCCTTTCTGTGTGGAGTTTGCGAGTTCTCTCCCCGTGTCCGCGTGGGTTTTCGCCGGGCACTCCGGTTTCCTCCCACAGTCCAAAAGCATGCTGCTGCATAGGTTAATTGGCTCGCAGGCTAAATTGCCCCGCAGTGCCCGGCGATGGACTGGCGTCCCATCGTGGGTGTATCCCTGCCTTACGCCCTGTGTCTGCCGGGATAGGCTCCGGCTCACCGTGACCCTGTATAGGACTAAGCGGTTTCAGACAATGAGATGAGATGAGACTATATTGCCCGCAGTGCCGGTGATGGACTGGCGTCCTATCGTGGGTATATCCCTGCCTTGCGCCCTGTGTGGCTCCGGCTCACCGCGACACTGTACAGGACTAAGCGGTTTCTGATAATGAGATGAAGTGAGATGAGACAAGAGCACGGTAACGTTAACTCGCTGTTATCCCCTAGCAGTGCACCGACGGCTCAAAGGCACAGATGCCACCGCCTCATCACCTGGGCAACTTCTGGGAGCAGTCCTCACACAGGTAGAGAGGAGGAGGTTTATCCCCCCGCGTGACAGCGAGCGAGGGGTCCATGCACATCTGGCAGAGGGCAGATGATGGTGTCAACAAATTAGACGTGACCGGCACATTGCGCGCCACGGAGTCTTCCCGCGACAACAACATTTGTAACTTAAGAGATGCATGTTTTCACTGATCGCTGCATAAACATGGGTCTCCAAAGCTGTTCCTTTTTCAGGATAAACCGCGCCCTCCTCTCTCCGTCGCGACGTTTCGACGCGCACATAGGAGGCATCGTCAGGCGTACTGAGACTGAGTGGAACATGATTGTCCTGTGCCTCGACCAGATTAAGTCCATTGGATATCGAATGCCCTGCCACCACTCCCTTGATCTTTCTCAATCTCTCTCGCTCTCATCAGCTCGCTCGCTGCCCCGTCCCATCCCCCGCCCTTGACTCAGCACGCCTGAAGATGCCTCCAAACGTCGTGAAGGAGAGAGAAGTGCTCGACACAGCTATCCTGAAAGAACGGCGTTGGAAAGCAATCATTACAATGCGTAACATATTTATTTTTTTAATTATGCTTACCTTAACTGCTGGTTTGTTGATGGGATTGTGACATTCCGTGTGTTGACAATGAATGGGGTTCCAGGCTAAGGGAGAGGATACATGGCAGAAAAAATTTGAGCTCAGCAAAAACGTGCCCGGACAATGCAACCGTTACCCTTGTGGAAGCCAGAACTTTCAATGCCGTCCCGTTCAGGATCAATACCCGCTTAAGCGGGGGTCCAGAATCTATCCCGGCAGATACAGGGAGCAAGGCGGGGCTATACCCGGGATGTGACGCCAGTAAATCGCAGGGCACTTTTTTGGAACAATTTACTCAGCAGACTAGAGAGTAGCGTGTCATTGAACAGGAGGAGGAAACCGGAGAACTCGGCGAAAACCTACGTGGACATGGCGAGAGAACACGCAAACTCCACACAGAAAAAGCACCCGAGCCCGGGTTACTACTCAATTCGCCACCTCGTGGCCTCGACTTTAAATACCGAACTGTGAAAATTGAGTTCTGTTCATGTAACTATCGTGGATTAAATCAACCAAATAAAAACTGAATATATGCTTAGCAATTATAACGCAGCGCCTGCAAAAGATTGGCAAACCATACCTGTATACTGTAGTCCTCTGTACTCACTAATGGCCCCAGGTGGCTTTAGATTTGGCCAATAATGAAACAGCATCTGCACAGCAGGTGGTTTGACTTGAGCTGGTCCGTACGCTATCACATACAGCAGATCCTGTTCGAGAGAGAGAAAAAACCCCGACTAATTCAGGGCTTAATTAAAATGTAATTGAACTGAGCACGAAATTTGACGAGGAAAATGCTTTTAGCTTGATGAAAGTGACGGATATGATTAGATCAATTAAAATGTGCTCAAGAATAGATTCCTATGACCGCTGGACTGATTATAAACTGGATGCGAACGTGATTTATGGATCGGTCTCAAAAACGCGTGGTACGAAGCTCAGCTTTAATTTCTGAACCGAAAGTTAAATAATTGTGTGACGGTGTTGTAGAGTATTGCGCACACCTTCCATACTTCCTGTTTATACTTCATAAGACATTCGAGTAGTTGACAGTGATAGACTGTAACAAACAAAATCGACAGACATTTCAATGTATTTGCAGCGACGTGTATGACTTACAATTTAAATATATATATATAGTTATAATTTCGGCTCATTTGGTCAGTTCCTGACAATTACTCTGACCGCTTGTAATTGAATCGGGCTACAGATAGAGGGAACATTGGCAAGGATCTGCAGATAAAAATGCTTAATTTCGAGCGTTGAAAAGTAAGTGGACCTGACCATGATACACACGGCTAAATCAAATCAAATCAAACTTCATTATACGTAACGCCTTTCGTGCAAAATCGCAATACACGATGCTTAACAATATAATGAAAAACAACAATAATGTGATGAAAATACAACAATACAGTCAAAATAAGCGGTCGTATAAGGAAATGATAATATAGAAAATAAGAGAGATGGTAAAACAGAGAGATCGGTGTAACACAGTAGAAGAGGGTAGATTGAAAATATTAAAAAGAAACAAAAAAATGGATTAAGAGAATGCTAAGCTAAAGAGGTATGTCTTAAGATTGCTAACGGCAGGATGATAGTCACGAATGATGACATCGTGGCAGATAGAACATTGAAATAAACGGAATAATGACACCAACTCTGGTGCAGGTGCTAATTGGATTATTACACTGCGAAACCATAGGATGGTGAGAGCTCGGGGAGGCCTTCATCCAGCAGTGGATTGGCCACGGCTGCTAATGGCTTACCTGGATTACTGGTGTACTGCATGGCTATCATCAGCATAGAGGAAGCGGACACATTGACATAGGCGGGAATGCCTTCCCTCTTAAACGGTCCCACTGTGAATAAACAAAAGAGCGCACAGCCACCGCTTAGTGCTGTACAGGGTCGCGGTGAGCCGGAGCCTATCCCGGCAGACACAGGGCGCAAGGCAGAGATATACCCACGATGGGACGTCAGTCCATCACTGGGCTCTGCGGACAATTTAGCATGCAAGCCTATTAACATATGCAGCGGCATGGGGTTTTTTTGGGACTGTTGGAGAAAACTGGAGTGCCCGGCGAAAACCCACGCGGACACGGGGAGAGAACATGCAAACTCCACACAGAAAGGCACCCGAGCCGAGATTCGAACCCCGGGACCTTCTTGCTGTGAGGCGACAGCGCTACCCACTGGGCCACCGTGCCGCCACAGCCAAAAGCGTTAGAACTAATGTAAGGAGAATGGTATATTTTGCAAGCACCATATGAGACACCATCAGTGACAGTAACACTATCCTCAGACACTTTCCTTTATCGTCCATTGGATTGAGACTATAATTGAGTTCATTATACTACGTTGCATCCCCAAGGAATAGATTACGTACACTGAGAATATATCAAACAAATAATTGAATTCAATAAATATTGAATGGAATGCACCCAGTCCCATCAAATTTCCAAAGCTGAGCAGTTTTGAGCCTCCTGAGTAACATGAATTTATTATTTATATCTGTAAGAATTCTATTGAGTGGCGAGGTCGGCAGAAGAGGGCAATTCGGAAGAAAAAAAATCCACATGCTTTCTCCTACCCGTACTGACCCCCACGTGGCAGTATGGTCAAATATGGGGGGGAGGGCTTTCGTGCGAGAGTCGATCGGCAAATGGAGTGCAGATGTACGCGGTCAGTTTGCTCACGCATGGCCATTGGCAGGAAGGTCGAGCTGATGAAGTCCAGGATGTCCTTGTGCAGGAATGCAGGGAACGTGGCCAGCGTGGACACCATGGTGTAGGGCAGCGTGCTCAAGGTATCGTCGTTCAGAAAGGGAACCAGACAAGCCATCGTGTAAAATATGGACTGACCAAGATCTGTGGGGCACAAATAGCATTCGGTTCCCTTACAACGCCACCGCAGAGAAGTTCAGTGTACTGCATAAAAATGCGTATTGAAATGCATAACGAGGTGTTTGTGTTCGTCTCTGCAAATTGAATTGCAGAGCAGAATCGATTTTGTGCAATGTTGCCAAATGTTGAACGCATCGAACCTTATCTGCAATTCGAATTAAATACAGTACATTCATTTACGTACTTCTTTAAGAAATGTATTCACGGGAAATTGATGACCGCTTCCGAGAGCTATTCTTTCAGGATAGACCGAGTGAATCACAAGCACTTAGCCTGAAGATGTCTACCCATGTGGAAGGCGAAACGTTGCTGTTGGAAGCAATCATCAAGCATCGAGCCAAGAACATCTACGTCGGTAGCAATAAATTAGAACGGTGATAACCAAACAAGAAATGAGGCTCACGTCAATACCTTTACTCTCATTTCAACTGGGTCGCTCACAGTGGAATCGTGCAATCGGCATCACACAACCGAACAGAACGTGAATGTTGCGACGTGACGGTGCAACCTATTACCTACCATACTGACCGTGCTGCAGCACAGGCACCAGGTCAATGAGGCTGACTAGGGTGGCATAGAGACCCTGGTAGTCAAGAGAGGGGTACTCGGCCAGCCGCGCGTCGCGGCTTTGCTGGGCGCAGTCGAAAGCGACGTCGCGCAGAACGCTGCAAAGGAGGGACTCAGTCACGGACGGGTGTTTCGGGCGGGTGGGAGGGAGTGGGGAGGAAGGAGAGGTGGCAGAGGGTGGGGTGGTGGGGAATGGCATGGGGAAAAGGCACAAGGGCACGGGCAGCGTAAGGCTGGGGCTAGGCGCGGGAGCAGCCCGCACCCCCTCCGTGCCCGTGTGAACCAAAATGCTGTGGGGGGTAACACAGGGGAGGGAGGCAGGAAGGGAGGAAGGGACGGGACAACAACATAAAACAGAACATTAAAATGACACGACACTTGGTGGCATGACTTTGGAAAGCTTGCCAAGACTACCTCAGTCACATTATTTCTTTACAAATGTTTGAAATATATATACGTAGCGTATATACAACATGTTTTTTTTCTGCGTTATCGATTTAGATATTTTTTAAAATCAAATTTCTCGATGAAATATGTGACTAATAATAGGCTTTTATTCAGTAGCACATTGTACTGCAGCAAGCATTTCCATCTTTAATTTAAATAAACATGCGTTTCAAAAAAAACAATGGTCTGAAACCACATGTTTATTTTAAAATAAAATTTGTTTGCACACTTGGTGCCGTAGTTTGTATGCATGTTGCATGCAGGGAAAGATTGTTACATAGCAGAGGCATTCGCTCATTCGTATGGGTTTAGGTTTATTAGTATTGGAAATGGCATGATGTCTTTAGAAGTGGTTCATTATGTGCAGCTTTACAACACATCGCATCAAAAGCATCATTTTCATAACACAGTTTAATGGCCATTATGTCACGAAGTGATATGTTAAACATTTGACACCAATTAACGGTGGTATATACTCAAGACATATAGCAGTTCACTAAACTCTAAAAGCAAGAATATGAATATTCACATTTTTAACCTAAATAATAAATGGCCATTTTAACATTAGAGGTAAAATTACTGTTTTCATTTGACGAATATATCCACGTGCGCTAATCATTACTGCAGTAAAAAATAACTCCAGTCCCGGTTTAAAAATAAATTAATCTACTGTATATTATCATAAAAATAAAAGTAAAATAGAACCTACCTTAAGAGTGTTTGTGAGAAGTACTTTAGAGTATTTGCTATGTCTGTTCCCGTGGGTACAGGGTAGATATTGTGAGTCACTCGGTTGTGGTATTCTTGAAGGTAACGAATCTTTGATGCAACTAAAAACGAAGCATGCGTTCGAGATTCAATGATCAAGTTATCACCTTTGAACACCAAGTGCACTCTTTAACCGCACAGAGCATTGCATCGAGAGATGGGGAACACAAGCGTGAGAAACGGCCGTGCTATTGCGCAACACGTCAGTGTACTCTACTTACATTGCTCAGCTTTTGTTGACATGCTTGCTTTGCGGACGGACGCCGGTGCACGCGTGTTCGACTGGAGCTTTAAAGCGTTATCGGAGTGAGGGCAATCGTTCAAAAGGCGTCCGCTTAAATTACTTCAAATCATTGCTGCAATGAAAAATAAACACACGTGCAAGATACCTGCAACTTCAACACGTCACCGATGACGTTTCAATATAATACATTCGTATGAGCAGCTCTGTACTATGTCACCGCCACAATCACCGCATTTCATAGCACTGTGGCCTATTTTTTTTATTCCTAGAAAAGCATTCATTTATTCGAGTAAAAGAGGTTTGCGAAACCGATTAATGCAATCCAGTATACTGTACTCGTTCTTTAAAATACGGTCCAATTCAAGTCCATTGGCTCGGTCACTAATGCAAAATTGGAATTGCCCCATAACTCATAATAATTCAACTGACCAAAGGGTACATGCTTTTACGTCCTTCATGCAAATTGCCAGAACACATATGGTAAAAATAATAATAATTGCATTTTTAAGCGCTTTTCACCCGAGGGTCACAAAGCGCTTCAAAGAGCTGCGGAGAGAACGGCATGTCCATAACGAGACGAGAATGGAAAATCAACAGCAATAATATTTTTTGGAGTTTTTTAATATATACACATCGTTGCACGTCTCTCGTATCTTGATTAAAGAGGGTGCAGTGAATCAGAAAGGAGAATGTAATAACGCAAGTATGTTGTCTTCTTTCCACCATACAGTACAGTAATTTGGTATTGTAAATCACCTTGCAGTGATTCCCTGTATAGGAGAATGTAATAACGCAAGTATGTTGTCTTCTTTCCACCATACAGTACAGTAATTTGGTATTGTAAATCACCTTGCAGTGATTCCCTGTATATGAGAATGTAATAACGCAAGTATGTTGTCTTCTTTCCACCATACAGTACAGTCATTTGATATTGTAAATCACCTTGCAGTGATTCCCTGAATAGGCTCCAGCCGGATATTGGGGCAAGTGCTGTTAGCGAACACCAGGTACTTATTTGAGGCTGAGTCGACCTATGGGAGGCCTATGAACGTTTCAGATATTTATCAAATGCATGTTGAACTCGGGTCGCCGGGTACATTGCGCAGCAATCTAATCCCATTTCCCCTCCCCACATACACGAAGCGGCGATGGACTGGCGTCCCATCGTCGGTATATCCTTGCCTTGCGCCCTGTGTCTGCCGGGATAGGCTCCGGCTTCACCGTGACCCTGTATAGGACTAAGCGGTTTCAGACAATGAGATGAGATGAGACATACACGAAGCATGCATGCTCATATATAAACCTACATATAAAATGCATATAAAAACACACAGCAAACGCATGAATCTGCCATATATATGACGTACATAATTGCATGCAATACATACACCGACAAATAATACAGTTAAATTAAACCTAAGTTTAAACGCATACGCAAATATAAGGTGTGTTCATAAAGGCATGTTTACATTGGGGCGGCACGGTGGCCCAGTGGGTAGCGCTGTCGCCTCACAGCAAGAAGGTCCCCGGTTCGAGTCTCGGCTCGGGTGCCTTTCTGTGTGGAGTTTGCGAGTTCTCTCCCCGTGTCCGCGTGGGTTTTCGCCGGGCACTCCGGTTTCCTCCCGCAGTCCAAAAGACATGCTGCTGCATAGATTAATTGGCTCGCAGACTAAATTGCCCGCACTGCAGGGTGACGGACTGGCGTCCCATCGTGGGTATAGCCCTGCCTTGCGCCCTGTGTCTGCCGGGATAGGCTCCGGCTCTGTACAGGACTAAGCGGTTTCTGACAATTGTGAGATGAGATGAGACGTTGACATGGATATCAGCGCACCAGATCGATCAACGCAGCTCCTGGCATCAGCACTCGACTCACACGCACGTCAACGGAGCAAATCCTCTGTCGGCCCAAGAAGTCTCGTCGTAGCGTGCGGTGAATTCTCCATTGACAGGCGTCGTTACCTCTGCGGCTGTCGTGCGGTTGAGCGAGCGGCGCCGCTGGAGCCGACGGAGGCGACCCGGCCCGATTTTCAGCAGCTGGACAGCTCTCAACGCCGCTTTACATTTCCCAGCGCGCATGGCGACCGCGGCTCCACTCACTTATCTTAACTAGGGAATAGAATAGCCGGGGAATCACACATGCGCAATACGGTCCGCTCCGGCTGCTGTTGCCATGGTGAAAGTGATAATGGAGCTGAGGGTTGCGATGGAGGCCCGTGGTCATAATAGCGGCACCGACGCACGCCTTGTGGCACAGCTCTGTACAGCGCTTTGTGACCCTCGGGTGAAAATCACCCTATGCAAATCGTTATTGTTATTATAACCTTGCGCCTTACCACCCGAGTTCGAATGCTGACCACTGCTAACATCAGGGACCAGTGCTATCTGAACCGGTCCTGCGCATCTTTATGACCAGAGTGGGTCCAATAACCCCACGGTGTGAGGATTTTGTCCAGCTAAGTATTTCTGACCTTGCTGGGCCACAAATCCTTACCTGTATTCCTCTGTCAGAGCTTGACTGCATTTTAATACTGTACCAAGGGTCTGTCTTGGGTTATGTGACCAATTCCAGTCATTGAGATATGTTTAAACATTAAGGTGCATACAATAGCGATTGTTTTATTTAATGCTTTAAAACCCATCAAATAGGAAACATATGTTTATTATTACCACAGAAAGTATCCAGTGAGTTTACAAGCTCTAGATGCGGGATTCCAGTGATTCAACAAGCGTTCTAACTAATGTAATAAGTAGAACAGGTATTTACCATTGCTGGCAATAATACACGTGTTAAGGTCTTAAAACACCATAATAACATTGTCCTGAGCTGACTGCCTTTTGGCATCATCTGGCTAACACTGACAATCAGGCTCAAAAGAAGGTCATGTCTGGTGTAGGTCAATCAGTTTGAAGGACAATGCATATGTTATCAAAACTTCCTGTTTGCATGTTTTGCCACAAGTATGTGTGGCTTTTGCAAACTAGACACATTGTGAAATGTGTCCATTATGGTGTTTTAAGACCTTAACACGTGTATAATTGCCAGCAATGGTAAAAACCTGCTCTACTTATTACATATGTACACTGGCAAAAAGTACCCAGAGTTCTAACTAATATTTAACCTTTATATGGCAGAATTCCTAATGGTACCCTGAAATAACGTGTTAGCATCGAGGCCAGAATTAATGATAACATCATGTATTATTGGATAAACTGGAAAAGAGCTTGATAATGAAACCAAAGCTTTTAAATGCCTTAGCAAATGCTTCAATTTTGTTTACATGGCGCAATTTATATCTCCAATAAACATTAAGATATTATTCCAATAAGCTCGTGCCTAACCTTAGTATGTATTATGTGTAAATGTGTAACTGCGGCGCCAATCGGCAGAACAGTTTCACAGCTCAGCCCCAATTCCGTCCGCCGCGCCGTACAGTACTCAGGCTCTCGTCACCTGCACTGCATGTTAATTACAGACACCGTGAGCGATGGCTTGGGATACTGACTGATGTTGATCCCCCATCAGGGATTCAGAATTTACTCCCTGTGGCAATTCTATGAGAACTCTGGGTGCCAATACCCTCATAATAGGCAGCAGTGCCCCCCCTCAGAAGTAAATAATACATAATTTTCCCATAGGATTTTTCACCCAGGGGTGGCTTGAGAGGAACTCAAGTCAAAGGGATCATCAATGGCATTTACACTGACGCCATCATATCTTTCCACCTCGTACTGTCTTCTGTTAGCTCTATCACAGTAGTTGAAAATTCACCACCGTCACTGCTCTGTGCAGGTGAATGTCATAGGGCATCTGCAATCATTTCCAAAACCTAATTCTAGCGGTAGGAAAAAAGTACGTCAATTGGAATTACATTATACCAGCTACACTAATGGTTTACAAAGTACCCAATGCAGGGTTGCCGAATATCAAGCCATGGGTCGCCTCGCTGGTTCAAATTTTAAAGCAATATGTTTTACTCTAATAATGGCTTCAGTCAAACGACTTTGTTGGGTCGCTGGGATGAACATTTATTTTCCACTGAATCGCAGGAAAAGGTTAAAACCCACTCATCTACGCTATCCTATTTAAATCGAAAATGGGTCAGAAATCCTGCATGTGATCATTTCACAAATGGGACACATACTACTCAACCATCATTACTCAAATCAATTTCTAATGCTAAGCCCAGATAAAGGCCCCTTACCATGATGCTGACAAATGGAAAGTCTTGCAAATGATATGTCTTGCTGTGTAGACCCAATAATTTAAAAAGCCAAGAAAACTGAAAACACAAGACATTATTAGCGGGAGTGTATGTAACACACGGCACTACAATAGATATAGGCGGATTATGCAAAAGTCACCACATGCAGTGCAGGATTTTCTCTTTCACTCCAGTGGACGCAATTATCGTCACGTTTGTTTCAGGATGAGGTGTCCGCGCCACGGAATCGTTTCACGCTTCTCTCCCAACACAGATGTGCCCTCGTCTCCCATCGCGCCTTCTGCTCATCCCAGCAGTGTAAACACACCGTGCAGTGCTAAGTGTCGTATAGCGCTCGCTGTACGGTTATAAATCAGAGTTCGTATTGGCCCACTGTGGAATATTTGCCTCTTCTAGTCTCTATTCCCCTCATGATTCCCAACCCCACTACACTGCATAAACCAGAATTTGTCAAACTGTGATGTTCACCTATCTGGTTAAGTAAAGCTCCGACAACTGGCACTACCACTCGTGTCTGCTGCAATTGATATAGTACTCTATGTAGTATTATATTTGAAGGGAAATTCTGGAAGTGCTTTTGTTATAGATATATTATAGCCTGCAGTGCTTTTATTATTGATCAATATAACCTGGAACTCCCTTCCACTAGTCATCCGTGCTGCCGACTTCCTACCTCTGTTAAAGACCAGACTCAGGGTACCCCTCATCTAAGTACTTATTGCTGTCTCTTCTCTTTAAGAACATCTGTTTCTCTTTGTATCCCTGTGATAAACATGCCCCGTTATTTTATAAAATATCTTGCACCTGCATGTAGCGCTAAATATCAAGTTTTCACGACACTCCACTTGAAAAAAAGGGTTAAATAGTTAACATTTTACTACAGATATTTCATTTATTCTTCTCTACCACAAGACCGTTAGTGGTGATTCTCCATAACAGTCAATGTAGTCTCTCGATTATTATTATTTAGAGATGTTTGACTTTTAGCAAAAGCAAAGCAATTCAACATTCAATTCGAATTCCTTACTCACCGAGAAAACTGCGCGCAGTTTAACACAGATCTTAAACCATCAGAAACTGGAGTTGACCAGATACGCAAAACACAAACCGTTTATGATACGAAAGAAGTAATGAAGTCATTTGTAAAAAATGTCAGCTCTGAAATACATTTTCCCCATAATCATTCAGTGGTATCCGACTTGTATACATTGTTATGCGACTAAAAGCTTCGAATCTGCTCATTAACCAGCTGAAGAGCTCCCGTGCAGACTCTAAATTGCATTTAGTATTATTAATCTAAACCAATTAATGCTGGGCGGCACGGTGGCCCAGTGGATAGCACTGTCGCCTCACAGCAAGAAGGTCCCGGGTTCGAATCTCGGCTCGGGTACCTTTCTGTGTGGGGTTTGCATGCTCTCCCCGTGTCCGCGTGGGTTTTCGCCGGGCACTCCGTTTTCCTCCCACAGTCCAAAAAACATGCTGCTGCATAGGTTAATTGGCTTGCAGACTCAATTTTCCTCCGTCCCCGGTGATGGACTGGTGTCCCATCGTGGGTATATCCCTGCCTTGCGCCCTGTGTGGCTCCTGCTCACCGCGACCCTGTACAGGACTAAGCGGTTTCTGACAATGAGATGAGATGAATCAATGCTAATTAAATGAAATATAATCTACTTTATTTATCCAGTGGAGAACCCATTGAAAGTAATATGGTTACCTCCTTACTGAGTCCATCTTGCCATGACACGTTAGCACACGAGGTGCCCAGGCAGTGTAGCACGTGTGTAAGAACATATGGGGGCCGATGAGTGAGGTGTCAATGTACTCTCAACGCTCGCATGAACACAATTTTCCAGCACTTGCAACGAGCGGCTCAGTAGTCGGCGCTCTCCTACTGTATCACTCCACACACGCCTGCTAATCGTGGCTCCAGAGATCAACGTCGTCGGTAGATTGCAGTGCATGCACTCTACTGACCTGCATCATTAAATGGTGCCGTGCCGGGATGTTGGCTCGCTTCCAACCTGCGCCTGCTCGGGAACATTTGTTCCTTCCTTGTTTGTTGAAGAATTATTTTTTTCTCTCGCTACTGTTTGACTTTCAGTTGAACTGTTCTGATGTTGTTGTTGACATGGCGTTCTCTCCACAGCTCGGATTTGTAAAAAAAGAAAAACACAAAAAAAACGTTGTTACTGATTTTCCGTTCTCTGTAATTGTTGACGTGCTGTTCTTTCAGCGGCTCTGTGCAGCGCTTTGTGACCCTCGGGTGAAAAGCTCTATATAAATGCAATTATTATTTTTTTATTAACAAACGGCTTATTATACGTTTCAATGAACTGCGTGATCTCAACGAATCAACAAATGATACATGTGTGTGTGCTTGCATTAAATGCTACAGCCAGACAGATTCAGGGTTTAAAATATTTTACGAATAAAAATACAGGCAGTGTGTGACTCACGAGCTATTTTGGGTGTTGGATTAATTTTATTTTTAAATTTTCCATGTCTCCAAATTGCAATGTGGCGATAAAGAGCTTTCTATGTTCAAATGAATTCATCTCATTGTCAGAAACCGCTTAGTCCCGTACAGAGTCGCGGTGAGCCGGAGCCTATCCGGGCAGACAAAGGGCGCAAGGCAGGGATGTACCCACGATGGGACGCCAGTCCATCACCGGGCACTGTGGGCAATTTAGTCTGCGAGCCAATTAACCTATGCAGCAGCATGTTTTTTGGACTGTGAGAGGAAACCGGAGCGCCCGGCGAAAACCCACGTGGACACGGGGAGAGCATGCAAACTCCACACAGAAAGCAGCACCCGAGTTGAGATTCAGACCCGGGACCTTCTTGCTGTGAGGCGACAGCGCTACCGACTGAGCCACCGTGCCGCCCGTTCAAATGAATGCGTCACTAAAATCGCTTCTGTATCCAGAACTGGAGTAAAACTAAGTCGAACAGAACGTTTCCTGCCGGGTAAATAAAGGCGAGTATCTAGCGTTGCAGCAGAGGAGACTCGGATCCTGCAGGTCACGTGTGTCTTTGGGCGTTAATGAAATCCGAAGCAAAACAATGCAGCATTTAAAAAAAAAATGTATTCCTTCATTAATTTGACACCTCTTCCATGGCGTCTGGCAAGTGTGGAAGAATAGGCGAAATACCACCTACAGGGGCCGCATCAAGTGGAGGACCTTCTGCCAACAGCAGCGTGGGCAATTGCAGTGCTGCGCCTCAGTCATTTGCAGCCCTTGGCATAAAAGGTGGCAATTTGAAACCACGAAAAGCGCAAGTTGCGTTAAACGCATTTAAAATGACAGCTAAAATGCGACGCGTAGTTCGATTTTTTTGTTATTAGTATTGTTTGCTTCGCATAGACGCAGTAAGTGCGTTGAAATCATGGCATTGGCATCGGGGCTTTGTACGCGCCGCAATTACTCGTGCTGTGCACGCCGACTTCCAGTCGATCGGCGTGGAAGACGTGTTCATGTGCTCCTGGAAACAGCAATAAGACCGCTTGAACCCGGGACACCTTCTGCAGACAGACAGCCTTAACTTACTAACTGTGAGAAAACATCATGCATCGCAAAGCTGGCGACCCCCATTGCGTTCCTGTAAAGCTCTCATCTCTCTCATTATCTGAAACCGCTTAATCCTATATAGGGTCACGGTGAGCCGGAGCCTATCCCGGAAACACAGGGCGTAAGGCA
>JAZEWT010000007.1:11415685-11427295 GCA_036362905.1 Mordacia mordax | reverse complement strand
GTCGCGGTGAGCCGGAGCCTATCCCGGCAGACACAGGGCGCAAGGCAGGGATACACCCACGATGGGACGCCAGTCCATCACCGGGCACTGAGGGCAATTTACTCTGTAAGCCAATTAACCTATGCAGCAACATGCAAACTCCACACAGAAAGGCACCCAAGCCGAAATTCGAACCCGGGTACTTCTTGCTGTGAGGCGACAGCGCTACCCACCGGGCCACCGTGCCGCCCTCTCGGCACTTCGTGTTTCTTTTGCCATCGTTCCCCGGTGTTAGCAATGTCTTGCTCCCACCAGAGATAGCTCTAATGGGTATTTGGTCTTCTCTTCCACGCTAACCACGTGCTATATTAGCGGTAAGCGTACATACGCTTCACCCACCGTTCATACTGCTGGGTGGACGGAGAAACTTGCACCGTTATTTCATTTGCCCCTCCAGGACATGGACTCGAACTGGCGTGCACTGCGTTATAACTCCATTGCAATTACCGTGACACCGCAGCAGCTTCATGTCATCTCATCTCATCTCATTATCTGAAACCTCATCTCATTATCTGAAACCGCTTAATCCTATATAGGGTCACGTTGAAGCCGGAGCCTATCCCGGAAACACAGGGCGTAAGACAGGAATACACCCGACGACGGGACGCCGGTCCATCGCCGGGCATTGCGGGACAATTTTAGTCTCCGAGCCAATCAACCTATCCAGGAGCATGCTTTTGGACTGTGGGAGGAAACCGGAGTACCCGGCGAAAACCCACGCGGACACGGGGAGAGCATGCAAACTCCACACAGAAAGGCACCGGAGTCGAGAGACTCGAACCCGGGACCTTCTTGCTGTGAGGCGTCAGCGCTAACCACTGGGCCACCGCGTCATTTCTCAGTTCAAAAGCATTTCAGTTTGTGCTTCCTTCACTATATGCAACTGACGGTTATGCAAAAGAAAACCCAAAACAATAACCAGCCCAGCGATGGGTTGGTACAGTCGTGGTACCCATTCGGTACCACGACTGTACAAGTTCTGACAAAATTTGTGAGAGGAAAAAAGCCAAAAAAACGTTATTGTAGCTGATTTTCCGTTCTTATGTCGTTGTTGTTGACAAGGCATTATCTCCTCAACTCTGTGCAGCGCTTTGTGACGTTCGGGTGAAAAGCGCTCTAAAAATGCAATTATTATTATTATTTTAATAATAATGCCGTGGTGAGCGAGCCACCTGCCCAAGTGCCGAGTTATCGTCAAACACTGCCGTATTAAAAAAAAAGGTCACGCAGAGAGGAACATTCCTGACGCCAGCAGAGGAGCAATAAACATATTTTTTTTTAGCCGAGACCGACGGACACATCAAACACGAGGCCACATCATCTGATGTGAAACATACAAAGTGGGCAGGCGGGCGTGTGAGTGCCACTGCAGAGTATTTTCATTGACTCATCTCACCGAGTACACTTTGAAACGTTCCACGTCTGCAGGCGAAACGTGGCACGCACACCTCTTCCACCGGCTCCGGCACTTCTCAACCCGACGAGGTTAAGTGCTCGTGGGGACAGCGCGGGATAGGAGAGGCGCCCGGGTTTGAGATGACAAATCCGAACGGGCTCAGATCTCGCATCCGCTCCCCCCCCCCATCGCTCCGAGCGGACGCTCTTAGGTCACCGGCGTTACGCACACGAGCCGCGACCGCTGCCAACGGCCGACGGCCGCTGCACGGCGCAGCTGCACTACCGGCCCGCATATGACTTTAACGCGTCTCAATGTTATAAATAGCAGTGCATCCGCAACTCTGGGCGAACTTGTTCCAAGAGAATAACTCATCCTGACGTCTCGTGTCGATGACGTTTGCTGCTGACATGACCGCTTTGACCTGCATGTCTTCCTGATACCCGTTTGGAAATGTTGCTGCCAGCTCTGTAAAGTTGCAGACGAATAATCAGTAAGTGTGAAGTAAAGCTGATAAGATGTGCACTTATAAAGGATTCAACCCCAGTGCAGACACACACACACATAAATACCAAAAAACGATTGTTCAATAAAATGTTGTTGATATGCCGTTCTCTCCACAGCTCCGTGCAGCGCTTTGTAACCCTCGGGTAAAAAGCGCTCTCGACGTGCAATTATTATTATATATTATTATTGCGTTTGTTTATACAGCCGAGCCTCAATGAGTCTCAAGACTATTTTTCAAGAAGCTCATATCCAATTAGCGAAGAAAGGGTCGATGTTACAGCTGTATAATCCCAATTGATGAATGTGTAGGTGATTTTTCATGATTGTAGCGTCTTGGCCAATAACAGTAACAATGGTGATACGCAGCACTGGGATAAATTCGATTAGAAACAGGGGGAGAAGACACACAGTCCTCACAAAGGCACGTGGGTTGTGAATCTGCGGTGCCCAGCTCTGCGCGTGACACTTCTGGGCGAGTTACGAGTGCGCGCGCGAGAAGTTGCCGGGATGACGCGCTAGGGGCAACGAGGGATCAACCCGCAAACGGGTAAACAACACGTGGTCGATAACAACAAGAGTGGCGGTGGTGGCGGCTGCGCGTGCGGACTCTCTCCGATTGGTCCGGCTGCGAGGCGCGATGTGGCGGCGAGCACGAGTGGATGCGCGGAGTTACCCCGGCCGTTGCGTGTTAGTTAATAGAGCATCAAATGCCCGGAAGCCTCTGCATCATCTGTTGTCGCTGGCTGGGTGAGGGCATAGCGGAGTGTTGGTGTCGCCGTGGTGTCGCCGCTGAAGCCGTGGCCGCACGCGCGCGTCGGAACCCCGGTGTCTGGCGGAGAAACGACGTCCTCGGCTCCGTTACGAGAGGGTTCCCCGCCAGGCACCAGAAATCAATCCCAGATCTTCTTGTTGCAACCAACGGCTCGCAATAGCTACTCCTGAAGTGCTGCGCTATCAACTTGGCAACCAATGAACCAGTCCTGGCTCCACACCTGCACCAACCAGCACCGATAATGGTGGTGAAGTATGGTTAAAAGCGTCAATGACCGAAAACACAACTAAGCCTTGATTCAGAAGTGTAACAGAAGCGATTTCAAATTAGGTAATATTTACAATCAGTTTAAGATTGTCTTTCATTGTTCGCTCCCACTGTCCACTGGACATTTTTGCAATAACGAGCATCAATTGGTGCAAATTACCTACTATAGGCACACGGTTCATGAACGATATCCATGAAAATAAAAAACCAAAATGCAAACAAAGACGTATGGGGAGACGCATGCATGAATTTGCATTGAAAAAGAATGAAGAACACGGGGACCAACACACGCAGATTAAAGATCTCATCTCATCTCACGGTGAAGCCGGAGCCTATCCCGGAAACACAGGGCGCAAGGCAGGAATACACCCGACGACGGGACGCCGGTCCATCGCCGGGCATTGCGGGACAATTTTTAGTCTGCGAGCCAATCAACCTATCCAGGAGCATGCTTTTAGACTGTGGGAGGAAACCGGAGTACCCGGCGAAAACCCACGCGGACACGGGGAGAGCATGCAAACTCCACACAGAAAGGCACCGGAGCCGAGAGACTCGAACCCGGGACCTTCTTGCTGTGAGGCGTCAGCGCTAACCACTGCGCCACCGCGCCGCCCCAGGTTAAAGATGAACAACGTTATTCAAACTGCTCATGTACTGATCGCGGCACGATGCTTGATGACTAATTTCCAAAGTTGCTCTTTCGGGTTAGTCGTGTCGAGCGCTCCTCTTATCTCCTTCATGGCGCTTGGTCGCCCACGTTGGAGGTATCCTCAAGCCTTGAGACTCGCTGCATCTTCAGGCGTCTCAGAACGCCTGAAGATGCCTCCATTGCGGGAGGCACTCAGTGACACGGCTTTCCCGAAAGAGCAGCTTATGTGAAAATCAATCGTCGTTATCTCATCTCATCTCATTGTCTGAAACCGCTTAGTCCTATACAGGGTAACGGTGAGCCGGAGCCTATCCCGGCAGACACAGGGCGCAAGGCAGGGATACACCCACGATGGGACACCAGTCCATCGCCTGGCACTGCGGGGCAATTTAGTCTGCGAGCCAATAAACCTATGCAGCAGCATACTTTTGGACTGTGGGAGGAAACCGGAGTGCCCGGCGAAAACCCACGCGGACACGGGGAGAGCATGAAAACTCCACACAGAAAGGCACCCGAGCCGAGAGATTCGAACCCGGGACCTTCTTGCTGTGAGGCGACAGCGCTAACCACTGGGCCACCGTGCCGCCCGATCGTCGTTATCCAAACTCTTAAGCAATGCGAGTGGGCTCGGGTAGGACGCGTCAAGACCAGGAGGGACACAGAGTGCACAGAGTGGCAGCCAAGGAACGAAATCTATCCAAGACGCCATCCAGTGTCGAGACGGACGGATGAAATAATTTCATTCGAATGTAAGGATGGATTATTCGATCGCACATTGCTGAGAGGTGGCGGCGGCTTGGGATAAGCCTCACATCCAACAATGGATCAACAATGATTGACGACAATGACATTCTGATGAAGTTCTATATTAACACGATTTTAAATTCCGCTGCGCATGAGTCATAGGCACTCAGTTGACGTGATGGTTCAGACAAGAGACAAAGAGACGCCACTGGATCTGGGCTGCCGCTGCGTTCAGAGTTAACGATAGACGCTGATCGCGATCGAGACCGCGAGACGATTACTCGTGCTAATGATGGAAGCCGGTAATGAAACGAGACTGCGTTCAACCAGAACGGACTCTTCACGTAAACAGCCATCGTTTGTTGTGTCACTAATTCCACGTCTCGAGCTCGCAAGCCCATTTGGTACTCGATCCTGGAAGAAGACATATCCATCGATCTATAAAAAACGGAGGAAAGATTGCACCGGGCGGCACGGTGGCACAGTCGCTAGCGCTGTCGCCTCACACCAAGAAGGTCCCGGGTTCGCGTCTCGGCTCGGGTGCCTTTCTGTGTGGAGTTTGCGAGTTCTCTCTCCCCGTGTCCGCGTGGTTTTTCGCCGGGCTCTCCGGTTTCCACCCACAGTCCAAAAAACGTGCTGCAGCATAGGTTTATTGGCTTGCAGACTAAATTGCCCTCAGTACCCGGTGATGGACTGGCGTCCCATCGTGGGTATATCCCTGCCTTGCGCCCTGTGTCTGCCGGGATAGGCTCTGGCTCACCGCGATCCTGTACAGGATTAAGAGGTTTCTGACAATGAGATGAGATTAGATTGTACCATTTCTGGCAATTATATAGCAAGTGCTAAGGTCTTAAAACACCAAATTAACATCTTTCACAAAATGTCCAGTTTGGAAAAAGTCACATATACAAGCAAAAAGTTTGTTAATATATGCGCTGTCCTTAAAACTGATTAGCCCGCACCAGATGTGGCTTGATTTAGAGCTTAATTCTGAGTATTAGTCAGGTGATACTAAAAGGCAGTGAGCTCAAGACAATGCAATATCAATGCTTTAGTAGCTCAGGTCAAGCTGTTAAATCCATCTATACAGATTGCTTTCCCAAATGAGCAGTGAGACGTTGCTCCAATTTACATTCGAGTCAGTGGTGGATATTCCTCATGCGATGGTGGGGACTAATCAATCCACAAGATAAACTCTGCTGACTGCCCTGCAAAGTGGCATCCATCGTATAGACTCTAGAGAGGAATGTATTCATGATCACGCACTCGTGACTACCTACAGGACGGAGATAAGCACATGTGAATAATAATAATAATAATGATTGCACTCCTTTCACCCGAGCGCTTTTCACCCGAGGATCACAAAGCGCTGCGCCGAGCTGTGAGAGAGAACGGCGCGTAAAGCAAGAGAGTCACGCGGCTCTCCGCGTGACTCTGTTGCGGAGAACTGTTCAGGAAAGTGACTGGACGGGACACCTCACGGTGAGAAGGCATGACGACTGATGGGCGAGACTGGTGGCAGGTGCAGCCAGACAAGCGAACCACCGTGGAGATGGAGGAATGAGATCAGCTCAGCGCGCGAGGCAGATTGCGACGTCGCAGGACCGTGAGGGATTTCGACAGCATGGGGTCACCGTCATCCAACAGTAGAAAACCATGGCCAACGATGAACATTTTAATTCGCACCAATAACCGGGGGTGTTGCATCAACTAGCCCTTAGATAAGTCAGTGACCGATACAATATTACCGCTCCCGGCACACTGCATCTGGTATATCTCTCGTTGTAGCCACGAGAACTATTGTAATTTCGGCCCAGCTGTGTTTGCATAAATTAATTGGGTTTTTTTTTTCTCCAAAGGTTGCATACGCTCCTTCCTTTTGTTATACCATTTTATTTTACATCATTCCCATGCCACTATTGCGCTGTTGCGCTTATTTTCCTAATAATAATTTATCTTGCTGCGCAATGCTGCGTGCTGTTATTCACTTCGTGAGTACGGCTGGGGTTTCATGTTTGTACAAGTTGGTGTTGTGAGTTTGTTTTCTTGTGCAAAACGGCGCGTGATTGTTTACCTATATGATTACGGTTAGCGCTTCTTTATGCACAGTCTTGATGTAAATGTATTTGCCGTTTGGTTTTATGCCTTTGTTCCTACATCGGTCAATTCGCACGCTCAGTCGGTATTTTCTAGCTTAACAATGAATATAATATCTCATCTTATTGTCAGAAACCGCTTAGTCTGACCTATCCCGGCAGACACAGGGCGCAAGGCAGGGATACACCCACGATGGGACGCCAGTCCATCACGGGGCACTGCGGGAAATTTAGTCTGCAAGCCAATTAACCTATGCAGCAGCATTTTTTTTTGACTCTGGGAGGAAACCAGAGTGCCCGGCGAAAACCCACGTGGACACGGGCAGAACATACAAACTCCACACAGAATGGCACCCGAGCCGAGATTCGAACCCGGGACCTTCTTGCTGTGAGGCGACAGCGCTACCCACTGGGTCACCGTGCCACCCTTAAATATAATATCTATCTAATAATCCAGTCAATGGTAAAACTCTCGTTTCGTCCAAACCTTGGGGAAATGCTCAGCAAGGGAATTAAGTCCTTGGATGTCACCAATCCTGGCCACTCAGCCACAGTCCAAAGCGCCGGCAATCAACGGCGCCACGGGGAATGAGGCTGTGCGACCGGTGCTGCTGCACATGCTGCACACGAGTTGCACTTCTTGTAATGTGTGCAGGGAACATGTTGCTTAGGTAATTCATTGCAATAGTAATATGGTAACTGGATGCTCAACGACCCAAAAAACCCAAAAAATAGTTATCATTGCTGATTTTCCGTTCTCATGTCGTTGTTGTTGGCGTGCTGTTCTCTCCGCAGCATTGCGCAGCGCTTTGTGATCCTCGGGTGTCACTGATTGCTCGGGGCAATGCTCGCAGACACTGCGGCATTTGTGTACGGAAAGGCTGGTAAAACGAAAGGGAACCTTGCTATTTTTGTTCAATATGAGCAAGGTATACTGCACGTTTCACCTATAATTCTGCTTAGCACGGCTGTTTAATTTTCTAAGTACGTACAATGAATATTGATTCTATATGTTTTTAAACGTCTGAATATGTACACATGTTCAATTTGTGCAAACAGTGGCACGCAAATGTTTTCCCGAGCATTGCTTAATCAACAAGCAATGGAAAACATTAAAGAGCAAACAATCCCAAAATAATTATGCATTCGCACAACGCTCCTCTCCAAGTCGGCTGGATTATTTTTTGGTCCACGGAGCTATGTGGCCGTTGTGATAATCTTAGAGGAGCGAAAAACTACAGTGCAGTGCTTCCTTCCATATATGTCAGTATTCGAAATAAATATATATAGGTTTTAAATCACTACTCTTTTCTACTCTTTATAGGTTTTAAATCACATGGCTGTATCGTGGCTCTACGAGGTGTGGACAAGCACTAACAACGGTGCCACGCGGTCCAAACCCAGGCTCCCCGTGAAATATGAGCATCGATTCATCGGTCAAACGTGAGACGTCCAATCGTAATAAGGCTCATTTGTCGGGGGTGTTTTTTTAAAAGAAAAAAAAATCTAGAGGCACAGTATGCCACGCGGTTAATGTAAAAACAAATGGCATTAAAATTGCATTCACAGATTTGTCATTCATTAATTGAGATTACTGAACGGAGCAAGATTCGCGGCTGGCGAACATTGGGGCTGGCACCAAATGCCAGGGCGTTTGTTGTTGTTGTGCGAGCGCCGCGGTAATTACCGGAGAACAGAACCTCGTTACGTCTTTCCTTGTGGCATCCAATTAACAGCTTATTTGTGCTTGGCTCCGTGGCCCTTCTCCGCACTGTAAAATTAACTTGTGGTCCAAAGGCAGCGCACATTCAAAGCGTTTCCCCTTTGTCTGCGAGTGTTGCAATGTGAAATTCAAATCATTCACAACGTAATTGAAGCACGCGTGAAATGCCCGTACATTTTCAGCAAACATGCAGTGTTTGTTATACGAGGTCAATGAACACGAAAAATCTGACACCAAAAAACAAGAACTCATTTAGTTAAACATCGATTTCAGGAGCACATTTGCCAATTCTAAAACAGCAACTGTTGGCTTATAGGGATAAAAAGACTCTAGCATCATCGTCTCTCAAACATTCGGAAACTGTGCTCATGCTACAGAACAAATTTATTTTCAGTCAATTCGTTTGGTAATTACCGTTAATTTTACAATATCGGGACATTCCAATGCACTCTTGGTGGTTTCTATCCCTCAAGGGCGGTTTTGCATGATTTACGTCACCGTGGGGAACGGCGTTCTGATTGGTTACATTTCAATGGCATTATCCCAGGAGCAAAGTCATTAAATTCACATCAATGAAAATAATTGTGCTGCTAATTGCACTCGATGGGGTAATTCGCTATTGAATTTTACACGGGGAAGCCTCTGAAAAAGTAAATTCTTAGTCCCACCACAACCTAAACTCTCACAAATTGTCCTAACAGATTTTGCGAGCGTATTTGTCCAATGCCTTTGGGGCGCGGAGTGCTGAATTCTGGGCCAGCAAATTCTAATTGCAATTGCTGTCACGTCTTGCTCTTCTTATTATAACAATGCGCTATAATTGGCTTCATTACAAGGGACTCTCAGCTGGAGTGGGGCGACATTTCAAATACAGAGCATGTCACGTCTCCGCACAACGTGAAATTACATCGGGATTGCTTACTCGGCAACATCATCGACTCCCATATATACCCGTGCGAAATGTTCCTTTGATGCTCCGTTAGGAGTTTGACAGCAGCGAGCTTGGTGGTGGGTGGGTGGGGGAACCGTTGCCCGCAAAACTCAATAAAGACGCGGCTGCAGGATCCGAGGGAACGGAGCAGTGCGAGGGAATGTTTCCACGATTTATTGGGGCCCAGAGACGGGCCCCGGCGAGACGAGCGGCGTCTCCCACGGAGCATCGAGGCAGCTTTCTCGACGCGCAAAACGCAGCGTTTTCTGCACACGCGAGCGCGCGAGTGGTGTGTGGCGGGCGGGTAAGGGGTTAAAGCCAACCTGTCTCAGCATGCGGCAGATCCGTTCAATTTTCCTCATCCGCTCTTGCTGCACGCAGGCGACAGCAGCAGCAGACGCACGCACGCACGCACACACACGCGCGCCGTTTCAATAAGTGTAATTGTGAACACGTTCGCGATATCTGTTCAATTCCACACTCGATTTAGACTTTACAAGTAGCGCGCATTAGCGTTTGCAACAAAACACGTGCGCTGAGTTGCCGTCAAACAGTTCTCATGCAGAAATGCTTATGACAGCGGACCTGCTCATATGAGGAATTGAAATCCAGCTCTCCTAAAGCCACCATCAATACTCGGGCACTTCTGTTTGAAAACTAATCATGCTCCGACTGTCCGTTTTCCTGAACATTTATGTTATGTTGGCGGTTCAATGTTAATAATACATTCCACGTTTGTCTCCGTTCATATTGCCCCTGTGTAAACCGCGATTGCATCAACAGCGTGGCCTCGCGGCATTATCCAGCCTGGCGCACACTTTTTTACGGTAACTGTGCTTTGATCGTTTGCGGCAGCGATGTGTGCGGATGTTATACCAATTTCCAAAGCCTCGCACTCATCTTGTTGTAAGTGGCAATAAATACTCGTGTGTGTCTGCTTTTTTTTTACTTGTACAGCTGTCATGAACCAACGTGGCAGCCACATTTTTAGAGAAATTATTTGTGTACGGTTATATTAGAACACATCTACAACATGGGAAAATTATATAATTTTTAATGATGTTGGCTTTCACGGCTCGATGTATGAGAATTGCTCTCTGTAAGATGCTCCTTCTGGATAGCAGGCTATCCCCAAAAAAACACATCTGTGGAGATAAATTCTCGATAGATGGAGTTTTTTTTTTCCCATCTACAATAAAAATACGTTCGAAACTCTCACCACGACCACTAGTGTATCGTCGCGGAGACGACATCACCTCTGTACGAGCCAGGCGCTCTGGGCCGGAGCCAGTAATAGCCGAAGAGGAATTGTGCCGCATCGCGATATTCCATTAACTCTTTGGCATAGAATCTCGCGTGGGGAAACAAAACAAAAAAAAACCCGGCCTGGGCACCCGTGTCAGCAGGGGGTGCCGGCTCTGCTTGCACCACAAACATCACGGACGATTTGTCGATCGCAGGCGATCTGGTTAATTAGTGCGCGCAGGCGGCGGGACGCTGTTTTTGGGCTCAGCTTGCGGAGAAGCCAGACGAGAAGCCTTACGGATTAGTGGAGAACACTGTGGTGGGCTTTGTTCGACACCTGCAGGAGACTGCCCCCCCCTTCCCCGCCCGACTCAGCAGCCACCAAAATTCCTACTGTTAAGCCACAAATCCGTGATGGAATGTTAGTCGGGTGTGACTACGTGAGTGGACTCCACGACCCGTTCTTGCGTGTGACAATGTTGTAATGCGAAAACTTCAAATCAATGTCAAAATATGTCTCTAGAATACGAAACAAGTGTCGCGCCGCCTCCACGTTGAAACAAGGTCAAGCCGCACTGGTGGGTTATTCATGTGGCCTTCCGAAGACTGGCACAGGGTCTGCCGCGTGTTGGCACGTGGGTTGCCACGGGCAGCCTATGGTCGATTTTTCGCGGGCCCTCTGGCAGGGCTGGCAGCGGACTCCCTTCCGACGCCCGCTCACCTTGTTCAACACGTTGCTGTGCTCGAGGGGACTCGTGCACTCGCGCTGGAGTTCGTCGAAAGCGGCGATCTGGCAGGAGGAGGAAGAGGAGGAGGGGGACGAGGAGGAGGAAGAGGAGATGAGTGTTCGCGCGCGACGTTCGGTCTTCTTCGTCGCATTGCTGGCCTTATGCAAATTCATGCAGCACGTCGAATGCAAACCCAGGCAAGTGCGCGGCGGCGCAGCAGCACACGCAGTACACGCGGTACATGTTCAAAGTGCACTGACTTATGAATACGCGACATGCAATGCACAAACACTTGTTGCACAGCTTTATGGACAAACCTGTGCCGTTACGTAGATGCACAGACAACAAATTCAGTGCGCAGTTGCACAGAAACCCAAGCAGTGCAAAGCTGTGCGCACGCACGTGCAGTACGCTGCACTGCGCGCACGCACGTGCAGTACGCTGCGCTGCGCGCACGCACGTGCAGTACGCTGCGCTGCGCGCACGCACGTGCAGTACGCTGCGCTGCGCGCA
>JAZEWT010000007.1:11394522-11413591 GCA_036362905.1 Mordacia mordax | reverse complement strand
GTGTTTCCGGGATAGGCTCCGGCTTCACCGTGACCCTATATAGGATTAAGCGGTTTCAGATGAGATGAGACTGCTTTTGTTAGCAATCGCCACGCACCGGGCCGCTAAAACCTACATCAGTACGAAGGAGAGTTGATTATTAACAAATGACGTTAATTATTGGCCCCGGACTCAGCCTCAAAACTCTTGTTTCGTGCCGCGCCTCCTGCGTTCTGTTACGATTTGTAAAAGCACTGTGGATTCATCATTACTCACAAGACAAAGATACCCCGTAGAGCCCTTACAGACTGCTAGGGCAAAGTGCTGGCTAGCGAGCACTTATGAAGGCCGGCACGGCACACAGCAGGAATGCAAGAGAAGCTCCACGCATGACCGCCTTTTTCTCTCCAGTCCTGGCGTCTACACATTGCACCGGGGAGTCGTTTAGGGATGAGCCGACCTAGGGGAGACCCTGGAGCGGTGACATTTTTCGTCCCTATGATTTGGTCGTGAGCGGGAATCGAACTCGGGTTCATAGCGCAGAGCGCTAACCACTGCGCCACCGCTCCCCGACACAGCCACACGGCTCGCATTGCATCGCTCGGGAGATATGAATGCGATTCTGCACCGCACTCGTAATGTGCTGCCCTGAGACGTTAGCACAATGTCGCACTCGTGACCGGTTTCACGTGGGGGGAAAAAAAACAACACCAGGAAAGACAGAGAGAGAGAACTCAGCACGCATCCTGGACGGGGTCACACTCAAAGCTGCGCAGAGATGGGATTCGAGAATAAATGAGCGCAGCATCGAACGACTGCCCGGCCATACGAGCACCGTCTGCTCAGGCAGGTCTCCCATCCAAGCGGGAGTCAGACTCAACGCGGCCGAGCCTCCGCGCTCCGGCCAAGGTGAGGCGCGAGGAATGAGTGAGATCGGGACGGCAGCAGCGCGCGGTGGCTGCGCGCGGACGCGTGAGGGTGCGCGCGTGTGAGGATGCGCGTGTGAGTGAGGGTGCGCGTGGGGATGCGCGTGAGGGTGCGCGTGAGTGAGGGTGCGCGCGTGAGGGTGCGCGCGTGTGAGGATGCGCGTGTGAGTGAGGGTGCGCGTGGGGATGCGCGTGAGGGTGCGCGTGAGTGAGGGTGCGCGCGTGAGAAGGTGCGGGCGTGGGTGCGCGTGAGTGAGGGTGCGCGTGAGGGTGCGCGTGAGGGTGCGCGTGAATGAAAGTGCGCGCGCGTGAAGGTGCGCGCGTGAGGGAGCACGCATGAGGTTGCGCACGCGATGGTCCGCGCGCGACCGTGCGCGCGCGAGGGTGCGCGCGCTTGAGGGTGCGCGCGTGAGGGTGCGCGCGCGTGAGGGTGCGCGCGCGTGAAGGTGCGCGTGAGGATGCGCGCACGTGAGGGTTCACACGCGCGCGTGAGGGTGCGCGCGCGCGACCGTTCGCGTGAGGCTACTCACGTGCCAGATGGCGAAAAAGATGAGCGTGGAGCACAGGAGCAGAGCCAGCATGTAGCAGAAGGCGGAGAAGCTGAACGCCATGGTTACGGGCTCCGAGGCGCCACCGCCGTGTTGCTTCCTCGCCTGTGCCAACCTCTCTCCCTCGCTCGCCGTGCAGTCTTATTCGCAAACAGTCTTCCGCACTGCCTGGATTCCTTATCGTCTCCTCTTGTTATTAATATAACTACTTTTCACCTCGTCATTTTTTTATTCCTCCGACCGACGGATATTGCCTTTGGTTGAGCGTTTGGAAGACTTTATTATTATTATTATTATTGTGCTATCTTATTTCTCGATATGGCCTCCGTGGATGAAAAAAAAATGATGTGAAAAATTACGAGAATCCTCAGCCTGGTCATAAATTGTGAGGAGCGCGCGGAGTGCGCGCGAAGTGATTCCGCGCGCGCGCGCGCGAGAGAGAGAGAGAACAATAGAAGCCTCGCGCGCGATCGCGAGCCGCGCCTTCATTGTTACTCTGACGGGGGGGGAACTCGGCTGGGGGTCCGATTGGGCCGTGGGGAGGGGGGGTGCAGGGGTGGAGCTGAACGAGTCTTGAAACCCCCCCCTCACCATTAACCAGCGATCACCATCGTCTCACGAAGGAACTTCGACAATGATTCGTCGTATTGCGCTCACCCGCGCACGGCTCACCCGCTCGTGGCTCCACCACCACCACCAACCACCAACCACCACCACCCCGCCTTGTTCACCGCTCGCCGCTCACTGCGCCCGGGTTTGAAGATCTCTCAGTAGCACCCTTGCGCAATCTGCCAATAACTACTGTTCGATGCACAGACGACGCGCGCGCTTGCACGTGCGGTGCGCACCCAGTGTGCTGACACTGCGCATATGCCTGCGTTATTGCGCTTCGTGGAGTAAAGCATCAACCGCAACCGAACATCAGCAGGCAGGCGCGCACGCTTCCTTCTGAAAGCGGGAAGTGACGGACAAACAACAGTCTTAAGATTGCGGCCACCAAGCCAAACTTAATATAGACTACAGTCACACAGAGAGAGGTCCCCAGTCCTTAACAGACTGTAGGGTCGAGTGCTATTAGCGAGTAGCGATTGTGAAGGTCGGCACGGTACGCACGGGCCTGTGTTTGTGGCCAGCACCACGTCTGGCCGCCTTTGTCTCCCTCGTGACGGTGTTCTTAGACACCGCACTTGGAGTCGACAGTTGGCCGCGAGCGGGATTCGAACTCGGGTTTGGCGCGTTCGCAGCGCGATCGGCCATCCGCTCCACCGCAGCACCCCTGTGGTCAACCACTGCGCTCGTTTCAACGCAAGAGGAACAGCAAACTCCACAAACGCTCCAGTGGAAGCCCCTTCGTCATGCTCTGCAGCCCTCGACATTTGCATTGAGCTCCTGAGCAGCTTACTGCCAAGCCCAGGAACAGAATATGGGTTTGTGGACCGAAGCAGCTCACCAGCTGGCGGTGCCGTAAAAATCCATATCGTCAGGGATGCACACTATCCTCACGTATAAATACCACCACACTCATCTCATCTCATTATCTGAAACCGCTTAATCCTATATAGGGTGACGGTGAGCCGGAGCCTATCCCGGAAACACAGGGCGGGACAATTTTAGTCTGCGAGCCAATCAACCTATCCAGGAGCATGCTTTTGGACTGTGGGAGGAAACCGGAGTACCCGGCGAAAACCCACGCGGACACGGGGAGAGCATGCAAACTCCACACAGAAAGGCACCCGAGCCGAGAGATTCGAACCCGGGACCTTCTTGCTGTGAGGCGTCAGCGCTAACCACTGGGCCACCGCGCCGCCCCACCACCACAGTCTCTCTGCCTATTTATCGACTTTTTCAAACAAATATCAAGCAACGTCCGCTTGAGCAGCACATTTTTTGCGACCGGTTTTGGCTTTGAGGCCCTTATCGGCACGGACAGGCCTTGTTAAACAAATGCTGCTCGCTTACCAGATGTTGTTGTCAAGAGCACTGCATGCACGCTGTGGTGTCTTGGTAAAGCAGTGTGGCGATGTGGCCGTAAACGGTCAGAGGGGCGAGCGTTAAGGGGGCAAAAGTGCACAGCGAGGTCAATCGATGCGTGGTGCTTTTGTATGAAAAGTCCAAGGCTGATAAAACGAGAGATAAATCGTGTAAACAAATCTAACGCAAGATAAACTCCGCTCTGCCCTTTTCAATTCTAGCTCAGAGGCAGGTTTGTCGCGGTTCTCATAACATTTCTCATCTCATCTCATTGTCTGAAACCGCTTAGTCCTATACAGGGTCACGGTGAACCGGAGCCTATTCCGGCAGACACAGGGCGCAAGGCAGAGATACACCTACGATGGGACGTCAGTACATCACTGGGCACTGCGGGCAATTTAGCCTGCGAGCTAATTAACCTATTCAGAAGCATGCTTTTGGACTGTGGGAGGAAAACGGAGTGCCCGGCGAAAACCCACGCGGACACGGGGAAAGCATGCAAACTCCACACAGAAAGGCACCCGAGCCGAGAGATTCGAACCCGGCACCTTCTTGCTGTGAGGCGACAGCGCTAACCACTGGGCCACCGTGCCGCCCTTCATAACATTTCCACGCAACTCAATTTGCTTCAATTAAAGGAGTTTCGTTTCACGGAGCAGCTGCGGGCAGCACCGAGCGTGAAAATGCTAAACAGCCGTTAACGTTAGCGATCCAGTTCGCATGGCCACGTGACGTTCAGTGACCTCGCTCGTCGCGAGCAAAGCGAGTTCTCGGCAGACGAATTAACCCCCTCTCCCTGCTCCCCAACCGACTGACGGTGACCCTCACTCCGCTCACGGCTGTGAGGTCGACACTAAGGTCGCCGCCGCCGCCGCCTCCCTAGCCCCGCGCGCGTCGCGCGTAATCGACCTTTCAACCCGGTGCCACCCGCGCCGTGCTCTCCGCGTCACTCGGTGTCAATCTCGGTCTGGCGGAGCGGTGCGGCCCCTGTGTCAGAGTGGCCCTCTGAAGCGGACACCACGGCGATACTTCCGAGAACTCTGCAGGCGAACAGGTCCGCGCGCAGCAGGGGGCAGCATTTTCCCAAATTATTTGGTCACAAATGAGGCGCGTGGACTTGCCGTGCGTCACACTGGCAAATTGTACGATTTATATTAAGTGATGACATCGAAGACAATTGTGACATGAAAGTTTAGTAATCGATTGATAAAATTTACACCAAGAGGGGGTGCAGAGAAAGCGTGGCCTGTCAGGGTCACGTGTCAATATAATCTCATCTCATTGTCAGAATCGCTTAATCCTGTATCGGGTCGCGATGAGCCGGAGCCTATCCCGGCAGACACAGGGCGCAAGGCAGGGATATACCAACGATAGGACGCCAGTCCATCATCGAGCACTGAGGGCAATTTAGTCTACAAACCAATTAACCTATGCAGCAGCATGGTTTTTTTTTGGACTGTGGGAGGAAACCGGAGTGTCCAGCGAAAACCCACGCGGAATCGGGGAGAGAACATGCAAACTCCACACAGAAAGGTACCCGAGCCGAGATTCGAACACGGGACATTCTTGCTGTGAGGCGACAGCGCTACCCACTGGGCCACCGTGCCGCCCTCAATATAATGATGTCATTTATTTTTCGTTTAAATTATCAAAGATTGTTTCTGGCTTCCAACGCATAGCTTGAGACTAAACTTTAACTCTCTCTCTCGGTGTCTTCATCGATTACTCATGACGTACACACCCTGCTTCTCATCTTTGAGAAGCAGGTGCCTTCCATCATCATCCCTCTGCAGCAGCGGCCAAACCACCGCTCGAGGTAGGTCTCCCCAGGTCACCACCATACGTCACGGTCTCACGATGTAACAAAGCCACTCATCACCTGCTGCGCACGATCTCTTTGGTCGATGCGCTCTCAGGTGTATCTGTCATCAGGCTTGAGAGCGGCGTTGCATAGTCCTGACTGTCGAAGCGACCATACCCACACCCGCGAGCTCTTGTTAACAGATTTAATTATCTTAATCGACGCGGCGCAGGGAGACCTGCATCCAACAGTGGATTGACAAGGGGCTGTAAATTCATTCATTGCAATGATCTAGGTTTTCACGGCTCGGTGCACGATGATTGCTTCGGAAAACTGCTCGCTCGGGACAGCCGCGTCGATCGCTTCCTCTCTCCACCTCGGTGAGAGAGCAAAGTGAAAGCCTTTCGCCAGAATGGATTGCGCTGTATGTGTGAGTGTCATTGAGCTTAATTAGCAACAACAAACACTCTACTGTTTTCTGCCTACGGTTTGTTAGCTGTTCATACTGTCTCTGTATGCATTCAGTGTGTTGTCGTACTGCTCTCCTGAGTGTTATATCACCTAGCTTGTTGAACAAGTCTCTGGTGAGTGTTTCTGCTAAGCCTAGGTGTTTGCTGTACACTTTCCTAGCTGTGTCGTCCAGTTAACGTCTTGCATCCGCGATGGATGCTCCTACATCGCGCAATCGTAGACCTTCCACCGCTACATTAACTTTACTCCTGGCGCCGAGGCGGAGAGAGGAAGCAAATGACGCGGCTGTCCCGAGAGAGCAGCTTTTCAAAGCAATCATCTCATCTCATTGTCTGAAACCTCATCTCATCTCATTATCTGAAACCGCTTAATCCTATATAGGGTCACGGTGAAGCCAGAGCCTATCCCGGAAACACAGGGCGTAAGGCAGGAATACACCCGACGACGGGACGCCAGTCCATCGCCGGCATTGCGGGACAATTTTTAGTCTGCGAGCCAATCAACCTATCCAGGAGCATGCTTTTGGACTGTGGGAGGAAACCGGAGTACCCGGCGAAAACCCACGCGGACACGGGGAGAGCATGCAAACTCCACACAGAAAGGCACCCGAGCTGAGAGACTCGAACCCGGGACCTTCTTGCTGTGAGGCGTCAGCGCTAACCACTGGGCCACCGCGCCGCCCCAAAGCAATCATAATTCATTCATTGTAAATACACGCTTAATATTGGACGGGGTCGCGAAGAGGACCGAAGCCTATTCCGGCCGACAGAGGGCGAAAGGTGGGGGAATACTCAGGATGTGACGCGAGTGAATCGCAGGGCACACTTTTTTTGCGGGGGGCAGTTTACTCAGCAGGTCAAGAGACCTGGGCAGCAGCGTGTCTTTGGACGGCGGGAGGAAACAGGAGTACCCGGCGAAAACCCATGCGGGCATGTGGGGAACACGGAAAACTTCCCACAGAAAGGCACCCAAGCCGAGAATCAGGCCTAGGGCCTTCTTGCTGTGAGGCAACAGCACTACCCACTGCGCCACCGCACTGCCGGGGATATAAATGATTATTCTGTTCACACGAGTTGAGCAGCGGTGCAGTCGGTAGTGCACTGCACTCTCAACCTGATTTCTGGAGTTAAAATCCCGGTCAAAAGGCACACATTTGACCACCACCACCAAACAACAACAACAACAACAACCGCCGTTCGCCAGCGAGCGGCAATGATGTTGCCAGAGAACGTGTGCCAGGCTGGGTGCACCTTGACGCAACGCGCAGCGTCGAAGGCTCGCGGGCGTAGCGCTCGACAGACTCAGCTCCCGACTCCCACACGGCCCCTGTGGCCTCCACGGCCAGCATGGGGCAGCGTAACGAGAGGGCGAGCTGCCTCTCCCCCCCCACCGCCGACGTTCTCACCCCTACCTGCCTCCGCACTCACCTCTGGGCGCTCGCATCGGGACCCCCAGCGCACGCGGAGGTGAACGCGTTAAATGCGCTCCGTTGCTCACGAGACGATATTTATTTTGCTAACAGTGCTCATCAATCAGGACGTGTAAACCAATATCCCCCACCGCAGCGCCGACCCACCCGCTAGGTCTGGCTGGATGGCTGTAAATGTTCAGAGACACTGCTATGGTAGCAACGAGACAGAGTGTAGACTAAGCCCGCCATGGAGATGAATTTTAAACAAAAATTGGAAATTTGCATAATTGTCCAGAACAGGCACACGGAGTCGTATTATGTAATATAAAAATGATCCCGCATTGGGTCTTTAAAATTATAACCGCCCAGAAATCGTCTGAAAATATATCAAAGATGAGCTTCGCCATTACACGGTTTAATTCTGACAATTCGTTGCATTACCTCGTGAAATTATCTGTT
Organism: Mordacia mordax; assembly: GCA_036362905.1. Lineage (NCBI taxonomy): Eukaryota > Metazoa > Chordata > Hyperoartia > Petromyzontiformes > Petromyzontidae > Mordacia > Mordacia mordax. The sequence continues at coordinate 11,406,025 of JAZEWT010000007.1, read as the reverse complement.
ACAACGTGTGTTGTATCGCAGGAACCCCACATGCAGAGCCCGCAAGCTCACTTGATAGCTTCTGCCGTAATAATAATTTTAAAAAAAACCTATTTAACATATTTCTGTACGTGGGAGGAAATCAAAACACCCGGAGGAAAGTCGCGCATGCGAGGGGGGCAACACTCAATTCCCGTACAGATGGAAACAGATGGCTTTGCTGCCTTCACCTCGCGAACCAGATAGCGCATCGACACCCACGAGACGAGGTTTTTCACAACAGGCCACGTGCATAGCCACCATCGCCGGGCTATTGTCATGTTCAGACGTCTAAAATTGCCGCGAAGATAGCTGATGAACTGCTTTTCAAAGCTTTGCTTTCTGGACAGCCGTGTTGAGCGCGTCTCCTCCACTTCCGGCTTCCTCTTTTATTCCCCCCCCTCGCCCCTTACCTCGTCTCCTCTCCTTTTCACCTCATCTCCCCTCTATGTTCCACATACGGTCCCTTACCTAACGTCTCAAATGTTAAACGGACGTGCGCATTCGACGCCAGGAGTCCTATTGATGCGGTGAGGGTTGGGTTACGGCGACCGTGGCGGGCTGAGTGACCGTGGCCCGCTCTGATGACCACAACGTGACGTGTGCTCTGTTGTAAAGGATGCCCGGTGGTGGGCAATGCGCTCCAACAGATGAGCAAACCCACGGAAAACATCGCCTGCTTGTTCCCCGTAAGCGATCGGCACACCGCTGTGTCTGTGCAGTGCATCAAAGCGCGTGTGGAGTGGTGGCGGAGCGGATGGCACGCCACGCTAATTAACTCGGTGGCCCAAGCTGGATTCTCGGCCATAGACAACATGCCATAAAGAGTAGAAAAGGATTTTTTTACCATTTCTGGCAATTATACAGGTGTTAAGATCTTAAAACTACAAAAAAAAAGCACCTTTCACGAAGTGTCAAGTTTGCAAGAGCCACACATGCTTGTGGCGAAATATGCCAACAAAAAGCTTTGATAACGTACACATTATCCTTCAAAAAAGGGCGGCGCGGTGGCGCAGTGGTTAGCGCTGACGCCTCACAGCAAGAAGGTCCCGGGTTCGAGTCTCTCGGCTCCGGTGCCTTTCTGTGTGGAGTTTGCATGCTCTCCCCGTGTCCGCGTGGGTTTTCGCCGGGTACTCCGGTTTCCTCCCACAGTCCAAAAGCATGCTCCTGGATAGGTTGATTGGCTCGCAGACTAAAATTGTCCCGCAATGCCTGGCGATGGACCGGCGTCCCGTCGTCGGGTGTATTCCTGCCTTGCGCCCTGTGTTTCCGGGATAGGCTCTGGCTTCACCGTGACCCTATATAGGATTAAGCGGTTTCAGATAATGAGATGAGAGATGAGATGATTGGCCTACACCAGACATGGCTTTCTTTTGAGCCTGGTTGTCAATGTTCGCCAGATGTTGCCAAAAGGCAGTCAGCTCAGGACAACGCAATATCGATGCTTTAGTGGCTCTGGTCGAGCTCTTTAACAACATACAGTAGCGACTCATTTTGTAAACCGGTTCTGCTAACCGTTGTTGACCAATGCCGTTAAATATGGTCAAATTATTTCAACGACTGGCATGGTTGCTGAGTTCCTCATCCAGCAGTGGTTTATTAAAGGATTGTATATTGTTAAAACAAACTGCATCATGCTGCACGCAGGACAACAGTTTAATAATGGAAATTGCTTGTTTGTGCGGCAGAGTGGTACAGTGGCAACTGCAACAAGAAGGACCTGGATCGGATTTTCGACTCGAGTATCTTCCAGTGTGGTCTTTGTATCGCCTTCCCCCTGTTCTGCATGAGCTACTGTGAACGCACTGGTTTCCTGCCATATGTAACAACACACAATGTCATTGGTATTGGCCATACGCCCAAAGATAGCGCAATACTCCTGAGATATCATCGAGCTTATTTACCCAGTCAGAGCTTCACCGAGCATTTTCTTATCAGGGCACTGCCACATTTCTGCAGTAGGAGGCGATGTTGCTCTGTGCAATCCGAATTGAACAAAAAAATCAGTATTTTTTTTTTACTTTGGGAAGTTTCAGCCGCTACTGTACCATTCTAATTGTGGGGAACTTCTGAACCCTTGGAAGAAATCTACACAGGCAGCACGCGTAATGTCTGGAATCAAACCCAGGATTTTTTTTTTGCTGAATGAGTGTTGCCACTGCACCTCCCTGCCGCCCAGAGTGTCTCTCCTGGATAGGAAGGAATTACGTCATCTTCATCTAAACCAAACACTCACACAGACGTGTGATTTGATCATTCTCACAGTAAGAAGCAGTGGCAGGTGTGTGCACAGCTGCATAGCTGCTCTGGTCCCAGACACACACTGGGCAGCTTTGAGAGGGGGCTTTAAGATGTTCACAACCATTCTTCATTGGTTGAGAGTTTGGCTTTGTGTGGGATTGAGAGTTCGCGCAATCGTCTTCACAAGGGACACCGCATTACAACATGCAATTGGCAGCTTGCGGGAAAAGAACACTGGCACAGCCCTTCGCCAAATGGCAATGAATTAATCATAGATTTCCATTCAATGCCAAATGAGGTGGATATTTGGGCTCTAAAATGATTCTTTACCTTGAGAAATGCGGAGTTTTTTTCGTGTGTGTGTGGAGATTTAGATTTATGGAAATATAATTTCTTGGAAAAATGGTGCCATGCTGTGTTTCGTATTAGACAGCACAATGGCATTGAACGTAACGCATTGATGCGTAACCCGTTAGCTTGATGCAAAAATCGCTGGCTCAAGCGAACTCCTTCCCTGCAGCAGATTTTATCCACGAGGACATTTCTGCCACCGCCGTTATACAAGTTTGTGCACGTATTTGTGACTCCAGGTGGCTCCTCACACTTGCCGGTGTTCATCTCATCTCATTGTTAGAGACCGCTTAATCCTGTACAGGGTCGCGGTGAACCGGAGCCTATCCCGGCAGACACAGGGCGCAAGGCAGGGATATTCCCACGATGGGACGCCAGTCCGTCACCAAGCACTGAGGGCAATTTAGTCTGCAAGCCAATTAACCTATGCAGCAGCATGGGTTTTTTTTTGGACTGTGGGAGGAAACCGGAGTGCCCAGCGAAAACCCACGCGGACACGGGGAGAGAACATGCAAACTCCACACAGAAAAGCACCCGAGCCCAGATTCGAACCCGGGTATTTCTTGCTGTGAGGCGACAGCGCTACCCACTGTACATAACTAAGCGGTTTCTGACAATGAGATGAGATGAGATTTATTGTATCGTCCCATCTGAGCACGAAGCAGGTTCAACCAGCTTAGCGTCTGAGATGCAGGACATTGTGGACATTCGGGAACATTTGTTTAGCAAATCAATGAAATTGAACCAAGCGTCCAAAACTGCTGATGACATTTGGGATATGTGTTTTTTTGTTATAATTACTCTATTATTAATTGATATGTATTAAATAGATGCATGTGCATCTGTTGTTTGTAATTATCACGCAGTTGAATGCTGCCAGCTAATCTGCGGATAATTATTCTGACATTGTGTAGCTTTGTTTGGCAATACAGTATCTGCTTGTGTTAAGGCACCTGGTAGTACAGATGTGGAACAGTTGATTACGATCGGCACCACAATCCCAGCCACCCAGGTCCGACTTCCACCCATATTATATCTGAAGTTACAGCGGTAAACACAAGATAACGTGCTAACGCGGAACACCACAGCCCGGGTCAAACATGTACAGGTGGCAACCCTCATTCTGAAACCAATTCTCTGACTTCTTTGAAAAGAATTAGTTTCTGTATTAACGTGGCAGGGGCGGCGCGGTGGCGCAGTGAGTAGCGCCGTACTCACACAGCCAGAAAGTCCAGGGTTCGATTTCCGCCTCGGGTGCCTTTCTGTGTGGGTTTTCGCCGGGTATTCCGATTTCCTCCCACCGTACAAAGACACGCTGCTACCGAGGTTAATTGGCCTGCTGAGTAAATTTCCCCCAAAAAAGTGTGCTCAGCCGATGAAGCGGCGTCACATCCTGAGTGATCTCCCCGACTTGCGCCCTCTGTCGGCCGTGATAGGATCCTGCCGACAGAAGGGCCCTGTACAAGATTAAGCGGGTATTGGTAACGAATGAATAAATTAACGGGACAGGAAATACATTTTTCTGAGATTTGGTGGCACTGTGTTGAACTGTAGCCGCGTAGACAACACTGTTCGTACGGAACTAGGCCGAGTGAGAGATGCCTTCGGGTTTCTTTCTGTGGAACTGGTGGCAAACCTCTCCAGAAAGACTCCTACAAGTACTGACACCAGCCAACGGAAAACATCAGCACTGGGGAGACAACGGCGGCTGGTGTGGAACTGCTAGTCTGAATCGGTACTCTAAGCTGGGATTAACTGGGGATATGACCTTTGTCTTTGCTGCCCATGTTGGTGGATGGTACGATAAGATTGAGCACCACACGGTTCATTGTGAACATTAAGCTTGCCACTTTGGTCACGTGGCATTAAGCAGCACACACACACACACGTTGTTTCGCTGTGGAAACAATGTGACTGTAATTAGGATTATATGAAGGGACATTGTCAGAGTAAATTCGGTGGGAAAGTAATTTTGGTTGATAAATTAGATTTGTATTTGCGCATCAGACCTGACACTTGACTTTAGCTTCGCCGCAGCGTTATTTCGTCAGTACAAGTCGGACAATTTGTTGCGCATTCTAATCATGCTTAGAGAAGCAAATTAATTCGCGTGACAAGCAGAAGTACGAACCACGCATGTCGTGAATCACAAGTACTCAGCCATGCGGTTTTCCCAAGGGTAACGGAGTGCATGCAAATGTGTACCTGCACTTTCGTTCACTCGAAATGTGTCCACACGCAGTTACATAACAACATCTCGGGCACAAGAAACACGCTTTCCTGCAGCCAGAGACATCGTTATCTCAGTTAATGTTCCCTGTGAGGTCTGGCGATGCTGCCAGGATGACATATCATTATGTTCTTGTGCAGTAAACACGTCATAGTACAGCCGAGTAACATACTTGCCATTGGAAAAAAACAAAACAAAAATCACATTCTGCATGCGGCTCACAGATCTCACCACAAGGTGTTGAAATCCACATCCTTCTGCTGTACGAACGGGTTACTCGCAGAGGCTGGAGGTACATTCGTTCATCCAACTGCTGCACTCGGGCCCAATTGCTCAAAACATCTCTCGCTCATACCAATCAATGTCAATGCGAAAGCCTCCACACGTGCATATGGAATTGTCGAATATTCCGAGCCATGAAAGAGAGTTTGTGACAGCGTGGCCACGTCACGTTACAGACTCTGCACGGCTCAAATGGGAGCCGCGGAATAATGGCCACCACTGTTGTTAATTGTCTGTTATTAATTAATTGTGCGGTGCACGGGGGCGCGATGGGTAGCGCTGCCGCCTCACAACAAGAAGCATCCGGGTTCGACTCCCGGCTCGCGTGCCTCTCTGTGTGGAGTTTGCGTGTTCTCTCCCCGTGTCCGAGTGGGTTTTCGCTGGGTACTCCGGATTCCTCCCACCGTTCAGACACGCTGGTACTTAGGTTAATTGGCCTGCTGATTAAATTGCCTAAAAAAGTGTGTTCTTGCGTCATATTCTGGGCATTCCCCCGCCTTGTGCCCTCTGTCGGCTGGGATAGGCTCCAGCCCCCGGCACGACCCTGTACAGGATTGATAATGAACGAATTAATCTTGAGTGCTACTGTTTCCATCATGATTATGGTTGGGGTTTCAGACTTGTACAAGTTGGTGTTGTGAGTTTAACTGTGCACTTTTGTAGTTTAATTCATACGCATATTGTCGCTGTGAGTTGATCTGCCCTTGGTTTTATGCTTTGTAGCGTTGGCCAGTTCGAACGCTTGTTGTGTCACAGGAATCCCGCATTCAGAGCTTGCAAGCTCACTGTGTCCTTTATGCTGTGATAATAAACATTAACTAAGGTTTGCGATGCCTAGGCCATCGGTTCCATCTCCGAGCCTCAAACTTGGGGCAACTGTGCACGGTTCTCAAATCTTGCCACCGCCTTTGTTCACCCAGTGGCATGGATGCAATCACAGTTGTGTTTATGACTGGTATGTGGCGTATGGCGGGGTAAAGTGTGGGTATACCCATCGCTTTCAATGCATCTCGCCAGCGTGAAAGAGTAGGCCAAAAATCATGTCAGGCCCTTCCGCCGGCACTCGCTTGAGCGAGCGCTTGCAGGGCGGCGCCTTTACCCGTTACCCGGCGTGACAGATCGAGAGGCAGCTTCTCAGGCAGGTGGCGCGCGCCACGGAGACTGGGACGGGCGGCACGACTCCCGTCCTGTGCGGGTCCCTGCTGTCTGGCTCCTCGGCGTGGCAAGCTCAGCTCAAAAAAAAACCCGTTCCTTGACGGAGCACTTGAAGTAAACACGCGCACCGTTACTGTCTGCTCACGGCAGACAAAAAGTGACACATTGTCAAAGTGATTTCCTGCCCAAATGAGCACCGAGGCATTTCTCATTTTCGGTGTGTTGCCCGGAGCCACTGATTGACGTCCCCATGCTGATGCAAGGGGCGAGTCTATCCATGGGTGAAATGCTGAATTCCCCACAACAAGGTACACCGTGTTGGCTCCAACATAACGATTAGCTGATGAAGCCTCCAAGCAATATGTGAGCTCGCTAGCTTCCCATTTTCAGTCGCTCGCTCGACGGCTGAACCACCTGGACGATCAGACATAGCACATGGCAAAACACGAATCTATTTTAACAGCAGTGTGCAAACACCTGCACAGGAAGTATTGCTATTTCCATTGTAGAGTTACTCAAATTAACTCCGCTCTGTGACAGAGGTGCTGCCTCTGTCGCTCTTAATGCTGCGACATTTGCGCAGCTGTCCAGGCAGTCAGGGGCCCTTTAACCGCCAGAGCGTGCTCAGCCCCTATAGACTGCCGTGAAGCATGTGTGGAAATTCCACATGTCTATGGCCGGAATAGTCAGGGTCAACGTGAGATCCTCTTCAAATGAGCATTCAAGCAATGCTCCTCGTGTTCTCATAGCCCCGAGGTAAATGTGGAAATTGCACATGTATATGGCAGAGGTGAGTCCATTCATAGGGAGACTATTGCTGACCCGAAATGGACTGTTCAATTTCATGACGCATCCTTAAGTCGTGACAATGCAGGGTAACGGGTGACTGCTGGCGTCACTAACTCAGTGTATGCAACGCAAATAATTCCTAAAACATCGCATCTTACCCGTGGTTCCTGCACGTGTATGCTCGGCTTTGGAACCGACATTAAGTCCAGGAACCAAAAAGCGTACTCACTCAACGGATGGATTTCCCACAAAAAAGGGACAATCGTTTGATCGACCCAGGACCAGAATTGGAACCTTCCCGCAGCGTGCCGCACTGTGGTCACTCAGCGAGATCGCTGACTAACGACAGTACATGCCAGTCAGGCGACGGACAGCAATGATTACCGGTAGCCAGCGGCAAGCCCAGTTTCACATCAGCTTTCACAACACATGTAAGACAAGAGGTTGCAGGAACTGTCACAGAACGAGCCGTTAAGAGATGCTCTTCCAGCCACGGCTGTAATCGGAGGCCCTCGTTATTCCGAGCACCCACCCCTGCTCTCCGAGTAACACTCACGGATATTTATGAAAGCAATTATGCACCGCAGATACCGTTATTTCCATGCTCACCTGAACCGAATTACCGCGCCACAAATTATCTCCGTACGCCGAGAGGCAACGCTTAACCCAATGGCACATTTAAAGAGCCCGGCAGTGCTCCGAACGCACCCGTTAGGAGGAGGAGGCTGCAGGAACTGCGTTCAGTCACGGCTCCATTCAAATGGGGCCGCCTGTCACGGCAGCCGTCAAATGCTCGGGTGGGAAATAGCAAACGCCAGGCAGCAACTACGGCGCTCGAGAGCGGCAGAGGTTTACACTCGCCCGGCCCAGCACAGGCTGGACTCGTGCCAACAGCACCCACACGTGCGGCCCTGAAACGAACGGTCGTGAGATGTACAACGGCTGAATTGCCTCGGGTAATTTAGCGTTCGTTGGGCGACGAATGCGATGGAGATGCGACAGCAGTAATGACCTCAATTATGTATCGCGGTTTAACCATCGATATGTTTGAACGCTTGCTTTTGGGAGGGGTTCTGTTACGCTGGGATGGTTTTTTTTACTGAAGAAGGAAGGATCCGTCGCGCTTTTATTTAACGCTTTAAAAACCCATCAAATAGGAAACATATGTTTATTATTACCACGGAAAGTATCCAGTGAGTTTGCAAGCTCTAGATGCGGGATTCCAGTGATTCAACAAGCGTTCCAACTAATGTAATAAGTAGAACATGTTTTTACCATTGCTGGCAAAAAAACACGTGTTAAGGTCTTAAAACACCATAATAGCATTGTCCTGAGCTGACTGCCTTTTGGCATCATCTGGCTAACACTGACAATCAGGCTCAAAAGAAAGCCATGTCTGGTGTAGGCCAATCAGTTTGAAGGACAATGCATATGTTATCAAAGCTTCCTGTTTGCAAATTTTGCCACAAGTATGTGTGGCTTTTGCAAACTAGACACATTGTGAAATGTGTCTATTATGGTGTTTTAAGATCTTAGCACGTGTCTAATTGCCAGCAATGGTAAAAACCTGTTCTACTTATTACATACATTCATTAATGTTCATGTGGGCAAGGTATCTCAATAAGTCCTCGTTCAAACGAAACAGTGAAGGTGTTCACAGTGCGAACTACTTGGGATTACACTGCAGCTCCATTTTCACGCTCTTTTTTTTGTCTCTTTCCAGAACTCTCGGGAATATCCTGCGGCATTCAGCCGCATTACTTGCACGGGCGGCAGTGTGATGCAGTGGTAACATCGGCGGCGCCTCACGGAAAGGATGTCCTGACCAAGCCGATTCGGGCACCTTTGCTCTCTGGAGACTCAGTATTACCTCACCTTATTCTGCGCGGGTTTGTCTCGTCCATAGACGAGGCGTGGAATTAGAGCGGCTCGTTCCAAATCGTGGTGTTTACAATCATTACAACACGAGGCCCTTATTAGGAGAGCACGATTACACAACATTGATTAAATTGTCCAACAATTGAAATCTAGTTGCATCAGTTCCCAATGTCATCAAATAAGCAGGAGGGGGTGGATCATATATCTGCGAATTCGGTTACGAGCGCTAATTGCGTTGTACAATTAATATCGACAATTGCTGTGCGAATGTAACGACAACGCAGAGGCAAATCTCTTTGAGGCCAATTTCAGTGCTGGACAAATTACGCAATAATTTTTGGATGATGCGTAATTGTCCCGAGAGGGGGGGGGGTTGTGTGGCGCTCTGCAGTGGGGCCCGCCCATCCGTGACGCGGACAAACGCGGAGATTATTGATGAGCGCCAAAGGATAATAGAAATATCATCGATTCGAGAAGCTGCTCTCTCGGGACAGCGGCGTCGATGGCACACGTGAGGCGAAACGTCGCGATGGAGGGAGAGGGAGCGATCGACGCGGCTGTCCCGAGAGAGCAGCTTTTCGAAGCAATCATCTTACATCGAGCCGTGAAACCCTACATCATTGTAGTGATATAATAATATTGAAAAAAAAAACAATTTGGACCTTCAAATGATATTGAGATAAAGAGCAATATACTTTTTTTTTAAGTATTGATGGAATGAAACACAACTGCCAATAATAAATATAATTTGTAACGCACTGCATAAATCACACGCCTGCTCATGGATGAGACACGGATATAGAGTCGCGAGGAAACCGTATAGAGATAGAGAGAAGGAAGGCAGCCATACAGTCAGCTGGCGCCAACATTCGCAAAACACGGTGTCCTATATTGTTTGATCTTATCGGTCAATCAGGTAGCTTGATACTTATTTGGCTATGGGAGGAAACTGGAGAACCCGGAGGAGCATACAAACCCGACTCAGAAATGCGCCCGAGGCAGGAATCGAACCGCCTCAGGTTAGAACTTACTGTGAGAGCGCGGAGTTTACCGCTGCGCCGCCCTGCCACCAAAATCGCGAGAATCCATTCCGTGTTTTGCCGACTCGGCGTGGCGATCGTCTTTCGCGTCCAGTTCCAGTGGACCTCCGGCTCCACATGTTTCACGCGCGCCGGCGCTTCCGCCAGCGCGACTTACCTCGGCACCATGTTAGAATCCCTACAACCGTGAAAACGGAACCAATCCACGCAATCGCTTTAAGTACAGCGCACTCAACTACCGCACTCAACAACGAGAGCGCACGAACACCGTGAGCACCGCACACTCGCGCAGAGCGGAAAGCGTGGCGCGTGGCGCGAACAACGCCGAATTCTAAAACAATGCCTCATCTCATCTCATTGTCAGAAAACGCTGAGTCCTGCAGAGGGTCGCGGTGAGCCGGAGCCTATCCCGGCAGACACGGCGCAAGGCAGGGATATTCCCACGATGGGACGCCAGTCCATCACCGGCAACTGCGGGCAATTTAGTCTGCAAGCCAATTAACCTATGCAGCGGCATGTTTTTTTTGGACTGTGGGAGGAAAACGGAGTGCCCGGCGAAAACCCACGCGGGCACGGGGAGAGCATGCAAACGCCACACAGAAAGGCACCCGAGCCGAGACTCGAACCGGGGACCTTCTTGCTGTGAGGAAGCGACAGCGCTACCCACTGGGCCACCGTGCTGCCCGTCCCGTATAAATCGGAGCAATCACCTCCTTTGTAGCGACAGATGCCTACGCCTTCCCACCTTTGTATATCCACACTGTACAGCCTCGAGCCTTCGAGAAAAACTTAAACGGCACAGCAGCTGATAGCTTATCGACGCCGCAGGAGTTAATTTAAGTCCCTGTTTCTGGCAAATTGATGTTCGTGTTTGATCGCTCTTGCGTGACCTTTCACGTCCGTCTGCACACCTCTCGGAGCACACGCGGCATTTCGTTTCAATCAGGGCCCGTTTCCTGGGCTCCCATCTGCTTCCCATTAACCCCATTTCCAGGACGACGCCCATTATCTTTATAGCGTTATGATATTCATTATTGGAACCATAATCCAGCCCTTTGATGACACCGTTGGTGGAGCATGCGGACGGACACGTGCACGACGAGCAGGATGAATGGGTCATCGGTGCGAATGCCGTTCGCCCTTCCTCCACAAACCGCAGCTGTTGTCCAGCAGACGCACCCCTCTGTTTCGTGGTCATTTTCACCCCTTTGAAGGCGGCGCGGCGGCGGCGCGATGAGCAGCGCTGCTGCCTCACAGCAAGAAGGTCCCGGGTTCGGTTCCCAGCTCGGGTGCCTTTCCGTGTGGAGTTTGCGAGTTCTCTCTCCCCGTGCCCGCGTGGGTTTTTCGCCGGGTACTCCGCTTTCCTCGCACAACCCAAAGACACGCTGCTGCCTATGTTTAATTGGCCTGCAGAGTCATTTCCCCAGTGCCCTGCGATGTATTGGCGCCCTGGGTATAGCCCCGCCTTGCGCCCTCTGTCTACCGCGATAGGTTCCGCCCCCCCCCCCCCCCCCCCCCC
>JAZEWT010000007.1:11361727-11394351 GCA_036362905.1 Mordacia mordax | reverse complement strand
CGCGCCGCCCGCGAGACGGGAAATCTGGGCGTGAATGCCCTCGGCACGCCAGACCCAAACGATTCAGACTCAGAGTGCGGAGCGCCGCGGGTATTCCGAGTGATGAAATGAAGTTCTCGCTAATAGCAGGAATGTTATTAATACACTGAACAACGGAAGACCAATAATTCTATTCGGGTACATTTTTTTTTGTTCTTTGGCAAAACAACAAAAAAACCCCACGTGTGCTGAAATGTATAATTATGCAGCAGATAATTATGCGCCGGTGGCGCGGTGGGGCACTGAGTGGCACTGCTGTCTCACAGCAAGAAAGAGGCCGGGTTCGATTCTTGGCTCGGGTGCTTTGCTGTGTGGAGTCTGCGCGGTCTCTCTTCCCGTGTCCGCGTGGGTTTTCGCCAAGGTACTCGGGTTCCCACGCGCAGTCTGAAGACACGCTGTCGAGGTGAACTGTCTTGACGAAATTTCCCGAGGTGCCCCGAAATGTTGTTACTTGCTTACTCCTCCCCGATGGACAACTGTTAAAAAGAGTCCGCGTAGCCCATCGGTTACTTCCAGCTTAAAAAAAAAACTAAGATCCGGGGTAAATACTGCCGCTGGGCACGTGTTAGTTGCTGCAACGTGGCATGACCAACCACGTGCTTGCGGCCTTTCCAAAACTATAAAAATACTGATGTGCATAGCTCATCTCATTGTCAAAAACCGCTTAGTCCTATACAGAGTCGCGGTGAGCCGGAGTCTATGCCGGCAGACGCAGGGCGCAAGGCAGGGATATACCCACGATAGGACGCCAGTCCATCACCGGGCACTGCGGGCAATATAGTCTGCAAGCCAATTAACATATGCAGTAACATGTTTTTTTTGGCCTGTGGGAGGAAACCGGAGTGCCCGGCGAAAACCAACGCGGACACGGGGAGAGAACATGCAAACTCCACATGGAAAGGCACCCGAGTCGAGATTCAAATCCGGGACCTTCTTGCTGTGATGCGACAGCGTTACCCACTGGTTCACCGTGCCACCCAATATACATAGCTGTATGTAGAAATGGTAAAGAAAGCCAGCTCATGTACAAAAAAAAATCAATGACTTGTTGCTCACAAAACCATTGCAGTGGTGCTGATCTCGTGTTGGTAGCCCTTCCGCGTTCATATGGCAGGGGCGCGTCTATCCATCGGATGACCATTTGTTGACTTCACAATGTTTTTAAACATTTTACCGACCCCAGAAGAGCTCGAGGCCGAGTCCATCCCCGACCAAGAATTGAACTCGCAACCCTTCCAATTGCAAGCGGTTCGCCCCGACCGCTGAGCCGCCAGTCTGTACAAAAGGCACGATCCTGAAACAAAGGAAATGTTTGCAGCAGGGAATTCACACGACAATAATAAAACCGGTTAAACAATGACAATTGGGCGGCGCGGTGGCGCAGTGGTTAGCGCTGACGCCTCACAGCAAGAAGGTCCCGGGTTCGAGTCTCTCGGCTCCGGTGCCTTTCTGTGTGGAGTTTGCATGCTCTCCCCGTGTCCGCGTGGGTTTTCGCCGGGTACTCCGGTTTCCTCCCACAGTCCAAAAGCATGCTCCTGGATAGGTTGATTGGCTCGCAGACTAAAATTGTCCCGCAATGCCCGGCGATGGACCGGCGTCCCGTCGTCGGGTGTATTCCTGCCTTACGCCCTATGTTTCCGGGATAGGCTCCGGCTTCACCGTGACCCTATATAGGATTAAGCGGTTTCAGATAATGAGAGAGATGAAAGAGACAATGACAATTTAATTATTTCAGAAATAAATATATACGCATTCAGATGTTACTTCCTAAAGAATGCGTGTCACGAGAAACGTGGGAATCCTCATGTCCTCTCTGCCGTATGACATCCTGCAATATGTAATATTAATGTATGCCAGCGTCTGATGTGCAACATGCTTTATATACTAAACAACATCCAACATCATTGTGTCTAAGTACTTTATTACTCAAGCACGGGGCAGTATTATCTATTGCTTACGGGCCCTGGGAAAGTGGTGTAGATCCACATTCTCATGGCAGGTGCAAGTGTGTTCAAAATAAAGTGTCTGCGTCTCACAAATTGTTATAAACTATACACAAGTGTGAAGCATTTCACACTCGTGTCGCACAACCTCACCCGATTTCCCTCGATTGTAATTAAACTACTTGTCAGCCGTTTGTCTATCCACTGCTAGGTGTACGCCTCCCGACACCACGGTCAGGCACGTGGCCAAACCTCATCTCACTGATCTGTGCAGGTGGGGCAAGGTGATATATCCATTACCGCTTGACATATCACTCACCGCTGATGTTAGCCATGGCCAATAAATTAAGTCCGGTCGCGTCGTTCACGGGGCAGGGCATAGACCACTGTGCAAATGCTCCTCCGGCGGGATTATGCATGGATCAAATATTTAGGCATTAAGAAAATAATCCGCGAGTGGGTTGAAGGAATATTTCTCAGGCGATGGGTTTCACCTCAATGTTAAGTGCAAGGGCTTAGAAATAATTAGCTCCGGCTCAGAGGACCTTTTGTTTTGCTGCTCTCGTGACTGCATCGCAGCGCCGTGACTCTACCCTGTCTCCTTATGGTAACCCACAACCACCTTAGTCACACGTGCCAGTTCACAATCGGACAAAGCCAAACCAAAAACAAAAGCGCATTTCTGATCGGAGTGTGCTCAGCGGTGCGGAAATTATAAAGAAAACCAGGGAATACCACGTGGAGAGATTCCATGCCCAAGCGGATTAATGCCGTTGTGTGGCATATTTTTATGGCCAAAATATCGTGCGGCTCTCACCATGGTTTGTAATCTTTGAAGAGTTTTACGTGGCATTTTTAGAAGCTACGCTCAGAATTTTGCATCTCTAATGGGATACTCTGCAGACACAAATTCACGATAACATCCAAAGTCCTTGATTAAGGTTTGAAGGCGCTGGTCAATACCACAGATTCCAATAATTTTCCATTAAGGCTCGCAGAGCTCCGTTTCACCGTCCCGAGCTATGACACACAGCTCCGTTTTGCCACCTTAATTATGCATATAAATTGAGGCATTGTGTTTCTCTACATAATGCTTTCACACCAAAAAAAATGTAACATATAAATTTCCATCAACGCTGCCACTCTCTCACAGGGTGTTGATTCAGGGCTCGCATTTGCGTGAAGCTCAGTGCTGTATTTCTATCAAAGCGCAATGCATTATTTATACCCCATGTTAAATATGCAAGCTGGCTCCATCTTCAGCAATTAAATCCGAGGCAGCAACGACTCCACGTGTGGGTTCTAAAACCCTGATGATACCGCTCAAGGCAGGACCATTTCCTCTGCAATCAGCAAAGATTACTTACGTTGACATTCCGAGTCATTAAAAATGTTTTTGTATCCACCCGCCCTGGCAATGGCAATGTGCGTGTTGTTGTTGACATTCGGTCAGGAAAAGCACGCATTCCCATTTCCAAGAGTCGGCAGTGTACCACGTTGTGCTGGAGAAAAGCTCCAAATGGTGACATCGCAAAACAGCTTCTGAAGGGCTTAAAACGGCACATTCCTCCACACTCGGGGCACAATTTTTTTTTATAAGTCCTCGAAATAGTATTCATTGCATATCAATTACACTAAACATTGAATTCAACGAGCTGATATGAGCCAATTTTAATTGAAAAACCAATTTTAATTCTGGGCGGCGCGGTGGCCCAGTGGTTAGCGCTGTCGCCTCACAGCAAGAAGGTCCCGGGTTCGAATCTCTCGGCTCGGGTGCCTTTCTGTGTGGAGTTGCATGCTCTCCCCGTGTCCGCGTGGGTTTTCGCCGGGCACTCCGGTTTCCTCCCACAGTCCAAAAAGCATGCTGCTACATAGGTTGATTGGCTCGCAGGCTAAATTGCCCCGCAGTGCCCGGCGATGGACTGGCGTCCCATCGTCGGTATATCCTTGCCTTGCGCCCTGTGTCTGCGGGATAGGCTCCGGCTTCACCGTGACCCTGTATAGGACTAAGCGGTTTCAGACAATGAGATGAGATGAATTTTTATTCTAAGACATATTTTTTGATGCAGCAATTGGTGACAAGGCTGAGGCCATCATCACTGCATGATATGATTTAATCACTGGCGGCCGACAGGCTCAGCAGTGGCGGCTCAGTGCTCTGATCCCTGAGCTACCGCATGTGATTTTTATTGACAGTTTGACTTCACGTAGTGTCACTGCAGGGCTGGATACCGTGATTACGGACTACACAGACAGGGACAAACAAAAAACTGTGCTTTACATTTAGGGGCAAGTTGAAAATCACCGAAGTGTTTTTGCTGTTGTTGTTGTAAAATTCTGCAAAGGCAGAATTCGGAACACGCTCTCAATAAATCTGCTTGGCGGTTACGAGCATCGATTTTATGGACACGCAGGGCGCATGTTTACCCTATTGGAGCCCTTCCAACCAGGCAGAAACAAATCGAATTCTGTTTTTGTTTTTCAGCTCAAAGCTTTCCCCCCCGTTACGTGGGTAGCCACTGCTAACAATGTGTAACTATACGGGCTCTGAAATTCTCGTTGTTCATGCGGTTTGTGTTCAAACTGCCCGATAAAAAAGTAGAATGTTAAATAAGAAAACCATTTTAAAATTCAAATTGGCTCTTTGAAAGCGCGTAGCATTAATTTGTATAATATTGTACTTGACAGTGACATGACATTTTCTGAAGCCATATCTCGTACCAGCAGTAAGGTTATGCTACAATATTCTCAATTATAAATCCTCTCCACGCTTTGAGGCTTTTTCATAACAGTGACTCTAAGCCAGGAGTGGGTTTGACACTTTCATGGGCCACGGACCACATCTAAGCGGTTCACGAGGTGTGATCATTTTTCAGGCTTCTAATTATTCAATCAGGGCCCCCTTGTGCCAATGGCTGGTGTCAGATTAAACTCGGGAGACTTCTCATTGCCGATTGTGGAGACGAGCGCGGCCGCATTCCACGCTCAGAGGGACAATAGCACGCGTTCTTCACGTCGCAAGGAACACGCGCCGAGGTGCGAGTAACGACGCAGCGTACGGTGATTGACGAACGCCTGTAATGATTGTGACTCACAAACGCGACACGCGCACGCTGCGCCTGAGGATGCCTCTAACGTGCGAGGAGGCGAAACGTCGCGAGGTGGAGAGAGGAAGCGATCGACGCGGCTGTCCCGCAGAGAGAGCAGCTTTTCGAAGCAATCAGCATGCATCGAGCTGTGGAAACCTACATCATTACGAATGCCTATAAACCAACGGTATATAAATCATTGGGCGGCACGGTGGCCCAGTGGGTAGCGCTGTCGCCTCACAGCAAGAAGATCCCGGGTTCGATTCTCGGCTCGGGTGCCTTTCTGTGTGGAGTTTGCATGTTCTCTCCCCGTGTCCGCGTGGGTTTTCGCCGGGTATTCCGGTTTCCTCCAACAGTCCAAAAACATGCTGCTGCATAGGTTAATTGGCTGCAGACTAAATTGCCCTCAGTGCCCGGCGATGGACTGGCGTCTCATCGTGGGTGTATCCCTATCTTGCTCCATGTGTCTGCCGGGATAGGCTCTGGCTCACCGCGAGGCGACAGAGATGAGTAACCCAGAGCATAGTACGTCCAAGCGTGAGCAACCAGGCATGGACTCGACACAACAGGCGTCAGGTGGGGGCTGATAATGAATGTAACAAAAGGAATCGGTGGATCCAGTCGTTACCGGTGATGTGCTCTACATGCTCACCGCGCTGACGCTGAGCCGGAGCTGGGACACTTATCCGCCGATGAGGACACATCAGCGATTATCAATCCACTGTTCGGTCTCCTCGAAACGTCGTCATCTCTCCAGGGTTTGCGGTGCAACAACTGACCGAGCGCACGGACGAGGTGAAGTCATCGCTCTATGTTCACGTTCAGCGTTCCCTTGGGCCTTTGGATGCCGCTATTTTGTTAGTCCTCTGCCTGTGACATGTCCTGCCCAAGCCCTATCTCGTGCGATCACTCTCCTCTTCCACCATTTCTTGTCATCAACCTTCAAGAGCCAAGTGCCAAAAGCAATACAAATTATGTGAGCCCCCCCCCCCACCCCTCTCGCTCTCTCTCTCTCTCAGGGTTGTAGTTCTTCATCATCATTTCCCGTTGCGCGTGAAAAATTGCGTGAATTTCGTCTCATTTAGATGGAGCAACGACTTCCACAAATCAAGGTGACGTCTCTTGTGCGCTCGCTCGAACGCACGGCTCGGCCAATATTATTTCGGCTGACCTTCATTTTCGATCAAATACCATTTGTCCAGTCTTCCAAAACAAACAAAAAAAAACTACTTGTAGGCTAAGCCCATCTTAAAATCAGGGCAATGCTGGTCTGTTTTCGAAATTGTTCTCCATTCTTTGCCCAAGGCCTATTATCCACAACACATTGCAAGTGCTGCCGCATTTGCCGCGCGTCGCCGCATGTCGCACGCAATCACGCGCCCGCTCAACCGGAGCGCGTTCGTCACGCTGTCTCCCCCTGCTCCGCCGTAACGGGGAGGCAGAATGCGGAGCCCCAGTGGCTAGGATTTACATGGCTCCAATCAAACCCTTTGATGCGCCTCCACCACCAACCCGACCACGTCTCATCTCAAACGTGCGAAAGCGGCGCTTTATCTAAATCCCTTCACACGGGTGTCACGTGTCTTTCTTTTTTGTTCAGAATAACGCGGAGGTATATTTAAGCCACTAAACCAGACAGCCATTATATATATATTTACAGTAATTTTGACGTAAGGTTTTTGTTCAATATTATGCCGGTCGAAATTTGAGACTGAAATGTTTTAATGAAATGCAAATTATGTCACACAGCCCTATCTGTACTTTGAAAACCAATGTCTCCTTTCAGTAGAAGAACAATTAAGGGTAGTGGTTTTGGTTACAACAAATAAACATCTACGATCGTGGGCATCCTACATGACAGACAACTAAGCAGACACTACACCTCCTTCACATATTGGTCCTTCCACGTAAAACAACTAAAATCTGTACAAATCCCAATAGCAAAACAGCATTCTGACATGCGTACATTTAACAACACCGATTCAACATAGTACACTCTGGAGTAGTATTCACATCCATTGTTTTTTGTTTAAAGTCAGCCTCGCTTAAATCATTGATATTGACCTGCCAGACACTCATAGGTGAGGACCCTGTTCGTTAGATAGGGGCCCTAGTTCAGCATGGGGGTTGTGTAATCCCCAGCAATTGGAAGCGTACATTTTGCAAAATCTTTGTGTGTCGTGTCCTACGCCACAGCTGCAATATTTATGCACCGAGCGAAGCAGCCCTTCACTGTAACCCTCCGCAAGCCGCACGCTTGGCAGTGGAGGCATGGCGGAATAATCTGGCACGCGTGGTGCCAGCGGCGGTGACCAGCGTGCGTTAAATGACACGAAAAGACAGCTCCACTTATCACGTGCTCCCGAGGATCACAGCCACCAGGCGGTTTGACACTGTCGGTCGACCCAGGGTGGGGAATGGACTTGGGGAAACACGAGGTCGTCACGCCAGCTGCCTCGCCCGCTGTCCGACAGGTGTCACTTGCGCGAGCAGCACTGGAGCCGCCAGATGAGAATTTGAAGCAGCGCTCGCTAACGCGGGGGGTCTCTGTGTTGCTACCAGAGTCGCAGGGTTGCCACCGTTCCAGCTGTGCTCCGGACACTTCAGCGACGGCATTCGTGTTCAGGTGACGAAACTTGATATCTAGAATGATCTGATGGCATTGGGCTGAACGTAATTCCAATATCACGACCTGGGCTGATGGAGAACTTGTGTCCGGGCTTTGGTCTATAGTGGACAAGGGGGCTGCCATAGGGACACTGTGAAAAATATGCGTGCAATTCCAAGGGTATCGTCAGCCGAGGTGGATGCGACACCTCTCATGCCGCTCATCACCACAAGGCGTTCAGTACCGCGGTCGTAGCATTTCGTAGCTGATACCTAAGCAGGTCTGAACCTTGGATAGCGCCCGCGTGGGTGACCACCACCACGCACACGCAGGTTGCCATAGTAGTGGGCTATGTGGCGGGCAGTAGTGGGCACCGCTGCGAAATACTTTGTTCTGTTACTTCAAGCTCCCCAGGTGCCCAAACCAGCGTGACGCACGGTAAATAACCCCCACGACCTGCGCGGCATCGGGAGACTCCCATCCAGCAATGGACCGACATAAGGGCCGCACGTCGCATTAAAAAAAAACCCGGCTTAACAGCACACACCACCCACACGACGGGACCACGAAAACGGAGTCTCCATTTCATGCAGTCAGTGTGCGGCGAGAAGCCATAACAGATGTTCTCAGTTGCCTGGCACACTGGTAATGTCAAATACACTCTTCCGTCTTCTGTTAATAACACGACCACCACCACCACCACGCAGCCATATCCACCTTCCACGCCTTTACATTCAACACGGACGTGTCAGTCAATAGCAGTTTAAAAGCATTTTTTTTAAACTGCATACACGGCACACGATGCATAATTTAAACGTTGTTTTTTGAAGCACGGACATCACGATGGTGCCATCAGGACCTTCACAAGGAAATGTACAGATGTGTGTGAACTCCAGCCGCGGCCAAATACGCACGAGAACACGAAAGCTTTTCTCAACATCCAATTAAACACGCACGCTACTTTCCACTGTGATGGAAATGAAACGATTCGCCGTTGAACCATTTAAATAATGCCTTCCCTTGAAAGTACGTTATGCAGCAGGACACCCCCATCCAACACCGTCCTGTGAAAAATGCTGGGCTCTTCCGGAGTTATCACCCACGTGCCAAAACTATTCATCACCTCCATCAAGAGGTGTCCCCTTTGAAGAATGTCCAATCGCATCCCTGCCGCGTATAACCGCTCCCGCGCTCGTTACCGACAACAACACAACTGTAATGATGTAGGTCTTGTGCCGTATTATTTAACCGTCAGCAGCGAATTATATAACGGGGACTAACGTGCAGAAGCTGAAGCACTGAAACAATGCCAGAATAAATATACGACCGCATATTAGGGAGATTTTACGACGGGAAAATAAAAAAGGAAGGCCAAGTATGATGTGCTTACGGCAAGACGTGCTCGCGCTTTCAGCCGAATGTGCGTACGCGCGAAGTGCCCCGCGGTGACATTGATCGGCCGGACCCACGCCAACCGCAATCATCGCGGCGACGTGCCCACGAGTGTCGCGGCAATTTGTGCGGTCGCCGGAGGTGACTCGCTCCGGCCCGTGGCAGACGCGCGCCAACGCTGCGCGCCTCTCGCGCGCCGTCCCAAACAGCTTTGATGCTTCGTTAATGAGAACGAGAAACACTTTCAAGCAACCTCTCTGGAGGACCGCAGAGCACTCGAGTGATGTTACCGCCGCGCTTTTCTATTCCAGATTACAAAAGTCAACCGTGGTGAGACCGATGGCACGCCGACAGTCACTTTAATGTGTTTTTTGCTCTTAATGTTTCATCGTGCTTCCAGGTGGTCTGGAACTCACTGCCGAGATGTGTGTTCACTAGGTAACAGGCTTGCCTTGTGGGCTGTGCGCTAGCTTGTGGCAGCAGCGTAGCATACTGAAAACATTCCTGCCTCGCAGCAAGGATATGCTGGGTTCTATTTCCAACTCGGACATCCTTCGACGTGACATTTGTATGTTCTGCATGGGATTCCTCTGGGTTCTTCGGTTTTCTCCCGTAGCAACACAATATAGCCAAACAAACCGATGCAAAAAATATCTGCAAATTGCTCATTAAAGGCGGCACGGTGGCCCAGTGGGTAGCGCTGTCGTCTCACAGCAAGAAGGTGCCGGGTTCGAATCTTGGCTCGGGTGCCTTTCTGTGTGGAGTTTGCATGCTCTCCCCGTGTCCGCGTGGGTTTTCGCCGGGCACTCCGGTTTCCTCCCAGGTTATTTGGCTTGCAGACTAAATTGCCCGTGGTGCCCAGTGATGGACTGGCGTCCCATCGGGGGTATATCTCTGCCTTGCGCCCTGTGTCTGCCGGGATAGGCTTTGGCTCACCGCGACCCTGTTCAGGACTAAGTGGTTTCTGACAATGAGATGAGATGAGAAATTACATAGCCCCCTGTAATCGGGTGTGGACACTCAGTGAACCCTTCCTCAGCAAAGAAGTAAAATAACAAATGTTTCTTCTTTAAAAACGCAGTATACAACATATTGAAAATACTGGTGAATACAGTCACTGACGTGATTTTCAAAAGACATATTTAAGCAAACATAAACATAAAAAAACAATGACTTTAGGTGATGATTGCTTCGAAAAGCTGCTCTCTCGGGACAGCCGCGTCGATCGCGCCCTCTCTCCACCTCGCCTCACACATTGGAGGCATCTAACGTGCCTGAGGATGCCTCTAACGTGTGAGGTGAAACGTCGCGAGGTGGAGAGAGGAAGCGAACGACGCGGCTGTCCCGAGAGAGCAGCTTTACGAAGCAATCATCATGCATCGAGCCGTGAAAACGTACATCGTTACAATCATGTGTATGTTCATAAAGTGTTCGTTTTTTTTAATATGCAAATTCGACTCCACTTATCGTATCTGTGTCAAATCCACAACTGAAGAAATGTTCATTTGACATCAAGCTACGTCAGAGAAAGATCGACAAAACTACACATCACAGAACTCTCGCCGAGATCCGTGCGAGTGTCACTAACTGCACACGGAACACAGCACGCTCCCGCGTGGCCCCCCTTTATGGATACTCAAGAATTTTCAATTCTTGGAGTTGGGTTTTACCAAGCGATTGATTACCAAGCGATTGACAACCAAACAAAATTCTATGGATCATTTGTACAGCCTGAAACCATCAACGCTTTACACTTTAGAATCCGCTTGAATCGCAAACAGCTGGACCCCAAATCATTTTTAGGAATTCAGTGGTAGCAGCTCAATGCTCTGACATTTGCGACACTTAAGTCACCTCCAGAACTGTTCAATTTTTTTTTACAGATAACGCTACAAAATTAACGTCCAGACTAAGTCATATATGGATGCAAAGGGGCAGCTTATAACTAAAAAACAGAGCCTGAAAACGATATTCGTCCACCACTGAACACAGCCTGGCTGCAATAATCGGGTACAAGAGGTAATATTTATGACCTGAAAATAACTCTGCACTGAAGGTTTCAGCGCCAGCTTCTGTCACTGCAAGAGCCACTTGAATACTCGGTCGGCTCGCACATTACCGGTGTCGTCATTACGAGATGATGCACCCCTCTGTGCCCATGCGTGGCCCACATAAAATAATCTGAAAGTTCCGCTTGGCCCTCGGGGTGTGAATGCTTCCCGGGCCCCGCGCTCTGCCACTCCGCCCTCCTCCACCATGAGATCCGAGCCTCCGCGCGCCGCCCGGCGGACCCTACCCGCGGCGCGCGGGCGCGGGCGGGCGCGGCGCGGCGGTGCGGCCGCCCGCGCATCCCATCGCCGCCGGCGACAGCGCGTGGAGGCCGCGGCCGCGGACGGCGGGCGGCGCTGCGCACACGAGCGACGAGTTGGGGAAGAGGTGCGCGCGCGAGTTCAGCAGCCAGCCCAGCAGCGCCACCGCGGAGCAGTCGCAGCGCCACGGGTTGTCATGCAGGAACACCTGCTGCAGCCCTGCACAGCGGCGGCGGCGGCGGCGGCGGCAGCAGCAGCGCGACAGCAATAACAGCCGCCGTTCGTCACTCAGTGGCAGTGACGTTACCCCGGTGATTGTGCCAAGGCTAGGTGGACTTTAAGGCCATGGAAAATGTCGAGGGCTAGCTGTGTGTCAACAGCGGCAAACACAAATAACTGCGCAGGCAAACGATCTTCACCGTTGCTTAAAAGCCTTCGTCATCATCAACGGTGGGCGACTCCTCGATGAAGGCCTCGCCAAGCTGTCACAACCTCGTGTGGTCACGTGATGTGATGATGAACGTACGTGGAACTCATCATCACTCCATCTTCCATTCAATGACTACCGCTGCAATGTCAGCCTGGATCACCAGCCAACCCAAATCCAAATACTATTCTTGACAGCCAAACCTGTATATTCAAACCTGCATGTGCTCTTTCATTAATCAATTTAATCTCAAGCACGCATCATCCCTTCATGCTTCCCGGCGCATTGTGTCTCAATTACTCCCTTAATAACCATTGCTTAATAGCCGAGTGTAAAATGAATTGATTGAAAAGTGATTGTCGCGGCACGAAATTCCTATTACTGCAACCGCTCCGACATTGATTTCTGCACACAATTCCACGACATGCCCCTCAAGTCCCATGCAGTCATCGTATCTCATTCCACCACAGCCTACCACGTCTTCCCACCTCGTCGTCAGGCCCCCTTCGCTACTCCCTCTGCCACGTACTGGTGGCATCTCCCCAAGCACGGCTCTCATTACTTTTCATCAGCACCCCAAACTGTTGACGTCTTAAAGGGGGCAATTGTCTCGAGAGAGAGATGAGATTGAAAAAGTGGGCAAAACATCTCACTTCTCACTTAGGCTTCTATTATTAACAGGTAGACATTTTGACATGAAAGAGGATAAGCCGATTTAATATGACCTACTTGAATGACTTAACCAAGCAAAATTATATCAAGGTTATTTATTGCATGCCCCAAGCTTGAGAACGTTTATTTTTAAATGTTTTAGTCACAGCTGTCACACTAGTCTATTGGCTCCTGTGAAAAGGGACCGGAGTAATTGGCATCGACAACTGTACTCCAGCAAAGCAACAAGGAAAGTCTCAACACTCTTAAATCCTTTATGGGGGATCTTTGTCATTGCATTTTCTGTGTTCATATACGTGCCATGATACGTTTGCTGCGTGTCACTGGGCACCCTGGCCACCTTATCGAATGAGACATTCCATCTCTGCGAACTCTCCGGGTGACACATTGAAATTAAAATCATGACATTGAGAAGCCCCTCCTCCCACACCGGGTGTGCGTGTACGCTCTGACCGGACAGTCGCGCCAGGGCGCCTGCGTCCAGCGTTGCCAGTCGGTTCCCGCTCAGCGCCAGCTGCGTGAGTCGCGGCGTGTGGCTGAACGCGTCCGGCGCCACGCGGCGCAGGCGGTTGTTGCTCAGATAGAGCTGCGTGAGCGCGACCAGGCCGCGCAGCGCCTGCCCGCCCACGACCGACAGCTGGTTGTTGTCGAGCACTAGCATATCGAGCCGGCGCAGACCCCCGAAGAGGCCGGGCGGCACGGCGCTCAGGCAGTTGCCCCCCAGGTTGAGCAGCTCCAGGCGGCGGAGGCCGCGCAGCGCCAGCGGCGAGACGAGCGCCACTCGGTTGTAGGCAAGGTCCAGCACGCGCAAGCGTGGCGAGTGGCGGAAGAGCATCGCCGGCAGGCGCGACACGTTGTTCAGCGGCATGTCCAGGTCGGTGAGGCTGCCCAGGCCACGGAGGGCACCGGGCTGCAGCGAGAGGACCTGGTTCTTGCCGATCAGGAGGTAGCGCAGCGAGACGAGGTTCCGGAAGACGCCCGCGGGCAGCTCGCTGAGCAGGTTGTCGTAGAAGTTGAGGGTCACGAGTTTTGCGGTGCCAGCAAAGGCGTCTGGGTGCAGGTCTCTCAGCTGGTTGTGCTCCAGGTTGAGGCTCCGGAGGTTCGGAATCCTCCTCAGTGTCCTCACGCCCAGGCGCCCGATCTTGTTTTGACCTGTGCCGTCATCATCATTTGTCACATAGTACGACGGAGCTGGGGAGACAATGTGCCTTCCACACCGCCTTCTAAATACACCGGTGTAATTATGTGCCACATTAAATTAACGTCTTTAATTACCAACGTGAGTTAAATAGACACCAGATATTAAATTATGCCAAGTGGAATGAACATGTATTGCCTCAATTTATATTTAACAAATATGTGGCTTTAAATATGTGAAAGGTCTAATAACATCATCATTAATTTAAGTTACATTTTTTTGAAAGTTGACGAATAGCAATATTTGGCAAGGGCACGATAATGTTAATGTAGATAACTTTGTTACGCTGTAATGTAACTAAATTATAAACAGTGTATTACACGATCCTGTGGGACAGTAAACTGACAATACAGTTAATTCACCAATTATGCAAAGTTTCATATATTTTATATGTATTAAGTATATTAAGTATGAAACGTGCTACAACATAAACGCCACAAAAAGTGAATGCAGTTATCGTGTATAAACAATGACCATTCTCAATGCTGCAAGACCATTGTAACAATTTAAACCGTGGTCAAACGTCCTTCTGGAGAGTTTCATTTGCCAGTCTTCACATCTTCTTTCTCTTTTAAAGTTTCTTCGGATGCCGTTAAATTAATACACCACATAAAACAAAATAAAATGAGGTGGCACGGTGGCCCAGTGGGTAGCGCTGTCGCCCCACAGAAAGAATATCCCGGGTTCAAATCTCAGCTCGGGTGCCTTTCTGTGTGGAGTTTGCATGTTCTCCCCGTGTCCGCGTGGGTTTTCGCTGGGCACTCTGGTTTCCTCCCACAGTCCATAAAGCATGCTGCTGCATAGGTTAATTGGCTTTCAGACTAAATTGCCCTCAGTACCCGGTGATGGACTGGCGTCCCATCGTGGGTATATCCCTGCCTTGCGCCCTGTGTCTGCCAGATAGGCTCCGGCTCACCATAACTCTGTACAGGACTAAGTGGTTTCTGACAATGAGAAGAGATTAAACTAAATGTAAACGTCTATCGTGTAAACTAACCGTCGGTTTCACAACACTCCAACTTACCATCCACATATTTCATGATTCCAGTCCACGTATACTAAGTATGCATACTCTGGTATGTCTGTATTTGAGCCTAAGAAAAACGTTTTCAATCACGGCAAATAACTTGTTTGACTTGAAAAACAATAATTTCGGACACTGCCAAAGGAATACGAAATAAATACTGAACAGCTCGTAAAAATAAACAGACGCATGCTTATAATTACGCTGAGATTGAAAACGAGCAGAACGTAACTTATACACACAAACAAGTTACATACGTCACAGTTCTGTTCGGAAAAGCAGATTTTAGGCAAGACTCATGATGCCTTGGTGAGCAGACGGAGCGATGAAATCAGCTCATGTGCCGGTGCAACGGATCTCACAAAACCATGAGAGGTTGCAACAGCCTGAGGAGGCCCTCATCTGACGATGGATTGACCGCGGCTTACAAGGATGACGACACGATGAGCAATGGCCACGTCGGGTTTACAAACTCAACCAAGCGGCACGGCGCGAGCCATAAGCGGGCAGGAGCCTCACCCATGTTGAGCACAGCGGTGGCTCGCGGCAATGCTGCTGGCACCTCGGCGAGACCCTGCGTCTTGCATTCGACTTGCAGGCCCTGCCCGGTGGCGCGCGGCGAGCATTGGCACGCGGACGGACACTCCGCCGCCGCCGCCGCCGCCGCCAGCAGCACCAGCAGCGCCGTCAGATGCACGGCGACCTCCGGCTTCCCGCAGGGCGGTCGCGCAAGCCCCACGCATGGTCGTGGCCTCCCCATCCTCACAGGACGGCTCCGTCGCAACGCCAGCGACCCAGTAATTTCACGTGAATTCGAATGCAAAGCGCGTCGCTTGTGCGCGCTTTCGGGTGCATACGTTCTTCAGGACCACGTGCTTTGGAGCGAGAGCGAAAAAGATCTGAGGGTTGGCAGATCAGCCGAGTATAAACACACCTCACACGGGGCACGATCACAGTTTGCCGATGGCGGTATCTGTTTCGGTGGCTTGACAGCCCAGCCGGTGCGCATGCCTCCACATTCCCCGGCAATAGGGAGCGTATTGTACGAACAGCACGCAAGCCACGGGGAGAGACATCATTCACAGCGCTTTAATGAGCACGCGAGTAGGGGCTCCGCGCTTCTTAGTAAAGGTTAGCGGCCTGTGGCCCTCAACAACAAAATTGTGTCGCCACATGGCTGCGAACCTGATATATGAAACTGTGAATACCATTGTACGGTTGCTAACTTTTGTCATAACACAAACGTAATATTAAACCAAGAACGATAGAGAAGGGACGCTGATTTGAAGTGTATCCTAATAACTATAGTTATTCAGTTGTATTGTTGAGCTGTGGCACAGTGCCTTACGAATCAGGGCAGCTGGGTTCGACTCCCAGCCATTGCTCAGGTCAGATGGCGAGTGATATCTCAACCATTCCTGGCCTTTATTTCTCAACCAAAACTGCGTGGTAAAGATGTTCAAACAATCCTCACCTGACCAACATGGAGTGGAGAAGCTTTCATCCAGCAGTGGATTGACGGCCGGTTTAAAATATTTCTTCTATTTATTCTTGTTGGCATACACCGGTAATGCAGTGATTCTGTTAGTGGCTCATACAAATATAGAAATCATCCAAATCCAATGTGTGGTAAGGTGCCTAGGAGGTGGCAGTATGTTAAGGTGCATAAACCCATCTGTGTGAATCTTTTATATCATTCGTGTGGTTAACCTTGCTCTAGAAACTCTGTTTTCTTCCCCAAAGCTACTCCGCAAATGCAAAATGCCAGAAATATCAATGCAAAGAAGACTTTGAAAAAAGTCCAGACAACTCAGCAATTATTAAAAAAATTAATGGGCCACTTATTATAATCAAGAAAATATATCTGCTCGCACGATGTACACCAAGTACGTCTGGTGTTCATACTTAAGTGAATGTAGGCCTCGAATAAAACAATAACTCTACCGGAGTGCAAGGAGCCCTGAGCACAAACTGACCCGAAAGTGCCAATTAAAGCAAAGTGCCACATTAATTAATAAAAGCGCTGTTCCCACCAGGTTTAACAAAAAAATGAAATTATATTACCTTCAAGCGGTTGAATGGGTGTGAATGTGCGTACGTACATTGAACAAGGCACATCATGAGGTGATGAGGATTCATTAAAATTGTTTTTTTTATTATTTTAAGCACAGGCAAATATCCAGCCAATCCTTAGCCATTCACTTTTTAGCAATTCTGTTTGGCAGGTTTCAGGACAACGTTCACACAAAACTTACAAAAGTAGGTCACGACAAAGCCGCCACATCTTGCTCGGATTACTGACATAAGATGTTTTCATCCAAAGGATGTAAGATCAAAGCAAATGTCATTTGTTTCCTTCAGTCTGTATTATAAATATTTGCAGCTCAAACACACAATTCAATATAAAGTCCACATTGTTGGCAGTGCCGCCCCTATCCGAGCATACTTTGCAGCCACTTGTGTCGGATGGGTGGAAGCTGCTCGTACATATCAAAGCCCAGGCAACTCGTGGCATTGGGAAGCTTGTATAGAAGCAGGTGGTTTTGCAGAACCTGCAGAAGCCACAACAAGAGACATAGACTGGGCTTAGAGGAGAGTCGGCAAGGTCCTTCATCTCAACAACCGCTCTCCAATGAGTTATTCAACACTGCCCCGTCGCAAAGTATTCAACGATTCATTAAAACTATGTAGCTGCTGCCAGTAGTAGTCATTCCTCCTCAAGCGAAACGCTCTGATTGGTATTCTAACAACACAGGGTGATTATAACGTCCTATCCTGGTTTTAAAACCGTGCGTCTGCACGACAAGCAAGGCCGTACAATTGAGATGCGGGGCCGCTAGTTTTAACCGGTGGGTCGCGAACCATCAAGTGGGTTCTCAAGCACCACCCAGTGTTCTGTGGAGACCATACCCGAGTGGGCCAAATGGCTTTTGAGATGCAAAAGATTCTCACACTTTCCAATCGGTGGATTTGGACGTCCTTAAGTACCTTCAGATTTTGTAGTCGATCTTCAACATTTTATCGCATGTTTTGCAACAATTCAGGCTGACCGGAACGCTTAGTATCACAAACCTTAATTGTTATGTAAACTTGGGTCATGCATGCTAATGATACCTTAAGCATCAAACCGGCAGTTTTGATGAAGGGTTGTGAATCAGATTTATCATTAGCCTATCTAAACACATGATTTTATGATCAATATGGTTTTTTGGACTAATTTTGTTAGCCGTGCCAGCTTGAAATATTAGCTAAGACTGTGCACTACAGTCGGTTCATCAGGCAATATCTTTTATATATCCAGGAGGTGCAATAAAACTCGAAATTAATCTTACCTTATCTTGAAGGGCATTAATTTGCCGCAACATGCGCTTCTTTATTTTCAGAACGTCCTTTAGGGAAAACATAATGAAGGTGATGTTGTCAATGCTAATAAGGTCATTATGGTGAAAGAAATAGAGCGTTATGAAAAGTAGGAGATATAATTTGAGTGACAATAGCATAGGTCTGCTAACTGCTTTTTCTTGGATTACCAAAAATACCACCAAGCTTCGCAGACACATGCCACCTACTGTCACATTCTGCCTTGCCACGTGGGGTCCCATTACCGCATCGATGTGACGCGGCAATCGCAGCCCACGGCGCAAGTCAAGCCGCGTGGCACCACGCGCACGGCTTTCGTACTCGCAGAACACGAGACGAAGGATTAGGCTGAACATCAACCAAATGCCACCTTCATTTTCAAAAAGCACTAAAAGTTGGAAGCGGTTTCCCCAACTAAAACAATCACGGCTCGATGCTCACCTCCAACCTAAAGACGTGAGCCAGCGGTGAATATTCCACATGATCATGGCAGGGAAGAAACTATCCATTGGACAATCAGTATTACCTTCCTGCAAATTGGTACTCAATTTAGTGACTGTTTGCAACAGTGACCTTACATCACCAAAATTACAAAAGCAGAACATAAAATTCAAACAAAAACACATGTATCACATCAGGAATAAAAATACTACAAACAGAATTCCCTCCAGGGCATACCAACTTGGGCAGATTACCTCTACAGTGAGCACCATCTGGTGTAACATGTGCAATTGAAACCTGCTGTTTATAGAAAACGCCTCGGTGCTGAAACGAGCGGCTCATTTAAATCCTGCTCGAGGTTGCACTCAGGTAAAAATAAATACCACCTTGTGGGCAAATCAACAGTGGTCGACGGGGAGACTTGACCCTGCCATACACATCATTGGCTCAAGGGTCTAAACAGAAAACAGCTACCACCTCAATGCTCATTTCAGCAGCAGGAAATCACCCACTCTTGACCTGTTTGTACAAAGCGGCAGAAAGACGAGAGCTTGGGACCGACTGAGCTTTGGCGACACTGCCCGTGCATTTAGCGCCCACCTGGTCGCCATGCTCCCGCGAGAAGACGAAGGCATTGACGTGGCAAAGCGCCACGGCGTAGAGCACAGGGCACCAGGTGGCGCGCAGCGCGCCCGTCACCAGCGTGCGGAAATAGAGCCTTAGGAGCCCCATGTGCGTCTCCGCCGGCTCGGTGTACCGCGCCAGCGCCACGGGGAACTGCATGCGCGGGCGCACGCACACGCGGGCTGCGTGAGCTCATTTTCGCCATCGCGATAGGCCGTGGAACGTCACAATGTAGGCGGCAGAGATCACTTTCAATCGTCTATTTACATTGTGAACGATTTGGACCGACAAAGGACATTCACATAAAGACGACCAATATATATTTTTTAAAAGCGTTTAAAAAGCATGATGCAATGGAACAAAACTGTTGATAATAAAATATATTAATGCAATTTGTCATGCCTGCAAATACTACGCCAGAGTTTTGTTTTTACATGTGGGAAGAAAATGCAGAACCCAGAGGAAATCCAAGTAGAACAGGAAGAGAACACACAAACTCCACACAGAAAGACACCCAAGGTGGGAATCGAACCGCCTCAGGTAGAACTTAATTTCTGTGAGGTGCGGTTGTTACCACTGGGCTATCCTTATATTATAGTAAGGTAATGGACTTCATTCACCCAGAAAAACCATTAAGATTTTTAATATTTGTGCCTCAAGGCTTGCTTCAGGAGGGTGCTGCACTGGGACGATTAGCCAGCCATACAGGTTGGTACAAAGAACAAAAGCGACGAGTCAACTAACAAACTAAAGCATGGGCCTTATCAATGACAATCCCTTGAATCGCGTGAAGGTCCTAATCATTCCATCGCCACGCGCAGCGCGAGCGGCCACCTGCTTGATGGGCACGCCGAGCGAGCGCAGCGCCCCCTCGTGCTCCCCGAACAGCGCCAGCTTGAGCCGCACGTCAAAGCGGCGCTGCAGCGGCAGCAGCACGAAAGCGCCGAAGACGGCGTCGCCGAACGACGTGGCCTCGAACTGCTCGAGCAGCGCCACGTACAGGTCGTAGAAGGGCGGCGCGCCGGCGATGGGCTCGTCCAGCCGCAGCGAGTCCAGCGCGCGGGGGCGGCAGTAGAGGCGGAGCAGCGCGGCCAGTCCCACGCGCACCGGTGGCTCGAGGAAGAGGCCGCCGGAGCCCGCCAGGAACACGCAGGTGAGGCGGCACAACTTGGCAGCGGCGGAGATGCCGGCCAGCGCCCCGTGGCGCCACATCTCCAGCAGCAACAGCCAGCGCAGCGCGGCCACGGCGGTGGCCCTGGGGTCCGTGAGAACGGCAGAGGCGTCCGAAGAGGCGCCTGAAGGATGGATGTGGCGATGATTAAAGCAATAAAGAAACCTAATCATTCCGTGTTAAATTGTGGTTGGTTGACAGTAGAGTCTGAGTTGCAAAACTTAGCTAGTAATGGGGAATCCATGGATTTCCGCGTACAGGCAACCACCCATTATTCCCTCTAGTTCTCACATGCAGCGAATTGATTATAATAACCAGGTCACCGACGATCGAACTGGAACACAGGCATTGTAATTGGTTTTGGTCAATAATTTAGTAGGAACAATAGTCTAGCTCGTACGAAAATAAAAACTTAAGAATCTGGCATAAAAAAAGAGGATCTCCGCGGTACTTTGTGAGAAGCAGCGCCATCTAGCGTTGCCAACCAGGCGACCGAGGGACTCTGATAACGGCGCCGTCATGTCAACTTTCAGAGGCCATTCTTTGTCTCACGACAAGATGCCGGGAGTACAATCACAAAATGGGAAGCAGGAAATTGGTGACACTGCTTTGGCAGTGGTGCACAAGCACAAATAATAAAAGCTAGACGAAAACATATAAAAAATTACTGGAACTCCAAAAACAAACTTTTCTTTACATAGTGTACCTAAAGAGTTGGTAGACGTGGGCTGCTCTGATGTTTGGTACAGCTGCACCAGAGGCAGGAAGGCCCAGTCTGCAGGGTAGAGAGGGCCTTGCATGGGTGGGAGGAGCAGGGACGCAACGTGCTGGGTCTGGCCGAGGTATCGTGCCCGTGATTTCTCCAAGGCTTTCTCCTCTCCTCCGAGCAGCAATGCGAGGTAGCAGGCCCTGATCCCGGGTAGGTCCTTCCAGGCTGCAGTCAGGAGCTCACCACCCCCTTGAGCCTCGCCATCCACACTGCCCAGGGGCTTGGTGTCTTGAGCCTCCTTCAGCGACAGCATGGCTTCCAGGTCAGCAGCTTCCGGACCTCCCACCCGGCCTTCCCTTGAGAGAAAGGAACATTCACGAATTACGAATGACATGGGGTGAGATTCACAATCACATTGTGGTCATGCAGATATTTGCACATTCTTGTTCTACCCAAAATGGATTCACCAACTCCATGTAAACATACCAGTGATCAAGCCAATCGGGCCATTAATGTATATATTTTTAATACCGAAGCATTTGTGAGAACTCAATGTATAAACTTACGCATTAGTCCAACGACTAAAGCATCAATTGGTACCATCTGGGTTGGCAAACTTTAGCGGCACTTTCTGATTTATATGGCAAACACAAACGAATGTTAACATGCTCATGAAAATTTCATCACCAGGCTTATTCTTGCCGGCCATGTAAATAAATATACTGCCTATTTTGGAGGTCATGGCAATGCTCACACTTTAAATAGTCCTTGCCATTTCTTGCACGTACCATGGCTGCCAGAAGGGCCTATACACTGCATCAGGTGCTGTGCCAGGAGATCAAACAATTCAACTTCTATACTGCAAGTCCAGTGTGCTAACCATTGCACCACAGCAGTATCTCGGTCCCAATTAGCAGCATGATTAAACTTTCATCACCCTCGGTGGTTTATAAAAATGAGCTATCTGGTGTAGGAAGCACAGGCTGCACGCGAGTGGGAGAGTTGGTGACCCACGGGGTGAAGTCTGCATTGAAGAGGATCCCCGACAGCAGCTGCTGCGCCAGGTGATCGCTGCCCGGGAGGAGGCGTGCGACCAGCGCTATCGCCACCGTGTGGCAGAGTGGAGCGACACGGCGCGCGGCCTCGCTTGAGGACACCTGCATCGCGGGGCGAGAGCGGCCGCGACAGCCACGAATCGCCAATGAAAGAAGGTGACGAGCACAGCACTGGAGAAGTGTCGAAGGTTCATCCCATCGGACGTGTGTACACAAGGGAACACGAACCACACAGTGCTGTGGTGAGATAAGTGAAACCTCGCTGTGCATTTACGTCCCGTGGGGCTAAAAGGCCCTGGGTGACTAGATGCGGGGTGAAAATGTGTATGTGACCATGACCAAATACCTTGTGTTGACTTTACTTTGCAAAACACTCATTGGGATTACCCATAGCAACACCGTTCCCTACCATGTAACCGCTGCAGACTATGTGAAACATTGCTCCATTGTGATAATGTACATTGATGTTGAAGTAGGACCCACGGCTGACAATGTACTTGCCAGTTACATCAGCCAGTTGGGCAGCATTAGTTTTAGCAAGACTGACTCAGTTACTAAAGAAATGAATGTCAGAAGACAGTGTGGCTAATAATATTTAAAATACATATATTTCTGTGGGACATAAATGGGAGACATAGTGTCTGCTTATCCATCTTGCTAAGCGTACTCGTGATTTAATTTAACGACTTCATCTGATCAACCGCTGTTGTGTTCAGTTTTAAACAGTAAATCAAATCTTACGTGAGACGTCCACTAGAGTGGGAGCGGCGTGGACTCACCGCCCTGCGCACCAGATCCAGCGCAAGGAACAGCAGATGGTGTTCGTGGCGCAGGAGCCAGGCTGAGGCATGCGTGACGCTCGCCGCTCCGCCACAGCTCGTGCCGAGGTACTCCCGCAGCGCGGAGCTCTCCAGCAGCACCGCAAACTAAGGGGCACAGCACGGGCAGGCCTTCATCCAGCAGCGTATGGACAAACGGCTCTTAAACGTTACCATTAATGCTCCACCGATCCCACAAGTCACAAAGCCTCGCTGGCACTACCCTGGCCGCCCACGCTGTCCCCGGGGCTCGTTATTGACACGGGGCCCCAGTTGTTCTTCTCGGCTGTGCTGCCCCTTTGCTCTCTCTTCTCTCTTCCAAGTGTCCCTGCCCAGGTCTACCCTGCCTCGCACCGTCCATCCAAAGTTTCCTTCTCACTCGCGCAAAAGGTCTTGAAACTCTGACGCCACTTAAGTAAAAACTATTTCGTCACCGCAGACCGCACCACGCGCACCTTGGCTGTGAGACCCTTGTGAATGGAGGCCGCGGAGTTTAGCAGGAGGAGGAGCGCCGTGAGGAAGGGGAACGGGGAGCGTGACCCTGCCAGGCTCAGCGGGGGCTTGCCCCCCGCGCAAGCCAGCGACACCAGACTGCGCACGCTCTCCGGGTCCGGCGAGCATGAGTTGGGGTTGCACAGCGCCGAGCACACCCTGCCAAACGGCCGAGCAAATCCATTGTGCAGTGTCTCATTATGTATTGCCATGGAGCACAATGCGTCATAGTTAATAACAAGTCGAGGTCAGAGGGATTTCTTGCTCAAATAAACATTGAGGTTGCACTCATGAGTTCACAACTCCAGGCCAATGGCGGAGATTTCAATTCCTCGGACAGGAGCGTGCTATCCATAAATAAATGTTCTTCACTTTCCCATAAAATGGAATTTATGTTATTCATCCAGGAAGGATGATTTGTTCACTCCACAACAACCAGTATTTGAACTATACTGAAGTAGGTTTTCATGGCTCGATGCATAGTTGCTTTTCAAAGCTGGTCTTTCGTGATAACAGTTTCGAGCACTCCCCCTCTCTCTCTGCTTAGGCATCTCTGTACCCCTAGGGATACCTCCAAAGTGGAAGGCGAAACGTCAGAGAGGAGAGAGGGGGAGGACCCTACACGGCTATCCCGAAAGAACAGCTTTGGACAGAATTTGAACTCTCAACTTTCCACTGAGCCACTTGGCCGGGGATTAGGGATAAAGGAAATATAAGCTTAACTTCGTTCTGTCTGCGTGAAAACAGGGCAAATATTTCTTGGACCAATTTCCAAAGCCTCAGTGAACACAGCACACAGACCCAGTGCCCAATGTGTGGCAGGGTGGTGCAGTGGTAACATCTGCACCACACAGAAAGAATGTTCTTGCCCGAGCAGGTTTGATCCCCGCCTTAGGCACCTTTCTGTGTGGACATTGTGTATTCTCGCCCAATCCTGCATGGGTTTCCTCCAGGCTCTGCGCGTTGTAAATGTAAAAGTATTTAAAATTATTATTATTATAAACCACAGCGCCTGGTTTGATTATCCATAACAGCTTTCGGCATCAGCTCTGAGCAGAGCGACCTATTTTGTATTATACATTGGCAAAATGTCTTTTTTTCACTACAACTCATGCACGGACGTACGCTCTCAATTTTAGGATTCTTGACATTGTTTTTAAATCCGATGGGCTCAGACCTAGAAACAACAAGCTGCCCCAAGATCCTAACTTTGCATCTATGCAGCCCATTCACACATATACAGCCTACGACAAAACCACCTGGACCTCCCTGGCTCTAGAGAGATAAGAAGGAATGAGCAACCATAGCTAAGCCAGGAAACTGGAGAAACGGAGAAAAGTCATGCGCAGCAAGGGAAAAACATACAAAATCCATGCATAAAGACGCCCGAGCTGGGAACTGAACCCAGGTACTCTTACTGCAAGGCGCAAGCATTACCACCTTGCCACCCTGCTGCTCAGATGAACACTGCAAAGGAACTGAAACTATATCGGGGGGCCTCTACCGCACATTAGGATGGCTGTTCCGCACGGTGGGGAAGGCTGTGGAACCTACTTAAGTTTGCTCAACATGGCGCTCAGCGATGGAGAGATGAGCAAAGGGCAGAGAGTCTCCTCCGAGAATCGCTCCAGCTCATCCAGATGTTCCACCGTGTCGGTCGATGGCTGAGACCAGTGCAGCACCACAAGTTTGCAAGTTATTTCACACGGCAGTCATTAAATAAACATACTCCATACACATATGTTGACGGTTTTTAAATGCTTGTATAATAGTAATAATTGCATTTCAAGAGCGCTTTTCAACCGAGAGTCACAAAGCGCTGCACACAGCTGCGGAGAGAACGGCATGTCAACAAGAATAAGATAAGAACGGCAAATCAGCAACAATAACGTTTTTTGGGAGGGTTTTTATAGGTGTCAGCAAATTTTTTGCTGAGTTTATGAGTCACATGACACCCTGTGTCGAATCTGGACGGATTGCTTCATTGCACACCATGGCTGATGATGATGATGATGGTAAATAGGGAGGTGTGATTTCACAGGCGTGGTTGTTTAACTGTTCTGTTTGCTTTGCGCGGTGTTTAAGCAGTGTGCGAGTGCATGATGTAGTTGGGCTGCCGCTATAGGATAATTTACATAGTAACATGCAAAGTCTTTGTTCGCTCTCAAATAAAAGGAGAATGATTCAGAGAAGCGTGAAAGTTGCCTGGAGCGGCACCAACATTCTAGCCAAGCTCCGTGGTTGCGCTCAACTACGATATTTAGCCAACTCCAAAACGATCACCTGCTGTGCCTTGCCGGTGTGGTGTGCGTGCAGGTGCAGCAGCAGCGCGGAGGCGAGCGCGCACGCGCCCTCGCTGCCCGCCGAGCCCAACGCCGCCTCCTGGAGGCAACGTCGCAGGCAGCCCTCGGTCATGGGTGCCAGCCCCGCCACCTGTTCCCAGCTCACGAGCGGCGCCGGCACCTCCTCGCTGGCCTCCTTCTCCTCCGCACTGCATCGTCACGGCACCGATCAATAAGACCCGAGCACATGAAGATAACAGTCGCAGCCTACTCACTACAGCTATAACCATGATAATGGTTTTCATAAACTTCACACGTTGATTCCTCTATGGTCTACCAGCTGGGATTGTTTTAATCATCAACCCTGCAAACTTCAACACCTACTAAAACTTATTTTATCAAACCCATATGGGACGGTGAGCTATCACACCACAGACATAAATAAAGTCAAGAACACATGTTGATTTTGTCTTTCAGTCTTACAAAACGTGCAATGTAGCTACAACGACAATCGCACTGAATAGGTCAGCCACGGTGTAATGGTGCCCTGTGTTAATAGGATCACAATCCTGATTCTCCCTAGTATGAAGCCATGTGGATTACAGAGCATAGTAATCTGATACCACGTGACAAGTTCTGCATGACATCAAATAAGTACATTTTATATTTTGTCATTCCTATAGAATACGTTATCATGAAGGCACCATGTTTCACATACATCTACAGCAGTAATATTACAGTTAGGTTAATGCGGTTAAATTTAAAATATGGACAATTTAGTGTCTTTTTTTAATTTGGTCACAATCCAGCCTATTTGTGGTCTAGACATTACCGTGCGCTCCGA
The DNA here is from genome assembly GCA_036362905.1 of Mordacia mordax. Taxonomy (NCBI): domain Eukaryota; kingdom Metazoa; phylum Chordata; class Hyperoartia; order Petromyzontiformes; family Petromyzontidae; genus Mordacia; species Mordacia mordax. The sequence continues at coordinate 11,367,854 of JAZEWT010000007.1, read as the reverse complement.
TTTGTTTCCACTGCGCAAGCAACCAATAACACGCAGTAAGGTACAACAATGCAGCAAATATAAACCAGAGATTAAACAACCACTATACATAAAATATCAAAATACTGCACGGACATATATGAATATTAAATTAAATATATTTTATTTAATGAAAGTTGGCTTGGACAAATAATTCTTAAACACTGTTCAAAGCACGATTAAGTTAAAGACGCAGATAAATTGTTTTAGGGAGAGAATTGCACTGGTATATGAACGGACAGGGACTTATGTGGATTATCAGAGTGATTCAAGTCATGTCAAAGGTGTGAGTGTCGGAGCTTGCCTGTCTGCTGTCCGTGCCGGCCTCTGCAAGCCCAGGCTAGCCGAATGGGTCACGGCCGTGAGGAGGGACACCAGGGCTTCGGCACGCTGCAACGGCAGGGCCTTCTCGTGAGGCCCGCAGGGCCCATGGGCCTGAGTCGCGTCGCCTGGGAGGGCCTGCACCTGTTGTACGAGCACCGGGTACAGCTCTCTGGGGGAGATAGCAACGGTGTTAATGGGGCCAGAGCAGATCCATGGGCGGCGCGGTGGCCCAGTGGTTAGCGCTGACGCCTCACAGCAAGAAGGTCCCGGGTTCGAATCTCTCGGCTCGGGTGCCTTTCTGTGTGGAGTTTGCATGCTCTCCCCGTGTCCGCGTGGGTTTTCGCCGGGCACTCCGGTTTCCTCCCACAGTCCAAAAGCATGCTCCTGGATAGGTTGATTGGCTCGCAGACTAAAAATTGTCCCGCAATGCCCGGCGATGGACTGGCGTCCCATCGTCGGGTGTATTCCTGCCTTACGCCCTGTGTTTCCGGGATAGGCTCCGGCTCACCGTGACCCTATATAGGATTAAGCGGTTTCAGATAATGAGATGAGATGAGAGATGAGCAAATCCATAACTGGACATTTTGCCACTTGCGGCAATGTGTTATTCCAACACAACCGCTGCCACTGCACCAACATTTTGAGCCATCAGCCGCCATGACTTGCTTCGTTGCCAACAATTCTGTTACTCGTGTGGGCCCCGCCGCACTCATGGTGACGACATTGATGGTGAATGCCTCCGATTTATTGTTTTTCACTTTAAGAGGAAACCAGAATATTAACATAAAATTAATCAAAATTTTTTTTAAACAGACAGATAGGCGAGCTGTTAATTTAAATTCTGTGTTCTGAGACACAAGTCTTGTGTGACCCCGGAATTCGGGTGCCACCAAGCAGGCTGAAAAAATAACGGGCCCAGGACAGGTTTAGATATCGCTCTATACATTTGTCAGTCATGGACATGAGTTTAAACACAGGTGAGTGGGTTAATAACGCAGGACACAAACCACTGTCATTCACCCATCATTTAATGTTTAACCCTGCAGAACGAAAGCATCTTTAGACTCGGTGTGGCTTTTCAGGTTAAATTCAACACCGTATAACACAATACACACACACCTGTAGAGGCCGCACATCTGCCCATAGCTGGCTGCCACAGCCCACAGGCGCAGTGCCTCCACCGACAGCAGCTGGGCCTCGTGGAGATCAAGGAGTAGGTCCTTGGGCTTCTCGGCCACAAAGCGGGCCACACGTGACTGCAGATCAAACCTGTTTATCTGCAGAACGAGAAGCACCAGGTGTCAGCACCGCATACTGCACTTCAGAGTTAATGACACGTGCCTCATGTGACTTGGGCTCGTACTGGTACAGTCTTGAATCAATCCACTGCTGAATGGGGTTTCCACACATCATGCAGGCCCGGCGGTTTTATTTACACATACTTTTTCAACATGGTCAGCGCAGGTTGGTGAAAGCGGAGAGCAGAGACGCACATTAACACACTGCCGTGGAAACGATCGTACTCCCCTTGTGCTGCCCACATGAACATGTGAACTTAAATACGTGAACTTGAAAAATAGAAAAACCTCACTCCCACCAAAAGGCACTACGACAACACAGCAGGATCACTGCTAAGAACTAAGGAAGTCAGAGTATGTAATCGCCCACTCGCTACCCAGCAATTCAATCTGGTATCATGATTGAAGGTCATGATTTGATATAGCTATAAATGATAGTGTTGATATACCGATCTCGTTGATGTCTTTTTCGAGTGCAATTTTTAGTTGCATCTCATTCATGAGTTAAGACAAACGGGGGATTATAATACAGCTGCTCAGCTGGTAAAACACTGGCTTCTCATGGCAGTATCAATAGTAATCGACAGATAACAGATCCTGCACTGCATGCCCAGGTACCCACCAGGATGGCTGACATGTTACGGCCAGCCTGGCAGAGCACGCGGGCCAACTTCATGGCAGCGGGGAGCGGGAGACCGTACACACTGGTGGGGGCGCCTCGCCCGGCATCATCCTCGTCCCCTCCTTCCTCGCCCAGGGATTCCCCCGCAGGCTGCCACGTCACTGGTAAGAACTCCGACATGAGCGAATCCAGCAGGCGGGAACACTCCACGATCTGTCGGCGCAAAGGAGACGCTGCACCCATCAAACAAGCAAACGACAATCGCCAAAAACGGATCGCTGGGCGGCAGGGTGGCGCAGTCGTCACGCTCGTAACTCACAGCGTTACCGCTGCGCCGGTATGGGCTCGCAGCGTGCAGTTGAAAGGTTACAGGTTCAATCACAGTCTGAGGCCGACTCAGCCTATCCGCCCTCCAGGTTTGATAACGTGAAAATAACTTTGTGTGATGTTAACTGTGGTTGCCCTAGGGACAGACTGGTCCCTCAAAGGAATGCAGAATTGTTCCCACCGGCGCAGGGCTATCAATGTGAGATGAGCACTGGCTCACACGCAATTTAACAGGAAACAACACCGGAATTATCTCATCTCATCTCATTGTCTGAAACCGCTTAATCCTATATAGGGTCACGGTGAGCCGGAGCCTATCCTGGAAACACAGGGCGTAAGGCAGGAATACACCCGACGACGGGACGCCAGTCCATCGCCGGGCATTGCGGGACAATTTTAATGTGCGAGCTAATCAACCTATCCAGGAGCATGCTTTTAGACTGTGGGAGGAAACCGGAGTACCTGGCGAAAACCCACGCGGACACGGGGAGAGCATTCAAACTCCACACAGAAAGGCACCCGAGCCGAGAGATTCGAACCCGGGACCTTCTTGCTGTGAGGCGTCAGCGCTAACCACTGGACCACCGCGCTCTTTACTAATCACAAATATATATAGAGTTAGCCGTCAAAAATCCGAAGCATGGTGGATGGAACATTGTCTAGACCTGGGGAAAAACACCTCCAATAGCAGTTACATTGTACACGTACGTTTTTTTTTATTTTTAACGAGGGGAGGAAAGCCATGCAGAAGAGTGGGAGAACACACAAACTCGACACAGAAATGTGCCCAAGTTGGAAATCGAACCTTGGTCGTTTTTTGCTGTGTTATCGGTGCACCAAGATGCCGGCGCAAGGAAAACACATGATTATCGGACCACCATATCCGATTCGCACAGCAGGGGCCCCCACCTGGCTGGCGGCGTGTGCGGAATGGCGCGCGACACGCGTAAGGATATGTAGCACCGCGAGCGCCACGGCCGGCACCGGCCGCACCACCTCCACAATGTAGCGCAGACGCTGCAGCAGTCTGGTCTTGAGCAGGCCCTGCCGAACACAAGAGGCCATGGGGGCTTATATGACTATGCTTCTTCAAGATGGGAATTGAGGGTTGGTGAAGGTGGGCTGTATTAGATGTACGGGCATAAAAGTATGGAACAATTCCTATTGCAGTGCTGGTCTTTACTACCCGCAATGTGGCCCCTTTGAAAATTCAGGGGGCAGATTCGTGCATTGGCAGCTTCTCAGTAACAGTTTGGCAAAGAAACGCGTATATTTGCAAATACACCAGTGGTTTGCCAACTCTCTCTGGAATGTGCCTCCCCAACATGTGAATCAGGCCCTGTCACCAAAATTCAAAGTCATTCATTTATCTCGGAAAGTCCAAGCCTGAAGACTCTTTCTTAGAATAATATTACCTTAGGATCTTTGCCAATTTCCTATATTTTAGCTTCGTAAACCTAAGGACCACCACTTATTTTCCTGTGTGTCAGATTTGCTACTCATGTTCATGCCTTTACTCAGCTATGCAGTTTAGTCATTATCATCACCCGTGCTCTATCCACTGATGAATGAAGGCCTCCCTACGAAGAATTACTCTTCAGTTTTCTATCCGTGAGAGTCTCGACCTTGCCTCCAATTAAAAACCCCTCAACTGATGCCACGAGTGGTCAGTGTGGTTCCAGTCAACTACACTACATTGTTGCATGTGTTAAAGACTTAGTGTCTTGAAATGTTCACCCACTTGTGAATTATTAATAATTGTCTCAGGTGTGCACAAATCTTGAATAGAGAATAAACAAACCGATAATTACCTTGATGACATCACGCCTGGCTACGACAGGATCAGGGCTCTTCTCATCCTTAGCTTTCCTCTTTAAACTCTCTTCACCCTCTTCTGCGACCTTTTTTTCGCCATCATTATCTTCATCATCATCATCATCGTTGTCGTCATCCTCCTCCTCCTCCTCTTCCGCCGGAGCAAGAGGGAAAGTTGAAGAACCTTGGTACCAACTGAAAATCCGATCCAGTGCCTCCTGCGGGAAGCATTAAGGTCGTGCACTTGTTACAAGTGTTCGCTGATGTATTGATCATTTGAAAATATGTTACTGGGAGGTAGCGAGGTGGCCCACGGGCCAGAGTGCTTCACTGACTCCGCTGTGATCCTGAGTTAAAACTTCTGGCAATTCCTGTCAATAGACTGTCTGTAAAGGGTCCAATGGTGAATGGAAAGGAGCCACACCTCCTCCGCCGGGCACGAGAGCAGTGCCTGCAGGGCAAGCACTGCGGCGGCAATCACTCCCTCGGCCGAGTCGTCCAGGGCGTAGCGCAGCAGGAACACGAGGCCCGCGTCTATCAGCGTGCGCAGCAGGCTCACGTGCAGCTCGCCCGTAAACTCGCCCCGCCTGGCCTGCATCACCCGCCCACAATCAGCGGTCGGCGCAACCGGCGCCAGTCAGTGCAATCGCCGCAATCGGTGCCACTGCAGGATGGAAAGGAATACCACCTCCTTTCTATTCTGCTATGACCACTGCAGGTTATTTAGCAGGGTTTTGCATCGCGTTCACCGGCGTACGTGTCAGTAACTTTTCAATTTAATATTATTCTGATTATCACGCTTGTTCAACAGGCGCGCAGCACGGAAACTCGGACCACAGGCGACGTCAGCGCAACGCGCCCGCGCAGGTGGCGCGAGCCCCGAGGGGCAGGCTTACCCGAGCGAGGACACGCGCGAGGATCTGGAGCGCCAGCGTGCGCTGCTGGATCACCTGGCTCCGGCACAGGTGGAATAGCTCCTCCAGGGAGTAACCGGCCCGCTGTAACGGACATAACCACACGCACGGCTTAATAAGACCAACGGTCGGCAACAACACCGCGGAGCAGTTGTCAGAGGGAACCCCACTGTAAATTAGAATAAACAATAATGTTGTTGCTTTAGTACCGAGGCTGTCGTCAGCCATGCAATGTTTAAAAAAAAACTGTGCGCTACTATGTTATTGGATTTTTCATTAACGATTACATCATTTCAATTGTAGGATTTTCAGACAGCAAGGGGCTAACTTTGGGGCTTTGCCAGGAGGGAACCCGAGGTCACATGCCACGTGAGTTATTTGCTTGTGTCGGATGGTGGAGAGTCTTAACGACACTCATTTCATCGGATCATTACACGTATATCCTGAAGATCAATTATGCCCCGAAACATTCGCTTGAGAAAATCTCCCTGCTACATTGACAATTAAATGTTGGCCAGATAGCCGAAACCTCTTTCGTGATTGCAAAGTGATGACCATAGTTCCCGGCGGTGCGCGCTGGTGAAGGCGACACGCGGGGAGAGTCAGGGGAGGGGCCCCCGTACCTCTGGCTCAGCGCCGTGATGGTGCAGCCCGAGGTATGAGGGCACGTGCGAGTGCGGGGGGACCAGCAGTCCCTGGAAGTCAAAGCGTGCCTGCATCTCCTGCAAAACAGACGGTCCCAGTCACCTCCTTGTCACTCATCTACAATACTTCACCTGGGGGTGATGAAAGCCTGGAGTTTGTGGGGG